>CM053787.1:328381093-328981093 GCA_028749045.1 Cupressus sempervirens
TTGATATAAAAGATCATGGAGAGGCTAGTGGATCAAATTCTAAGTCCAAAATACCTGTGTTAGCAAGATATGTCAAAATGCACTATGCACCTAATTAGATCATTGGAGACAAGTTAGATGGAATAATGACAAGAAAACAATTAAAAGGTACATGTTTGCTTGCTGAATTTAAACCTGGATCAGTGAAAGGTGCGTTGAATAATGAAAGTTGGATTGAAGCTATGTATGAAGAAATAGAAAAGATAGAAAGGAATAAGACTTAGACTCTTATTCCTAGATCTAATGATAAAAATGTAATTGGCACAAAGTGGGTTTTCAGAAATAAGTTGAATGAAGATGGAGAAGTTTCTAGAAACAAAGTAAGGTTAGTATGCAAAGGTTATTCTCAAGAAGAAGGTATTGATTATGGTGAAAATTTTGCTCTTATTACTAGATTAGAAGGTGTTAGAATTATACTTGCTTATGCTGCACATAAAGGATTTAAAATTTATCAAATGGATGTAAAATCTGTATTCTTGAATGAAATTCTTGAAGAAGTTTACATAGAATAACTTGAAGGTTTTGTGGATCCTAGCAAAAGGGCTATGGTCTATAAATTACACAAAGCATTATATGGTCTTAAGAAAGTTCCTAGAGATTGGTATGAAAGACTTCATAACTACTTGATAAAGATTAGCTTTCAAAGAAGAAATGATAATACTAGCCTGTATATTAAAGAAGGGCCAGACAAGAAAATTGTGTTGGCTAAAATCTTTGTGGATGATACTTTATTTATAGGAAATGATGATTTATGCAAGGGATTTTCAAAAGAGATGAGTAAATAATTTGAGATGTCAATGTTTGGAGAGATAAAATTCTTTATTGGATTGCAGATCCAACAAAAGAAAGATGGTATCTATATTACACAATGCAAATATATCAAGGAGATACTAAAGTAGTTTGGAATAGAAGATTCGAGACCAATTGGAACACTTATGTCTATTGGACATAATATTTTCAAAAATGATGATTCAAAAGAGGTAGATCAAACCACATATAGATCAATGATTAGAAAATTGCAATATGTAGTACACATAAGGCCTGATATTGCATTAGCAGTTGGTATGGTGGCAAGATTTTCAAAAAATCCCAAAGAAAATCACATGATGAAAATCAAGAGAATCATGAGGTATTTGAAGAGTACTAAAGACTATGGATTATGGTACAAGAAAGGAAGCAATCTAGATTTGAAAGCCTTCACAGATGTTGACTAGGTAGGAAATATTAATGATAGAAAGATCACCAATGGTGGAGCATTCTTTTTCGGTAAAAGACTAGTGTCTTGGGAAAGCAAGAAGTAGAATTGTATTTCTTAGTCCATAACAGAGGCAAAATATGTGGCAGCAACAATTATTTTTTCCAATGTTGTTTGGTTCAAGCAATTGTTGGCAGGTATGAAGGTAGACATCAAGGATCTAGTGGTTATCTTTTGTGATAACACCAGTGCAATTAATATATCAAAGAATCCTATGATGCATACTAAGATGAAGCACATTGCGATAAAATATCATTTCCAGAGAGAATTAGTGCAAGATAAAGAGGTAAGATTGGAATATGTGAATACTAAAGAACATGTTGGAACTCAAAATTGTGTTTCTATTTTGAGTACCATTTCAAACTTTTGAGTTGATTTGAGCCCTATAAGCACATTTAACATTTGCATGTGTACCCAGCTATCCTTTCAAGGCCTAAGAGGTGTTTAATGTTTCTAATACCTTGAATTCAACATATGCTTGCATCCCTTGATTGCAAGTCTCTTCTAGCCATTTTGGCCCCCATTCAACCCATTACTGATAACCGATCTGAGAGATCTTCAATGGGTTGTATTCTTTGATATGGGCTAACACACTTTTTGGTTAGGGTTAACATCTCGTATTAACTCAATCTCTTCATGAGCTAAGTTGGCTCGATTCCTTCATGTGCTGAGTGAAATCATTTTCCTTCATGTGTTGAGTTGTAGGTTAACATGTGCATCTGTAGGGGTTGACATTTCATGTTAACCATTTTCTCTATTTCAGAGAGTAACTTTTCTTACTTCTGTGAAATCGCAAAACTGCATGCTACCTCCTCCACCATGCATTTGGGAATTTACCAAATAAAAAATTCATGCCATGTGGCAGATCCTTCTTGTGCTAGGTTATTTTTAATCAAACAATGCTCGTATTTTTGCATCATTGGTTGGGTCTCTAGTGAGTATGCAATGGCTGTTGGATTTGGGCGCTTATGAGGATAATTTTTAAAGTGCATCTCAGTCGTCTGTTTGACAAAGAGATATTGGATCTATGGTTGTGTTTTATCTCTTTTTGAGGAGTTTTCTTGTAGCATCTTAATGGCTCATCTTATTGGGGGCAAATCATATTTATTCCATGCAAGTCAACTCTACATTTTCACGGTGGGTTAACATTGCGTGTTATTCCATCCTGTGTTTTTCAACAAGGATCTTTTTTTATCACACATGGAGAACTGACAAGTAGCACTAGGGGATTGGTGAGAAACAAGGTAAAATGATAAAACCAAATATTGAAATATCTCTAGCCTATGTGCATTCTGAAGATTTGAAATTTTTTAAATAAATTTTGGATATAATTTCAAACTTTATTAAAAGGTTAAATACTTTCAACATTTAAATGGTCTATTCATGGCCTAGAGATAGAATTTCAAAATGCACACCAAAGGGGCAATTTTTATCAAAAACATGCACTATAATATACTGTTGGAATCATCAAGAGATGAACTATCCATTTCTGTAGTCGATTTTCACACAAATATTCACTAGAAGTAGCTATAGGCAAATTTGTAATTTTGGGGCATCCTTAGTTTAAAATGAAAATTTGATGTTTTCAATTTGAAATGAAATCAAATATGATCATATTTTAATAATATTTGATTCACTAACCTCTTTAAAGGAAGAATTGAATGTTAAATGTGTTTTAGGGGCAGTTGCAAGAGATAAGTTTTTGTTGGCAAGTACAGTTGAGTTTTATGGCAAAAGAAAAACATGACAAACCAAGATTAGATTTGAAGCTCCAAAACATATTCTGACATGCATTTGATTTTTCTTCAGATAGATTTTTTCTAATTACTTTAAGGGGATATATCAGATATTTCTGCAACAACATTTATGGTTCTGATTTGCTAGCAGATGAAGAAGATTAGTTTCAACAACATTAGGATGAAGACAATTTCAATAGGACACATGTCAAGATCAGATTTTTGATCTAAGCTCCTTCTCCTCTATTAATTCTTCTTCTCTACTCATTGTACATGTTCTAATTTTGATATTTTCTCACTATTGTGAGACCAGAAAGCTTCTAATTTTTATGACTGTGAGACCACAAGGTTGGCTCCAATTCTAGAGTTGTGATTCCACATCTCTTAGCATATTTTCCTCTATTATGAACAACATTAGTTGTATTTATTTTGAAGCATTTTAAGTTATACATTCATCCTTTTTTGTATCCTTTGAGTTTGTACATATGCATGATGTATTGATTTTAAGAAATGAATACAAAGTTTTATTAAAAATTTCATTATGAAGTTTATCTCCTTTTCTGTGAGTTTTGTAGTTCTTTGTTGATATATGTCCAAAGTGCATATTATCTAGTTACAACTTATTTTTAAAGTTGTATGTCATTGTGTGTCTTTCTATTGGGTCAAGGACCTGATTAATTTCCTTGATGCTCCACTAACAAAACTGCAAGGATCATAGGAGGATTTGATAAGTATGAACTTTGTTTGAAGATTGATGTCTATTTGCAAGATAGATAGATAGATCATATGTCTGGATACATGAGTATACTTTAGGTTAGTTTTTTTCCAATGGATAAGGGACTGATCAACTTGAAGATTACATGTTTTGTTATTGCATACCTGGGTTATGCTAATGATTCAATCATTAATCGAATATCCTTCCCCTTTATGTTTAAGAGTTGAAAGAGTTTCCCTTACTTGGGTTTTCAAGTTCATGTGGTTTGTTATTATCTATTTCATGTCCATGAATGATTGCATAAACATAGAAGATTCAAGGGCTTTATTTGTTATCTAGATTTAGTTGTATGCCTTTACACTAGTACCATATAAAGAATTTGAGGTCCACCTACCTAGGTCTTGTAGAGCCTGAAGAAGAAGGAGAGTTAAATAACCTTATAGTTGGCCCTGATGTCTGAATAGGTGCATTAAGGATGGGAGTTAGCTGCCTCTAGGTGTAAATGTTCTTCCACTAGGTTATTCAAAAGTTGTTAATTCAGAAGCCAACAAAATGGCAACTCTGTTGGGGAATATTGAATCTGAAGAGTGATTCAATACATTTATAAGAAAGGCATGTGCAATTTTTTTTATTAGCAGCAAGGTCATGTTGAAGTTTCATGTCACCCTAATAATGTTTTATCTAGGACCACATTAGCTTTGAAGGTTGAATGAAGATTGTATTGTTACTAGTGTTTCTATTATCGGTCAGTTTAGTTGAAGAGTTTTTTTCAAAGTGTTGTAGTTTTCAGAGTCAAGAATGAACAAGCATGGTTTGTTCTCTATTTTCAAAATTGTAAATCTATAAGAGTGGTTTGATGCTTTGTATTTCCCCTACAATTGAAAGTTTGGTTCAAATTTTATCAAGTGACAAATCTTGTTTTATTTCTCACATTTATGAGTGGCAACTCTATCTCTGTACTAATGTATCCTAGTTGATTTCATGTTTACATTTTGAAGGACTTTTAGTTGTATGGGAAGATATGAAGTTCTTGATAATTTCTTGGAAAAGAAGTGTTTCTTGATTAAAGCTCAGTGTTATTGCTTTCTGTTGTTATAAGAAATTTGAATGTTAGAGGTGAATCATAGCTATGATTTATTTGTCCTCTTAAAGGAGGTGGTGGCTCTACAAAGTTTTGATCAGTGTGTGAAAGAGTATCAATTTGCACTCATGCCAGAATTAGTAGATGACCTTTTTACATCAACACTAAAAGGTATTTTTCTTTTCATGAGTTTCATTTTCATGAAATATTGAATGTTAGAAATCAGTATCTCTATTTAGTGATTTTCAACACTAGAGAAAGAGGTGAATTTTTTTATTTAAAATGGAGTCAAATATCAGGTCTAAGGTTAGTTTACCGATTTCTAAAAGTTTGGAAACTATGGCTAGTAATATTGCTATATTGAATAAGAAAATCCATAATGTGATTGTTAGTATAGTAGAAGGGGTAGTAGGAAGTATTCAGGGTCTAAATGTTGAACAAGTTTATATAAAGTTTAAATCAGTAGTCATGATGATGCCTTTTCACTTGAGACCTAAGGAATCTTCCCTACCTAGTGTTTTCCTTGATATTCTAGTGCCTGATTCAATTAACTGGCCAACACCTGTAAGATTACATGAGCTTTTGCAAGCTAAAAGATTCATTCAAGAGATGGAAAGTGATAATAATAGAGTTCATGCTATATCTTCTAATGATGATAATGGATGTGTTGAAAGTCAAGGTAGTAATGAATATAATGAATCCATATATAATGATAATCTATCTTCTAAGTGTGAAGAGATGGATTCAAATGCTATTGAATTAGATGATTGCGTTCAACATGAGGAAGATGGATATGTAAATAAAAATGAGTCTTGTGACAGTGTATATGAAGTTGAAGAAGTGTATAATAGTAGTAGAGGTAGTTCTTGCCATGATGAAAATGGGTGTTGTGATGATTTTTATTTTTTAAATTGTTATACTAATGACTTTGCTGCTATGAGTTCTTCATGTCATCCAAATAATAATCATAGCTAGGAGAAGATTTGTAAGGCAATCTTCTTGAGCCTTGATGAGATTTTAGATTTGTTGGCTCATGATTTTGAAAAAATAAGTAAGTACTTCTAAGGATGTTTGTTTTTTCCTTTATAATGTTTCTTCATTTAGTTGAGTCATTTCCCCAATGTTTGATGTGGAAAAAGATACAAAATTCAAATGATCTTTATCAAGCTTTGGAGGTACATATGACAGTACCTCAAATGTCTATGCACATGACAACTTGTTAGATGTAGGGGATGTCATTGTAGGGAAGTTTTCTATTGTCATAGTTCTTTCTCATGTTGGTGATTACACTACAATAGGTTTTGATGCTTCAAGAGATAAAGAGGAAAATAGTTAAAGTTCTGTTGCTGATTTTGAGTTTCCTTTTTATACTAGTAAATCTTGTGGTGATCAACTGGATGATTTTAAGGTTTACTCTGACAAGTTGTTAGATGAAGACACTGCTTATTATTAACATATATTTTATCAACATTTTTAGGATAGTTTTCAGATTTGGTGATTGACAAGTTTTTTTAGTGTGAAGAGATTTTAGCGAGTGGTAAATCTGATTTGATGAGTAATATAACTACAAATAAGTAGGGAGTGGATTTCACATACTCCTCACAACTGGATACACAAGGTGAGTTGCATTTTCTTGACCTATGCAACTTGGTGAACAAAGTGGAATATGAATAATTTATGTTTCCTCTTGATAGCATGCATCCATCATATGTTCATGACATTTCTTAGTTGTATTTTTATATTCAAGAGCATGCTGATATGCATTTTCATAGTGAGCAAGATGAAGAAAGTAATTCAAGTTTTTATATGCACTATAAGAATGATTTTTTTTCATCTAATCCAACAATGAGCAATTTTGATGTGTGTGGTGAAACTAATGGAAATGATACTTATAACTTACCTTGGAGAGATGTAAATGAGAATCATGTATTTGACAGAGGTAAGAAGTTTTGAGAAGTTTCGATGGCCCATGGCCATTATTTGTATAGTTTAGGAGTAGATTTCCTTGCTTTCAATAAGTTGTTTGAGAAACTTTTGATGTCAAGTGTGCAGTCTACTTCTTCCAGTGATTTTGAATCCTTACCATGCTCACAAGGGACATGCATCCCCAAAAAGAGCCATAGTTGGGACTCAAAATTGCATTTCTATTTTGAGTACCATTTCAAAATTTTGATTTGATTTGAGCCCTATAAGCACATTTAATGCATGTGTACCCAACTATCCTTTTGAGGCCTAAGAGGTGTTTAATGTTTCTAATACCTTGCATTCAACATATGCTTGCATCCCATGATTGTAAGTCTCTTCTAGCCATTTTGCCCCCCATTTTGATAATCGATCTGAGAGATTTTCAATGGGTTGTATTATTTGATGTGGGATAACACACTTTTTGGTTGGGGTTAACATCTCATGTTAACTCAGTCTCTTCATGAGCTAAGTTGGCCCGATTCCTTCATGTGCCAAGTGAACTCATTTTCCTTCATGTGTCGAGTTTTGGGTTAACACATGCATCTACAGGGGTTAACATTTCATGTTAACCATTTTCACTATTTTGGAGAGTGAATTTTCTTGCTTCCATGAAATCATGAAATCACATGCTACCTCCTCCACCGTGCATTTGGGAATGTACCAGCCAACAAATTCATGCCATGTGGCAGTTCCTTCTTGTGCTGGGTTGTTTTTAATTGGATAGTGCTCATATTTTTGCATCATTTCTTGGGTCTTTGGCAATTATGTGATGACCATTGGATTTGGGCACTTATGAGGATAATTTTTAAAGTGCATCTCAGCTATCTATTTGACAAAGAAATATTGGATCTATGGTTGTGTTTTATCCCTTGTTGAGAATTTTTTGTGTAGCAACTGGGTTGTCTATTTCAGAATGAAGACCTACATCGATGGATCATCTTATTGGGGGCAAATCATATTTATTCCACACAGGTCAACTCTGCATTTTTGCAGTAGGTTAACATTGCCTGTTATCCCATCTCGTGTTTTTCAGCAGGGATCTTTTTTTATCCCACATGGAGAACTGACAAGTGGCACCAGCGGATTGGTGAGAAACAAGGTAAAGTAATAAAATCAAATATTGAAATATCTCTAGCCTACGAGCATTCTGAAGATTTGAAAATTTTTAAATAAATTTGGGACATAATGTAAAGTTCAAACTTTATTAAAAGGTTAAATACTTTCAACGTTTAAATGGTTTGTCATGGCTAGGAGCCAAAATTTTCAAATGCACACCAGAGGGACAATTTTTATCAGAAACATGCACTATCATATAACATTGGAATCGACAAGAGATGAACTATCCATTTCTACAGTCAGTTTTTACACAAATTTTCACTAGAAGAAGCTACAAGTAGATTTGTAATTTTGGAGCATCCTTAGTTTAAAGTGCATATTTGATATTTTCAATTTGAAATTAAATTAAATATGATTATATTTTCATAATATTTGATTCACTGACCACTTCAAAGGAAGAATTGAATGGTGAATGTGTTTCAAGGGTAGTTGCAAGATATAAGTTTTTGTCAACAAGTATAGTTGAGTTTCATGGCAAAACTAGAACATGACAAACCAAGATTAGATTTGAAGCTCCAGCACATATTATAATGTGTATATGATTTTCCTTTAGATAGTGTTTTATGATTACTTTAAGGGGATATATCAGATATTTCTACAAGAATATTTATGGTTTTGATTTGCTAGCAGATGAAGAAGATTAGTTTCAACAATATTAGGATGAAGATAGTTTCAACAGGACACATGTCAGGATTAGATTTCTAATCTAAACTCCTTCTCCTCTATAAATTCTTCTTATCTACTCATTGTATAGGTTCCACTTTTGAGATTTTCTCACTATTGTGAAACCAGAAAGGTTCCAATTTTTATGACTGTGAGACCACAAGGTTGGCTCTAGTTCTAGAGTTGTGATTCCACATCTCTCAACATATTTTCCTCTATTATGAACAACATTAGTTGTATTTCTTTTGAAGCATTTTAAGTTATACAATAATCCTTTTGTGTATCTTCTAAGTTTGTACATATGCATGATGTATTGATTTCAAGGAATGAATACAAAGTTTTATTAGAAATTTCATTTTGAAGTTTATCTCCTTTTCTATGAGTTTTTTAGTTCTCTGTTGAAATATGTCCAAAGTGCATATTGTCCAATTGCAACTTGTTTTTGAAATTGTATGTCATTATTTGTCTTGCTATTGGGTCAAGGACCTAAGTAATTTGCTTGATATGCCACTAACAAAACTACAAGGATCGTAGGAGGATTTGATAAGTAGGAACTTGATTTGAAGATTGATGTCTATTTGCAAGACATATAGATAGATAAGATGTCTAGATGTACAAGTATACTTTAGGTGTCCATGTGTATTTTTTGATTTAGATTTTTCCCAATGGATAGGGGACTAATCGGCTTGAAGATTACATGTTTTTTTTTGCATACTTGGGTTATGCTGATGATTCAATCATTAATCAAATATCCTTTCACTTTATTTTTAAGAGTTGAAAGAGTTTCCCTCACGTAGTTTATCAAGTTCATGTGCTCTATTATTAGCTATTTCATGTCCATGCATGCTTGCATAAACATAGAAGATTCAGGGGTTTTATCTATTATCTAGATTTAGTTGTATGCCTTTACATTGGTACCCTATAAAGAATCTAAGGTCCACTTACCTAGGTCTTGCAAAGTCTAAAGAAGAAGAAGGAGGAGAGTTAAACAACCTTATAGTTGACCCTGGTGTCTAAATAGGTGGATTGAGGATGGGAGTTAGCTGCCCCTAGGTGTAAATGTTCTTCCACTAGGTTATTCAAAAGCTATTAATTCATAAGCTAACAAAACAAATTGCATACATATTCACTAAGACATTACCTAAGGATGTGACTTTGTATCTAAGAGGTAAGTTAGGGTTCATTCCTCTATCTGAAGCTCACTAAATAAATTTTAGTGATACATCAACTAGAGCATGTTGAAGATCAATCAGTTGATGTAGTAATGAAAATGGCACATTGCATATGAATTAGTACATAAGGTAAATTGATATTCTCTAAATATTGTCTTTGGCATGAGATGTCAAAGAGGGAGAGTCTTCTATCGTACAAATTTTTTATTATAAAAACTTGGGAGAGTACACATTTCACAAAAATTTTGTTTTAAGATGTCTGAGAACTTGGTCTGATATTAAAGAAAGAGAGTTTGCTATTAGAAGAAGATGTTGAAGACATAGTTTTGCTGATAGATGGAGAAACTAAAGGTAGAGGGAGTTCATACTGATAGAGGGAGTTTGCACACATTGCATAATATTGCTTAAATTTTATTATTTTATTTTATAATGTAATGTTGCACCTAGATGAATGTGCAACATGTAAAGATTCCCATGGGATATACTTGATGAATTTTATTGTAACATTGTGATAATATTTCATGTAATTATTTAATATTGGGAAAAATAATTAAATTTCTAATATTAATGTAGGGTCAATTGGTTAGGTAGCACATGGCTTATGTAATACCACTTGGTGGTCTTGTGGGACTTGCTACTAAATAAGTAGCCATAAGGGTAGTTGTTGTATGAGAAGGAGAAGAAAAAAGGGAAAAAAGGCAAGAGTTGAGTGGGACAAAGCTTGATAGGTTAGCTAAGGGAGCATTTATCGAGGTTTGAAGCATGGCATGGGATGTGTGGTTTCATGCTTGTTCACATGGATTGCTTGGTTGTGGCTATGGCTATGAAGGCTTCCATGGTTGTATTGTAATGATATTTTTGTTGATTAATACATGGTGATGGATGTGTTTGGAGGCTGGGCTTTTTTTCTCAATGAGGGTTTCCCACGGTATATCTTGTGTCACAAATTTTGTGGGTATGTTGTTATTCTATTGCATGTAGATTTTAATTGTATATTTATTCTAGATCTATTATGGATTATATGGAAACTATTATATTATTTCTTGCAAGTTTCCTTACAAGTGGTATCAGAGCTATGGTTTTATTATTGTAACCCTAGATTGAATCCATGGGAATGCATGAGAGGATAAAAGAAAGGGCAAGATATATGAGTTTTTTTATTGTAGATTTGAAGGTTTTTTGTTTGTTGTTATGATGGGATGTTGATAGATTTTGGGCATGTGAAATTGTTGGGCAAAAGGGTTTTTTCAGATGTTTTATTTAAATGAGGGTTTTAGGGGGAGCTTGCATAAATGACCTCCTAGGTTAAAACATACCTCACCATTGGATCTAGGTTGATGTTTCCATAAATTTTGATATATAATATGCCCTAGTTTGCCATGTTCAAAGGAAATGAAAGAGTTTTAAAGTTTTAGCCTGTGATGGCCGTCAAATTTAATCCCATTAGATTTTTTGTCATAAAAAAAATCGTAGTGAAAATGGTAAGAATTTTTTTTTTGTAAAATGACCATAACTTTCTCCAAGGATATCAGATTTCAGACTTCTTATAGGTGTTGGAAAGCTGATTCAGAGCACTTCACCATGGTGTAGGTTTGGTTTTATGATTTTGATATTTTGTCAGATTTTAAGAGCCCAAAAGTCATAAGTTATTTATTTTGAGCACAAATTAGGGCATAACTTGGGCATACAGAGTCAAATTTTGGACTTTGAGTAGTCAATGGAAAGCTCTTGGAGAGCTCTACACATTGGTTCAAATTTAATGTAGGTTTGGCATGATTTATTTGGTGATATATTAATCCAAACAATTTATAGTATATGTTAATAATGGTAACATTGTGAGTTTATGACATTGTATATTTTGGAGATTTGGGATTGATGCCATTGTATACTCAATTCATATTTCAGATTGGTCTCATGAAGATATGGTTATTAGTATTTGGTTTGGATATGTATGATGACTTATTGGGTCTACAAGTTGTACAGTGTTGTAAGCAATCTACACTTACAAATTGCATTTATAGCTTGGTTATGGGTTATCTTTGTCCATTGATCTTTTATTATTAGTACATATTGGGTTGTCTATGCCCTAATTCACATGATTTGTTATTTTTTCTTCATATAGAAGGGATAAGATGTTGTTACTAGGTACAGTCATGGTGGAGGATTGTGGTTGACTATTTTATGCTGATACGTTAGACATATTGAGTTTCAAATGCTCAGTTCATGGATGTAATCATGGTGCCATAGATTTTGGTATGAGATGATTGGATATAAAAGTACATCCTTGATGTTCATTGGTTTGGATTCTTGATTTGGTTATGGTGATATATCTTCTTGGTTGAGGATCATGATTATTTGGTTTCTTTTGAGGAACTCATGATGTACACTTTGAGTTCTTTGATGGTTTGATGTCTTGGTTGATTCTCATGGTTAGAGGATGGTTTTTCCATCATGTTGTCATGGATAGCTTGGATACATGGTTTAGTGAGAGCTTATGATAGTGATGAGGTGATAGTGTAGGATTAGTTCCTAGTTTAGTTTGTATCTTCTTGGTTTGGAGATCTTGGTTTCACTTGGTATTGACACTTTGGTGTGAATGTAGAGCTAGGAGATCTTCATGTAGGAGATGGATTTTATGATGCCATGGATAACTTGGTACCATGGTTGAGTGGGAGTTTTTGGCATTCATATATTTATTGAGTGTTTGTAGATGTTAGAGGTTTATCTTAGATCTTGTTGCTTTAGAGACATCTTTGACATTTGCATTGTGCACTTGTTATCTTTATGGTGTGTGAAGATGGTTAGATCTTGAGGGCTCATGGGGTTCTTGGTTATCTTCATGGTGTGTGGAGATGGTTGCATCTTGAGGACTAATGGGGTTCTTGGTAAAGGTGTGGTTTATGCTTTCATTTGACATGTTATCCTTGGTGTTAGGATGGTTTCATTTTTTATTTCATGGTACACTCTTGATACGCATTAAGAGTTTTGACATGTTATAGTATGTTCATATGGAGCATGTTATCTCTTTGGTTGAGATGGTAAGATCATATTATCATGTTTATGTTCTTGAGGCCATGGTTGGAACTTTGACATTGGTCTTGGTTAGGTTCATTGGTATTGAGTACATTGATCATAAGCTGGTTGCTTCATGATATTGCTATGTTGCATTTGGAGTTGACATGGATTGACTAGTTATAGGTGCTCATTGATACTTAGAGATGGTGGTGATGCTGATTTCTCTTGGATTAGAGAAGTATTTGTTGGGACAATTGCTTGGTTTTAGTAGGAGAGTATGAGGGGCATTCACATGATATGGACTTGAGAGGATATTGTTCTTAGATGAGTCTTGGTTGAAGACTTGGATATCTTGATGAGCATTCTCATTCCCCACTCTTGTACTACTTTTCAATTTTATACTTGAGAGGTATAGCCCATTTTTTCTCTCAGGTGCATTATGTTTATGCTTGTCTTTCATGGATATGGATCTTGAGCTATGGTACATAAGTTAGTTCTAAAGGGTTCATTTGAGAGATGGTTTAACGTTGGTTATCTCCATTTGCATATGTTATTATGCTAGTTGAGTCTTGGAGATGGTTTATATTGGGCACATTCCTTGGATTAGGAATGGTTTATGAGTTTGATCTTCTTGTGAGAGACTTACATCCATGATTAGTTATATGGTATGGTATGGGTGTTGTTGTGGCTTCTTGTTGGGGTTTTATGGAGGAGATCATACTTGCACAACTTACATCTAGAGGTGTGTGTAGAAGGACATGATACAGGCTATGATTTGCATGATTTTTCTTTGGTCTTGGTTATCTTCATGTATGTTTGGTATTGTTTACATTGGATTTGAGATTGGCTAGATATTATGATCACTAGTTTGTCCTCATGTATGTCATGTGAGAGATGACATGGTTATTCCTTTATCTCTTTCCTCTGTTGGTTGTGGAGAACTTGGGAGAGTGTTGGATATTTTTTTATGAGAGCTGTTCTTGCAATTTATTGGTTTATGTGTTGTGGATGTCCTTGAGACTACATGGATTCACTTCTTTGAGATGTTGTGAGCGGATTGGTTATAGATTTTATATTATGTTTTGTAGTGGGAGCTTCTTGGTAAATATGTGGCAGGTATTGCTCTTGAGGATTGTGATTACAAGTTATAGATTGCACATGTTGATGATGTGAGATTAACTTTGTATATCTTTGGAGGTATGGATAGTTGGATGAGTTTGGCACTTGCTATGGGTGCTATTTCAGCTATGAATATTTTGACAACTATGGATACATGTGATTAATTTTGGATTAGGTTTTTGTGCTTGGCATTTTGGTTGGTACAAGATTTTATGATCTTCTAATGTGACAGGTCAGGCGACTTTTTCTTTGGATGGCTTCTATGTATGTCTAGTGGTAGTGACATAATAAGAGGTGGCTTAATTCATGTTTGAGAAGTTGGATACTTTGATTTTGTTGTGGGTACCAGGATGGAGCACTTCATGTACTTTGATCCATGATGGTGGATTTTCTAGGAGGGGTTGTTCCCTTGTTCATTTATGTGGCTACAGATTGACCCTATGTAATGTATATGACAAGTGGGAGATTTTTGAGATAATGGGTGTTGCACACATTGCATAATATTGCTAAAATTTTATTATGTAATGTTGCACCTAGATGAATGTGCAACATGTAAATATTCCTATGGGATATACTTGATGAGTTGTATTGTAACATTGTGATAATATTTTATGTAATTATTTAATATTGGAGACAATAATTAAATTTCCAATATTGAATGCAGGGTCAATGGGTTAGGTAGCACATGGTTTATGTAATACCACTTGGTGTTTTTGTAGGACTTGCTACTATATAAGCAACCACAAGGGTAGTTGTTATATGATAAAGAGAAGAAAAAAGAGAAAAAAGAAAGAGTCGAGTGGGACAAGGCTTGATAGGTTAGCCAAGGGAGCATTTGTGAAGGTTGGAAGCATGACATGGGATGTGTGAATTCATGTTTTTTCACATGAATTTCTTGGTTGTGGCTATTGCTATGAAGGCTTCCATGGTTGTATTGAAATGGTATTTTTGTTGATTAATACATGGTGATGGATGCTTTTGGAGGCTAGGTTATTCCTCAATGAGGCTTTTCTAGGGTATATCTTGTGTCACAATTTTTGTCGGTATGTTGTTTATTCTCTTGTATGTCAATTTTAATTGCATATTTATTCTAGATCTATTACGGGTTATGTGGAAATGGTTATATTCTTTCTTGCAAGTTTCCTTACACTAGTTAGTAGGGGTGTAGTGTATCCCTACTCAATCAAGGACATAGTGTGTCCCTACTAGGCAAATCAAGGATGTAGGGCATCTCTACTTGGGCCTTATCTTGGGTCTATTTCTTGGGTCTTGTGTCCAATTGATCTAAAGTGTTATTTCTAATTCTAGTTGGACTATGAGAGAAAGTTAATTTTGACCCCTTTATAAACTCATCCATTTGGCTTATTTTGCATCCAAAAGTCATATCAAGAATTCATACACAGTCATACTCAAGTTCTCAAGGACTTAAGTTTTCAATTTAGGGACTTTACATTTTAGTATTTCAATTAGTTCAATTTAAGGTTAATTCCTAAAATGGGGTTTGATTAAGGAAAATCCCTCATCAACAAAACAAAAAGCCCTTTATTTTGAAAGTTTTGGATCTCAAAAGGAAGAGCAAGATGCAAATTCAGATACCCTTTTTCTCAATCTTCAAAGATTCAAAAATAGTTTTGCATTTGGAGATCATTGATCAAGGACACACTACATCCCTACTACCTAAAGTCATCTCTACTAAGAAAATTCAACTTTTCCAATTGACTGAATGATTTATGGGCTTTGAAGGTCTCACAACTTCATGTGTGAGGATTGGATTATTCTTTGATTAGAGTTGTGTAGACATCCAAAAATTAGATTCAAAGTTCTTCATTCTTAAGGTGAGTCTTCTAATTACTTTGTTTTCTTTAGCATATCTACTTCCTACAACTAGTGTTTTAATTTCATTTCATAGCTCTTACCACACATGTCTTTTAAGGACTTTTGCATCCTTTCTATAATTCTATAGCTATTAGGTGTCTGTTTATATTAGTGCTCTTTTATTTCTTGGTTAGCACTAATCTTCCTAGATCTAGTTACCTTAGAATTGGGATTGAAAGGATCAACTTCCTTGCTTCCCCATTGAGGTGTTAGGGTTATGTGATGAACTTAGGTTTAGTTTCCTTGATTCACATTTTCCCTTGCACATCTTTGGTGAACCCTATTGACACCATATTTAGTCATCTTCTAAAGCATTGTTAATTAAATATTAAATATTTAATTACTTTATGTTTTTTTAATTATTATTGGTAAACAACCAAAGTCTTTTAATTATATTAATTAAATAAAAAACCACATCTAATTATCTTTGTTCAAATGGGTACTGGTAAGAAAGAACAAAGAAGAAAACCTCCAGTCTTGCCTAGAACCATAGTCCTTAAATATTACATGTTTAAAAGGGGCATACCCCAATTTTCAACTATCAATTTTAATTTTTTGGTACAATATCAAAGATTTATTGTCAATTCTAACAATACAGTAAAAAATCATGATCCTAGCTAGCAGTTTTTAGGATAAGAATATAAGGAAACATTACACAATCATGAATTACAAATGTAGTGCAGTGATAGGGGAGAGAAGAGCAGGAGAAAGAAACATCCTGGTCTTTGTTTACTTGTAGAAACTCTGCTATCTTTTTAGATAAAAAAGTTTCACCATGTTCACCTGCTACTAAGAAAAGACGATTAAAAATGTTGTTAGTTCAGGTTAGAATAAAGTCAAAAAGTAAAAACCTGGTTACCATATTTGTTTCATTTAAATTGAAAAAATATCTTTAGATTGATTAGGGCTTCTTTAAGCCAGAGTTAAGTTAGATATATAATAATGTCGAACTAATTGCTAATAACCTATAGAGTGAGTCTGATTAATTAAGAATTTCTTAAGAGGGTTTAAGCTAATTCAAGATTGTCAACCTAAAATCACCAATAAACAAGCCACCCTAGGAAAAAACAAACTAGAACCATTTCAAGCTAAATAGGAATGAACACAAATTAATTTGACATTCTTAACAATACAAAATTAGAGAGAATAAAACATGCCAATGAAAGGGCCTAAGCCTGAGTCAGCAAGGTTAGATCAGATAACTCCATGAAAAGATAAAGATGGATATAATTTTTATTTTATATTCATATTAAGATAGATATACATCAAAAACTAGAGATATAGACAAGAACTAGACAAGCCAAAGAGCAACCCTCTACTATGAAACTACCAGGATAACTACCTAGGATAAAATATAGAATGCCTTATATCCACAAATATAAAAAGTATAAACACCACTATCCTAATCGAGGATCCCTAAAAATATATAACCCAAACAACATACTGGAAATGCAACCCAAATGCCAGACCATACTGAAAGAGTAGGAGTCTCCTCAACATTGAGAAGCAATAGAAACACCAAAAAAACAATTATAGCTAGACCAAAGACTCCATTTATGATCCTACATCCTTCTTCCAAAATACCATAATGATATCAGCCACTTCCCTTATGTCTTTAGCCCTAGATCTAGGAGGAAATTCAAAAGTGTTTCTTGCTCTACTTGACTTGTCTAGATTTGGAAGGTAGAACTCCACTACTTCCAAGTCTGCAAAATCCACTGCTAGATGAATGTAAGCATTAAAGGACTAAAAATAATGCAAGAGTCAATCCTTGAAGGGATCCTCCATAATACCTCTCAAACGTAGGAGGAATTGAATGCTAGCTTCCATCCTTGGCCATTCTTAGAAAAAGATGATATTATCATGGATGACCAATGAAGGGCATTTAGGCACAAATACTAGCTCAAAAATCCCTAGTGAGTGAGATATGTAAGCTTCTGATAGAGAAATCTTGAGCTTTTCATTAATGTTGAATACCACCTGTTCTAGTCCTACCAACCAGACTGGATTGAAGACATTATAGAAGAATTAGATAATATCCCATTTTATGACTTTGGCCCTAATTAGGCATCCAATCCAAGCACCTACAATATCATTTTTTGTTCTCCATGAAAAATCATAATTAAAGACACCTTCACCTAGCACTTTACTAATGGCTACCCTATTGATATCATCTACGAGATTGAGAAATCGATTCCATCTCTCAAGCTTTACATTACCTCAAAAAGTTAGAGCACGAACCTATTAGAATATACAATCTACTGATATAATTGAGAGGGTGGGGGGGGGGGGGGGGGTGTGGGGGGTTGGGGGGTGAATTAGTTATCCAATTATAAATACAAAAATTAACCTTAAAAAAACTTAACCATTGAGTAATATAAACTGAAACCACAACAAGATACTCATACACAATTAACACTATATATGTTAACTAGGGAAACCCTTGATTAGAGGTAAAACCCCAGTAGGGATGGTGCCACAAGTCGATGTACTAATATAAATATTACTTGTTAGAGGATAGACCCTGTTAGGAGTTTGTTACAACATTCAGTACATATGAGTCCTTGTTAAGAGATTCTAACCCTATTAGGAGTTGTGGATGATAGCTAAACCCACTATCCAAACAACTTCAAGGTTAAGATCAAAGAATCCACTGTCCAAATGATCTCTATATTATTCCTTGCAAAATAATAGAATTGAATGTACTTCTTCCTTTGTCTTTGTCTTGTCGACCATACTTTTTCTCCTTCATATCTTGTAACCAAATCTCATTCTATGCATTTAATGATCCCTTGGATTGCTTATACGCATTCAACAAGCATTATGCTCCTTCTTGCATTGCACACTAATACTTCACATTTCACTTATCCTCTTTTACCAAGACTCATTACAAATAAGGAAAAAAACTTTCCTTTATACCGTAGCTTCATAATAATTCCTTGAGTTAGCCTTGAGGCTTTCCCAATTAATTAAAATAAGACAATTAATTAATTCACAATTGCAACAGCAATGTCGGCTCACAATCTATACAAAAATTCACATATATGAAACCATGTCTTGTGAATAAATTGGCATAAAAATATAAATATCCTCTATTATTGTGTGGTTGCATATCTCTTCATTACATCTTAGATGAAAGATAGTGATAGATTAACAAAATTATGTTTTCCAATGCTCTGTTTCTACACTGCTTCTAGTAAAACAAGTGTAACTTCTATACAAAATTGAATTAGACTTAGTCCTTTAAAATACATCATCAAGACAACCTTAGGAACATTTCCTCCACTGAACTTCATCTAAAACTTCCTTAGCTTCTATGTATCTTAAGATTATTAACTATTATTCTTCCAGTCCTAACAAAATTACTGCTATGTTGACATCAATGACAAATATAGTCATGAATGCAACATATTAATACTCTCCAATGCTTAGGATACTCCCCCAATGTGGTATCATCAACACTTATGCTAACAATATCCCCCTTTGGCATTGATGGTAATATAGATGAAAAACATCTAAGTTCCAAGAATACCAAATAGTGCATTGTTTTGTCATCTTCTCAAATCCTCTTCATCAATCAAATCTGAAATTTTTGGAACATGCTCTATTCTTCTTCTTATTTTAGGATCAACAACATTTTTTCATAGTAAACAACTTCCAATACTTCCAGACTGCATCTTTGCACTTACACTTTCTTCTGCACACTTACATTAATATTCTTGTATCTGTACACTGACATATCCTTATGCACACTTACACATTTTTATGTTCATTTAAATGAATCCTTCTAAATCTCCCTAAACAGATAACTCTCCTCCATTTACATCTCTCTTCCCATTTCTTATGTACATTCTCTCAATATTTTTTGCATGTACATTCTCTCCCCCATTGACATCAATGTCAAAGGTGTCAATTACAATATCAATTGTTACATACCAATTGCTAATCAACTACTCAACCAACTCAAGTGTCCAAAGACATAGTTCAATAACAAATATCAATTATCAATTATGAAGAGTCCTTCATGACTTAGTACATATCAGATACTCCCCCATATAGGAAGCATCAATATTTAGTCTAGTCTAACCATAATGCTTTGTACCACTGGACTGATGTACGAGTACTCTGAAGTAGGTAGAGAGGTACTCAAAAGTATCTTTAGGTAAAGGCTTCGTAAAGATATCTAAAATCTAATCTTTAGTTCTTACATACTCCAACCTTATTTCTTTCTCTGCTACCTTCTCTCTTAAAACATAATACTTTATGGATATGTGCTTTGCCTTATAATGCAATACTGGATTCTTAGACATACTTACTATACTTGTGTTATCATAGTAAATAATAATAGGTTCTAAAAATTCAATTCCAATATCCTTCAACATTTGTTTCA
This sequence comes from Cupressus sempervirens, assembly GCA_028749045.1. NCBI lineage: Eukaryota > Viridiplantae > Streptophyta > Pinopsida > Cupressales > Cupressaceae > Cupressus > Cupressus sempervirens. The sequence goes on from CM053787.1 coordinate 328,401,235, forward strand.
TCCACATAACTTGATTATAGTTATTTGCTACTGCAACATACTCTACTTTAGCTACACTATGAGATATATAGTCCTGTTTCTTGCTCAACCAAGAAACCAATCTTCCTCCAAGAAAGAATGCTCCACCATTGGTGCTCTTTCTATCATCCAAATTTCCTTCCCAATCTACATTAGTATATGCACACAAGGTGAAATCACTTGATCTATCATACCAAATTCCATAATCAGATGTACCCTTCAAATATCTAAATATCATCTTTACTGCTGCATAATAATACTCTTTTGGATCAGCTTGAAATCTTGCTACAATCCCAAATACATTTTCTATATCTAGTCTGGTGTGAGTTAGATATTGCAATCTTCCATTCATAGATCTATACTTATTCTACTCAACTATAGGTGTCTTATTTTTACTGGATAACTTGTGACCAATTATCATGGTTGTACCAACAAGTTTGCAATTTTCCAAACCAAATATTTTCAACAAATCTTTTAGAAACTTAGTTTGTGAAATAAATATCCCATCTTTGTTCTGTGAAATTTGTAATCCTAAGAAAAACTTTATTTCTCCTATCATGCTCATTTCAAATTCATTTTTCATCTCTTTGGCAAACTTATCACTTTCTTTATCATTTCCTCCAAATATTATGTCATCCACAAATATTACAATGATAAATAAACCATCATCAATTTTTCTCAAATACAAATTACCATCTATTGTACCTTTGATGAATCCAAGATTAGACAAATACTCATCCAACCTTGCATACCATGTTCCTTTCTTTAGACCATAAAGTGCTTTCTTTAGTCTACATACAGAATCTTTATCTTCTATTAGAGGGAATCCATCATGTTGCTCAATGTAGACTTCTTCTTCAAGTTCTCCATTTAGAAAAGTTGACTTGACATCCATCTGGTAAATCTCAAAATTCTTGCTTGTTGCATAAGCTAAGAACATCCTTACTACTTCCATTCTTGCCATGGGTGCATAGGTTTCTTCATAATCCATGCCTTCTTGTTGTGAGTAAACTTTGTAAACAAGTCTGGCCTTGTTTCTCACAGCTTCTCCTTGGTCATTCATCTTATTTCTGAATACCCATTTGGTTCCTATCACATTCTTGTTTTTAGGTCTAGGAACTAATTCCCATGTCTCATTCTTCATAGTCTAATCTAGTTCTTCTTTCATAGCTCTCATCTAATGATCATCCTTACATTCCTCATTTGTGCTCTTAAGGTCCACTTGAGAAATTAGACACAATTCCTCATTCACTTTGTTTCTCGTCATCACACCTTTATGCTTGCTCCTAATTATCTACTCTGGAAGGTGATTCTTTGTCATGTTTCTACTAGAAGTAGGAGTTGATATCTCAACTCTGATCTGAATACCCATTTGGTTCCTATCACATTCTTGTTTTTAGGTCTAGGAACTAATTTCCATGTCTCATTCTTCATAGTCTAATCTAGTTCTTCTTTCATAGCTTGCATCCAATGATCATCCTTACATTCCTCATTTGTGCTCTTAAGATCCACTTGAGAAATCAAACACAATTCCTCATTCACTTTGTTTCTCGTCATCACATCTTTATGCTTGCTCCTAATTATCTACTCTAGAGGGTGATTCTTTGTCATGTTTCTACTAGAAGTAGGAGTTGATATCTCAACTTTGATATTCTCTAAGATCAATAGATACATCATTCTACAAATCATTGTTAGTCTAAAAAAGAACTTCAACATTGTATCTAAAAAATCTAGAATTATCCTCTTCTTCATCAAAATTATAATCTACCATCTTCTCTTTAGTACCAAACTTTTCATCAATCCTTACATTTGTGCACTCAACTATTGTCTTAGTTCTATAGTTGAAACATCTATATGCTTTACTTTTCAATGAGTAACCAAGAAGCATAACTTTATCACTTCTAGGATCAAACTTACCAATATCATCATCTCTCTTTATGTAACACTTACTTTCAAATATTCTAAAATATTTGACTGATGGTGAATGATCAAACCATAATTCATAGGGTGTCTTGCTCATACCTTTTTTGATTTGTATTATGTTCAGATTATATACTACGGTATAAACTACTTCTCTCCAAAATGTCTTTAAGACATCATTCTCAAAATACATCACTTTTTCTACCTCTGCTACTAATTTGTTCCTTCTTTAAGTAATCCCATTTTGTTAAGGTATTTTAGGTGAAGATAGTTGTCTTTTTATTCCATTCTCTTCATAGAATATGTTGAACTCTCTAGAGGTGAACTCTCCTCCTCTATCTGATCTTAAATATTTAATCTTGACACTAGATTCATTTTTGACTCTATTCTTAAATACCTTGAATTCCTCAAAATCTCTAGACTTCTCTTTAAGAAATGCTACACACATCATCCTAGTGAAATCATTAACAAAAATCATAAAGTACCTTTCACCATAGAATCCTCTGGTTCTTGCAGGATCACTTAGATCTGCATGAACAATCTCTAGTTTCTCCATAGTAGAGAACTTCTTGCTAGGAAAAGACATTTTCCTCTATTTAGCCAAAATAAATTCCTTGCAGATAACATTAGTAGGTTTAATAATCTTGGGAAGATCTATCACTACAAATGTACTGCTAACTTTCACAATATTATCAAAGTTTATATGATAGGAACCTTCTATGCCATAACCAACTATTATCAACCTTTGCAACCAAACATGTTATTTTAGTAGGGTTCAACTCAAATACATTACCTATGGATCTGGTTCCAGTACCAATCAGCTTACCATCTTCGTCTTTGATAATGCAAGTCTTTTTTGTGAACTACAACAAATATTCTTTGTCTACTAAGTGTCCAATACTTAGCAAGTTATGTTTCAAGCCATCAACAAAGTAAACATCATCAGTGTTAGTTTTACCATCAAGAGTAATAAATCCAATTCTTGTAATGTGATAGGATGCATTGTTACCAACTCTAACAATACCTCCACCATGATTTCTAATCTTAACAAATTTGTTCATATTACTAGTCATGTAATGTGAACATCCATTATCAATTATCCAATATGATTTCTTCTCAACTTGGGTAACTAGAGCTCTCTCTTCTCTAATTTCTCTATCAAGATCATCTTCCTTGATAGCCACAAATCCTTATTCATCATCACTTTCACTTTGATCTTTTTCATTCAATTCTTCATCCTCATTAGCATATAAATAATTTCTATCTTTATCTTTTGAATTCTTAAATTTTCCTCTACATTTTTTCTCTCTTTTAGGACATTTAGATGCATAATGACCATATTCATCACAAGTCCAACATTTAAAGATTTTCTTACCATATTTCTCTCTCCTTACCAGAAGGGCTATTTCTTCTTCAATCTTTTTATCATCTTCATATTTGCTACTATTGGAAAAGTCTCCTCTTGTGCTAGCACTTCTTGATAGATTAGGTTGAATATTCATAGAAAAGAAAGATGTCTCAATATTAGCTAATTCTCCAGATTGACTCATTTCTACTTGTATAGATTCTAATCTCCCAAGCATTGTTTCCTTTATGAAATCTTTGGTGCAAGGCATAACTAGCTAAATCATTTGAGTTGTTTGTTTGAATGGAGGTGTTAAAATTTTCAAGATCTTCGATATAACCTCATCATATTCTTTAGTTCGACCAAGAGACTAGATTCCTACAATTATTTTTGATATTCTTCCTATATAACTATCGACACTACAGTCAAGTTTGTTTATTAGTGACACACATACTTGTTCAGATGGTTAGTAGTTATCGAGCTTATTGTATAGTTAACAATTTTAACTAAGTAATACAAGCTCTACCAAGTTCTACAGTTGCTACCAAGTTCTAGGAACAATATTTAGTCTGTACTGAGTAGTATCTACCAAGTTGGTTATTATCAGTATGAACCAAGCTTCATAGTGTTTACCAAGGTTCTCAGTGCAAATTGAGTTTTCAAGTGTGTATCGAGTTCACAATTTCAACAATGTTAATCTAGTGTTGATTGAGCTATGCAGTGTCAACCAAGTGATTTAGTTTATATTGAGGTCACATAAATAGTGTTGAATGAGTTATATAGTGTCAACCAAGTGAATCAGTTTATATGTTGAGTTTCATAGTGTTCATTAAGTCACCAGTGTAGACCAAGTTCATACTACTTGAAAGTGATTAGTATGAACCTAGCTTCTACATCTACTGAGTGCATGATGATGCTGAGTGTTGACAATGGTTGTTGAGTATCAGAGACTTACTGAATTTTTCTTTAGAACTTGAGTACTAGCAATTGGGCCAACCTTGTGTATTTTTGTGAAACTTGTATTGTAGTCAACTTTGATGAAATTGTATATTGGATTGGTATATATGTAATATATTGTATCACATCCAAAAGAGAGAAGTATTGTATGTATTTTGAAAGTAATAGAAGTGCAAAGTACAATAGTATAAGGAGAATTTTTTTTTTTATCTATCATAGCAAGGTGATCATTACACTAAAAGGAATCTAATTTAGAAAATCAAGGTTGTAAATTAGAGATCAGCCACTAGTTCATCCCAACAAGTGGAATAGTTAAATCCTTTCACAAGGTAGACTTAACAATCTTTTGCAGATCTCTTTACTGAGTGCATACTTCATTGTATGTTTGTAAATCCTTTTGCAAGGTGGACCTAGCAATCCTTATTGCTCCTAATAGGGTAGATCATTAGAAGTGATCATTGTAAGCTTTAACATGCCAACTTTAAACTATAGTACTAAAGCTTGTGGGTATCATCCCCACCCCAGTTTTACTTTCTATTTGTAAGGTTTCTGGGTTACCATATTATGTGTCAAAGTGTTATGGATGTTTTAATAATTTTAGTTTTTTATGCATGCAATTAGATTAGAATTCACATGAAGGCATAATTGATGAATTAAGATTAAGTTTTATTGGTTATTGATTCACCCCTCCCATCTCAGTAACTTAGCCTATCTTATATTTCCAACAATTGGTATTAGAGCTTTGTGGTTCTCAAAGAAGAAGTCTAAAAACTTGAGCAAAGAACAAAGGCAATAGAGATATTCAGACTTGACAAGGCTATTAACAATGAAAAGCTAGATTTGGAATTGGCTATTGGAAAATTTAAGAAAGCAAAGGAGCAACTCTCTCAATCCCTAAAAAGAAGAAAAGATCTTGTAGTATAGATAAATGAGAAACTCTACATTGAAGAAAGAATTGAGGATATCCATTTATAAAGTAATTTAGATGAAGTTAATGAGGCAATTAGAGAACTATTAGAAAAAAATGATACACTTCAAGAAGAAGTAAGAAAGCTGAAAAGAGAACAAGAAATTTAGTTAGTAAGATTGTGTGAAGTCATGAAAGAGAAAAACAAGATAAAAGAAGAGTTAGAAGGAAAGAATAATGAAATTGAGATCTATCCCGTCAATAGGTAGAATTCATTGATAAGCTTACTAATGCAAATGAAGAAATCATGAATGTAAGATCAAAAAATGAAAGATTGTAGAATGATCTAAACAATGAAAAGGAAACCAATGCGAGGATGATGAAATCTCAAGTAGACATGGATCAATTGAATGAGCAAGTCCAAAATAGATAGAAAGGAAAAGAAGGAATTGGATATATAGATGAAGGTGAATCATCCAAGAAAGGAGCTCAAAAGAATCAAAGACCTACTTGTAGTCACTATGGTAAGATAGGTCATACATCAAACAAATGTTAGAGTAATGATAAAGCTAAATTCAATGAAAAATGCTACAATTGCTTTAAGCATGATCATAGAGCTAATGAATGCAAAGAGAAACCTAAATTTGAAGGCAAATATCACAAATGCAAGAAATATGGGCAAAAATCTTCTAAATGCAAAAACAAGATATTGAATCCAATAGAACAAATTGTTAAAGCTATATTTGGTTCATATGACAACTCTTGGTGCAGATGTCACTACTATGGAGAATTTGGATACTTTGGAATAAATTGTGTAAAACATCACATGAGGATAAGAGACACCACTAGAAGATGTTTTATTTGTACAGAACTTGGACATCTTGAAAAGACATGTATGAACATTGGAAGAATTGAAGATGAAAAGAAAACCAAGGCTGATAACATTAGAAAATAGATGACATCGTAGTGGATTTTGAAATCTTCTAAGAATGCAAATCTGAGCAATGAAGCAAATGTCACTCAATAATTGGGTGACTCAAAAACTTCTATTTAATCTCCCACAAGGATAACTAGAACTAAGATTTCAAAGCAGATATCCTACATTAGTTCCAGTTAGCCAACAAGAAAGATCCATATCAAAATTCAAGATGTAAAGGGATCACTGAGCATCTAAGGAATTCTGGACCTTATTGAGCAAGGTGAAGTTGCAAGACCTTAACGAGAAAGGTTGAGAGTAACTGAGTTGTTGTGTGGAAATTGAGTCATGAATGACTCTACCAAGCAATTAATTCAAGTTGAGTGAAAGACAGTCTGTGATCAACCAAGTGAACATACCAAGCATTTATGGCGATTGAAAGATGAAATTTGTTAAAAAGGGAGAAATTGAATTCATTTTTCATTGTGAATTTTCAAGAGCTTGTGTGAAGAGTTATTTATGTGCATTCAAGTGATCTGTGTGAATTATTATTGAAGTTTTCTATGTTTTTTGAAACCCTACTGAGCAATGGCATCATCCAATAGTAAAACCAAGAAGGGGTCTGAGATGTTAGTTCAAGGAGTTTAATGGAAGGCACTGTATTTCAAATTGAGTCTAAGAATTGCAGAAACCCTTGATCCAACCAAACCTCAATCACAAATTCCATCAAAGGTACTTCTAGTTAATGACATTTGCTTTCATTTTTGTTGTTTGATTCAAGATATAGGAACCCTAGAAATGGATGAAACTTTGGAAAAGTTGTGTGTGAATGGTGTGTTGAAACTCGAACATCAAAATTTTGAAGCCAAGGGTTTAACCCACATTCCTCACATACATTGAGACTTTTAGATAAAATGGATAAGGTTTATCCTTAACTGTGTACACAATGGGCAGTTATGGTTGGAGCAACTTATCTTGGTAACAAAGAAAATGATTCATCAAATCATAGGACTTCTCATGTTGGCCAAGATAAAAACCACCAAAATCCTAAGTCAAGTAGAACTAGAAAAGAAAACCCTTATCGAATAGAATGAAAGAGGTATGAAGATCAGCTATGTAACTGACATGGAGCTAAAGTTTGGAATTCATGTAATTGCATACAGGATATATAGCTCTAGTCGACTCAACAATGTATCATGTGAAGCAGTGGATTTCATGAGAAGTTTGAAATGTCTTTACTTGATTTTATTCATTCTCTCAAAGAGCTGATAGTAGGGCTTCTTTGGCTCTCATATTACACATGAATAGATCTCTCTTTGTCTCACTACATTCTTCAAGTTTTCCTTTTTCCACAATTGTCTTCTCACTCTTTATCAATATCTAATAACCCAGACCCATGCACAACAGATGAGTCTTCATCTTTTCCTTCCAACTATCATAGTTGGCCCCATCAAATCTTGAACTATCTTTCCTGAATATATTCACCATTGATCTCCCAAAGTAGTTAAGCCTTATCTTCAAGGACTTGATGCTCTGATACCAATTGTTATAATATATAGTCCATTGATATAACTAAGGGGGGTGGGGGGAGGTGAATCAGTTATCCAATTATCAATACACACATTAATGTTAAACAAACTTAATCATGCAAGTAATATAAACTAAAACTAGAACAAGATCCTCATACATAATTAACACCAGATATGTTAACTAGGGAAACACTTGATCAAAGGGAAAACCTTGGTGGGGATGGTACCCACAAGATGATGTACTAATATAAATATTCCTTGTTAGAGGATAGACCCTATTAGGAGTTTTTTACAACATTCAATACATATGAGTCCTTGTTAGGAGACTTTGAATCCCTCTTAGGAGATTCCAACCTTGTTAGGAGTTGTGCCAACCCTGTTAGGAGTTGTGGAAGACAACTGGACCCACTTCCCAAGCAACTTCAAGGTTAAGATCAAAAAATCCATTGTTCAAATGATGTCTGTATTATTTCTTGCAAAATAATAGAATCGAATGTACTTCTTCCTCTATCTTTGTCCTATCAAGTGGACTTCTACTCCTTCAAATCTTGTAACTAAATCTCATTCTATGCATCCAATGATCTCTTGGATCACTTATACACATTCAGCAAGCATTCTGCTCCTTCCTGCATTGTGCACTAATACTTTGTATTCCACTTGATCCTCTTTTACCAAGACTCATTACAAATAAGGAAAACAACTTTTATTTATACTATATCTTCATAACACTTCCTTGAGTCAGCCTTGAGGCTTTCCTGATTAATTAAAATAAGATAATCAATTAATTCACAATTGTAACAATACTGTCAACTCACAGTCTATAAAAAACTTCACATGTATGAAACCATGTCTTGTGCAAATACTGGCATCACCATACAACTATCCTCTATCACTGTGTGGCTGCACATCTCTTCATTACATCTTAGATGAAATATAGTGATAGATTGCCATAACTCTATTTTCCAATGCTCTATTTCTGCACTACTTCTAGTAAAGAAATTGTAACTTCTGTACAACATTGAATCAGACTTAGTCCGTTCAACCATGTCATCAAGATAGCCTCAGGAACATGTCCTCCACTATGCATTATCTGAAACTTCCTCAACTTCTGCACATCTTAAGATTACTGACTGTTATTCTTCCAGTCCTAACAAAATTGCTGCTATGTTGATATCAATGACAAATACAATCATGAATGCAACATATGAATACTCTCCAATGCTTAGGATACTCCCCCAATGTAGTATCATCAACATTCATGCAACACCTCTATAGCACAACATAGAGTAATATTAGTATTCATACTAACACCTACCCTTGCCAATAACTAGACACCTCAGATTGAACATAGAGGTCAAATGACACAACACTAATTTATAGAAGCTTTCTATGAAGTCAGGAAAGATCTAGAAAGAATTGAGCAATGATGAAAACAAAATTCATATGGGTAATGATTAAAACAATGTGAAAGATTATTGATTATAATTAAATACCTAATGGTCATGGGTTTTCTGAGTGATGATGACTACTAGCGATCAGAATGGGTAACAAAATTCACATGTTATGAGATAATCATATAACCTAGTGCCAAAGGAGAATGCTTTAAAAGGCGTAAGATTCATGATTACCTAAAAGAACTAGATTTTGATTAACTAAATGAATGTTTCTCCATCTATTCCTTTGTTGCAATAGGTCCACTTCTATATTAACTTCTTTTTATATGTGTATAAATCTTACTTCTTCAAATTTATCCAAAAGATTGATAGTTTTTTCTAGTTTTGAATTCAATATCAAATTAGGGATTTTCCCTTTTCTAATAGCATTAAGGATGATTTGAGTCTCCTTCAATTATAATCTTCTTGATTTTTAATTTAATACTCTGTTTTAGCCCTTCATGTACTACTTCTAATTCCACTATATTGTTCAAAGCTATTCCCAAGGGCTTAGCATTTTTTATGATCCAATTTCTAGATTTCTCCTTGATTATACACCTGATTCTTGCTATCCCTAGGTTTCCTCTTGAGGTTCCATAAAAATTAAGTTTCTTCCATCCTTTAGGTGGGGGTTCCCATCTGCATTCTTTTCTGGCTATACTATTTTTTTTTTTTAAATAATAAATGAGAGGTGGATTAGTTAGATGTTGCCAATTCTTTTTCATTTCTGCATCCCATTCTAAAAAAGAACCTTCTTCTTTTGTAGTTTTTTGCAATTTATAACTTCTGTAATGCTTCTTCTATCTTGTTGAGGAGAGATGAAGTTTTGAGTTTGTCTTCATTGAAGATCCATTTGTTTCTTTCCTTCCATATCTCCCATGCTAGGATAGTTGGGGTGGTATTCTAGAGTTTTCTGTATATTTTGCTATTTATCTCTTTATGTCACCCTACAAGGTGGTTTTGCCACTTCCCCAAGAGTGGGGCAATCTAGTTCAATTTGAGTTTAAGCCATCCCCAAGATTCCTTAGCATATTTACATTGGTGCAAGAGTTTTTTTTTTTTTTTTTTTGAGTTTTATTTGCATAGGATGCATCTCAATGGGCCTTCAAACCCCATTTTCTTGATTCTATCTATTGTTAGGATTCAATTTTGGGAAGCTGCCCAAAGAAAGATACCTACTTTAGGTAGTCCTAATGGGTCCCAACATAGGTTTATTGGTATATTTATTGCTTCCCACCTTTGTGAATTAATTATTTAGTTGTAACCCTCCTTTACCTTGTACATTCCATCTTTGGAAGCTACCTAGATGAGCTTGTCTTCCCAATTATAATAGTTGATTTGGTGCTCTCTAAGATTAGATTCTAATTTCTCCTAGTCTACTAGATTAAGACCTTTATTTACTAGGGATTTCCATCTCCATGGGGCATCTTCATTTGAGGGATCATATAGGATATAATCCACAACCTTTGTTTCTCGTACTGATGTTAGTAGAGTTTTGGCATTGATAGCTATGTTAGATTGATCTAGGGGGGTGCCCATTCCATGAATCTTCCTAAAATAGGGCTTTGTCACCTCTACCTATATCCTATGTTACAAATTTTTTGAAATCAAGGGGTGAAATTTTAGCATAAAATTCCATGTTGCATTACCTTTATGGGGTTCTTAGTTCTCAATGAAGATGTGTTATTTGTTGCATTTAGATATTTATTATACAAAATTCTTGCTCATTTACTGTCTCTTTCTTGATACATTCTCAAGACTTGTTTTGCACCTAATGCTTCATTTTTCCATTCTAATTTTTTAATTCCTAATCCCCCTACTTCTTTAGGCCTACAATTTTTTTCCCATCTTATTAGATTGCCTTCTTTTTATCCTCTATGCCTTTCCAAAAGAAATCTCTCAGTTTCATTTCTATTTTTTGATTGATATTCTTAGGTAGTTGAAGACATGATAGTTGGTAGGTGGGTATTGCTAATAGAACTACTTTGATTTTTGTTGCTTTCCTAGATTTGGTTAACCATTTTCCTTTCCATGCTTTCATATGATTATCTATTCTTTCTAATATTTCCTCCCAACCTTGATTCTTTTTAGCTTCTTCTTCCAGATATATTCTTAGATACTTGCAAGGGAAGGTTCCTTTCTTATATCCTAATTCATTATAGATATATTATTCTCTTTCTAATGATGTATTAAGGAAGAAAATTTCTAATTTTTCTGCATTATTTTTTTGCCCCAATGCTTTTGTGTAGTTGTTTAGGATTTTTTAAAATTGTCTGTTTCTTTTTTAGTTCTTAATCCAACTAGTATTGTGTCATTTATGAATTGCTAATGTGTGGTATTAGCAATTCTCTATTACCTTAATTCCTTTAATTTTCTTTTTAGTTTGTGCTATCTTTATTGTTCTCCCAAAGGCTTCAACCATAATGATGAAGAGGAAGGAAGAGATAGGGCCACCTTGATGGATCCCCCTAGATATACTAAAGAAACCTTCCAGGGTTTCATTTATAAGGAGTGATATTTTTGAGGTAGATATACACTAATAAATGATGTTAATCCATTGGTGTGAGAATCCAAATTATTCTAGGGTTTTGCAAAGGAATCTTGAATCCACTTTATCATATGCTTTTTGTATGCCTAGTTTTAGTAACATGAATGCCTCTTTATTCTTTGATGTTGAATGGATGGTTTCTTGAATGATTGAGATGTTTTTTTGTAATGGATCTCCTGGGTACAAACCCTATCTATTCTTCTGATATTAATTTAAGGAAATGTTCTTTAAGTCAGTTTGCTAAAGCTTTAGATAAGATTTTATAGATCGTATTGCAAAGAACTATTGGTATGAAGTCTCCTAGTTCTTCAACCTTACTCTTTTTTGGGATTAGTGTTAGGAATGTGTTGTTAATTTTTAATAGTAGTTTCCCCCCATTTCTTGATGCTTCAATTGCTTTCCGCAAATCTTCTCCTATAATTTCCCAACATTTTTGGAAAAAGAATGCTTGAAACCCATTTGGTCTTGGTGATTTATCTAGATTACTATTAAAGAGAGTTGTTTTAATCTCTTGTAGAGAGAAAGTTTTATTGAGAGCTTTATTACCTTCTTCTGTGATAACCTTAGGAATTGCTTTCAACATTTCCTCTTTTGCTACTCGGTTAAAGGATTCATAATTATTAAGGATATCTTTAAAGTAATCAACAAAAATCTCTACAATTTTGTTTGGATTGTCTACTAAATGTCCCTCTATATTTATAATTTTTGATATATTGTTAGTAGCTCTGTGTTGTAAGTCACTTTTATGAAAGTATATTGTATTATAATCTCCTTCTGCCAACCATTTCTCCCTAGACTTTTGCTTCTAGAACGCCCCTTCTTTAGCTAAAATTTCCTCTTGTTTTGATAGGAGTTCTTTTTCTTATGTGTGTGTTTCATTATTCATTACCTTTTTAATTGTTAGGATTAACCTCAGATCGCAAAGAAGAGAACACAAGACACTAAGATTTAACATGGTTCATCCAATCCCTAGGCTATGTCCACCAACAACAAGTCCAATATTATTATAAACCAATGATTACAATCTGCAATCCCTTACAACTTAATTTCATCGCAAGAGGCTACAATATCACCATTACATAATGAAATCCCTAAACCTAAGCCTTTCTATACAAGCTTTTGCCACTTACAAAAATTAGGGCTATAATAAGTCATCCAATAGGAAAAATAGTAGCCAACACCTTTGTTGACATATTAGTCAAGTTTGTTATTAGTGACACTCACTTATTTAGATTGTATATAGCTACAAAGCTCTTTGTACAACTATCAGTGTTTGCCAAGTATTTCAGTTGTCACTGAGTTCTATAGTTGATATCGAGTCCTTTAGATAAATCTCAGTGGTTATTGAGGAGTCATAGTTATAGTGAAGATCAATAGTATAAATCGTGCATCTAAGTGTATGTTGAGTTTACCAATGTAAGCTTAGCTGTGCAGTGTTCACTAAGTTTGTAGTCTATGTCATGTGAGTCCAATGTTAATTGAGTTACTCAGCATTAATCAAGTGACTTAGTTTATACTAAGCTTGAAGTGATAGTGTTTACTGAGTCATACAATGTAAATCAAGAGACTGAGTTTATATGACAAGTTTCATAGTATCTACGAATCACCAGTGCTGACTGATCTCAAGACTACTTGGAAGTGATCAGTATAGACTGAGCTTCTATGTCTACCAAGTGCATGATAATGCTGAGCATTGATAGTGGATGCCGAGTATTAGAACCTCACCAAGTCAATCTTCTGAACCCAAATGTCTTCATGTGGGCCAACTTTGTAATATTTGTGGAAACTTGTATTGTGGCTGACTTTGTAATTTGTATAATTGGATTGATATATATGTAATGAATTGTATCATACCCAAGTGTGAAAGGGATGTGAATGTGAATGCAATGCAAGTGAATATAATTAGAGAAAGAGTAGAAAGAGCGAATTGAAAAGGCTACAATAGTATATGGAGCAGCAAAGACATATCTATGAAATGAAGGTGATTAGTACATAAAGGAATCTCACTCAACAAACCAAGTTGTAGATCAGAGATCATCTACTATTTTTCATCCTAACAGGTGGATCAGTCAAATCTTTTCACAAGGTAGACCTAAAAATCTTTTGTAAATCTCTTTACCAAGTGCATACTTAATTGTATGTTTGTAAATCCTTTCACAAGGTGAACCTAGTAGTCCTTATTGCTCCTAACAGGGAGGATTATCAGAAGTAATCAATGTAAGCTTTCACAAGATAACTTTATATTGTAGTACTAAAGTTTGTGGGTATCATCCCCACCCCAGTTTTACTTTCTATTTGGAAGGTTTCTAGGTCACCAAATCTTTGTGTTACAGTGTTATGAATGCTTTCATGTTTTCATTTTCTTGTACATGCAATTAGATTAGATTATATGTGATGAATTAAATGCTAATTGGATTGTTGGATTAAGAGCTGAAATTTTTGAAGTTTTAGAAGTTATTGATTCACCCCTCCCCTCTTAGTAACTTAGCTTAGTCTTGAATATTTCCAAAAATTGGTATCAGAGCTTTGTGGCTCTTAGGAGAAAGCTTAACAACTTGAGCAAAGATCAAAGTTATGGAGATATTCAGACTTGACAAAGCTATTGATAATGAGAAGCTAGATTTGGAAATGGCCATTGCCCAACTCAAGAAAGCAAAGAAGGAACTCTCTCAATCCCTAAAAATAAGAAAAGAACTTGCAATTCAAATGAATGATCATCTCTACATTGAAGAAAGAATTGAAGACCTTCATTCACGCAATTCAGATGAAGCCAATGAAGCAATCAAGGAACTCCTAGAAAAGAATGGTTCCCTACAAGAAGAGGTAAGAAACTTAAAAGAGAGCAAGAAATTCAGGCAGTGAAGTTATGTGAAGTCATATAATAGAAAAACAAGATAAGAGAAGAGATAGATGGAAGGAACAATGAAATTTAGAATCAATCCCTTCAACAAGCAAACCTTATTGATTAACTCTCGAATACAAATGAGGAAATCATGAGCCTAATATTTGAAAATGAAAAAATGAGAAATGATCTAAATTCTAAAAGGCAAATTAATGAAAGAATGAGAAATGATCTAAATTCTAAAAGGAAAATCAATGAAAGATTACAGAATGATCTAAACTCTGAGAAGCAAATCAATGAAAGAATGATGAAATCTCAAGTAGGCATGAATCAATTGAATGAACAAAACCTCTATAGGAAAAATGAAAAGCAAGAATTGGATATACAGAACAAGGAGAATCATCCAAGCAAGGAGCTCAAAAGAATCAAAGACCTACTTGCAATTACTATGGTAAGATATGTCATACATCAAACAAATGTTGGAGCAATGGAAAAGAAAAATTTAATGGAAAATGCTACAATTGTAATCAACATGGTCACAAGGCTAATGAATGCAAAGAGAGACCAAGATTTGAAGGTAAATGTCACAAATGTAAGAAACATGGACACAAGTCATTAGAATGCAAAACCAAGGTATTGGATCTAGTAGAGAAAATTGTGAAAGCAATATTTGGTTGGGACCACAACACTTGGTGTACATGTCATTATTGTGGAGAATTTGGACATATTGGAACAAATTGTGTAAAGCATCATTTGAGGAAAAGTGACAATACTAAAAGATGTTTCATTTGTACAAAACTTGGTCATCTTACCAAGAACTGCATGAATACTAGTAGAATTAAAGATGAGAAAAAAGAAAAAGATGATAACATACAAAAATAGATGAGACAACAATGGGTTCCTAAGTCTACCAAGAAAACAAGTCCAAGTAATGATGATCAAGTCACTCAAGAATTGGGTGACTCTATCATTTCTGCTTAAGTTCTCAAAGGAGAAATTGGAACTATGCTATCAAAGAAGACATCCAAAATAGTTCTAGATTGAAAGAGAAAAATGATCCAAATTAGTATTCAGGATACAAAGGATCAGTGTCTACCAAGTTATCTTCTCTACCAAGTGGGTTGGGTCATAGACTCTACTGAGCAAGGTCGAGAGTGATAAAGATGTTAATGGTTACCAAGTCACGAAGAATTCACCAAGTGTTCAATACAAGCGTAGTGGATGATAGTCTATCAACATGATATTAGTCAATCTACCTTTTGTAATGAGCATTTATGGAATTTTTTAAACAAAAAACATGAAATTGAAGTCATTTCTTACCATGACATCTTGAGTGCTATTGCAAAAGTGCGATCTTCAGAGCTTCCAAGCGATTTGAGCAAATTTCTAGCAAATTTTTTTGAATTCCCTCAAACCCTATCAAGTGAAGATGGTATTTAGTAGCAATAAGGTTAAGCAAAGATCTAACATGTTGGTTAGTGGAGTAGAATAGAAAGCACCTGATTTCAAGCTCACTCCTGTGATCGCTAAAACCTTAGATCTGAGTGGAGTGCAGTCTCAAATCCCTCCAAAGGTACTTCTAATCAATAATATTTGCACTCGTTTCAAATGTGTTAATCAAGAAATTGGTATGTTGGAAATGGATGATGCCCTAGGTCAATTGTGTGTAAATGGAGTTTTCAAACCCGAGCACCAACACCTGGAAACCAAAGGGTTAACTCATATCCCTCACATGCCCTATGAATTTAAAGTTAAATGGATTAGGTTTATCCTCAGCCAGGTGCATAATAGTCAATTGTGGTTGGAACAACTAGTGTTGATCACAAAGAAGATGATTCATCGAATCACAGGCCTCCCAATGCTAGTCAAGGCAAAAATGATTAAAACCCTAGGTCAGGCAGAATTGGAAAAGAAAACCCTAGAAGAATGGGATGGTAGAGGAATTAAAATTAGCAGTGTTTTTGATATGGAATTGAATTTTGGTATTCACAACATTGCATATAAGATATATAACTCTAGTAGGATGAACAACGTGTCATGTGAAGCTATGGACCTGCCATACAAGGAGGTAAAGAACAACTTGTCATTTGACCTTACTGAGCTATTGTTGAAATAGTTCAACAAAAATATGGAAAACATAAGTGTTAGCTTAAAGAATAAATTTGACAATTGAGTGTCAATACACTTAACCAAGATCAAGAGTAAGTGCCGAGTAAGATAAAGTGCCAAGTTATAACAAGTGCCGAGTGTAACAAGTGCCGAGTGTTAACAAGTGCCGAGCTATAACAAGTGCCGAGTGTAATAGGTGTTGAGTGTTAATGAGTGCTGAACTATAACAAGTGCTGAGTGTAACAGGTGCCGAGTGTTAATGAGTGTCGAGCTATAACAAGTGCCAAGTGTAATAGGTGCCGAGTGTTAACAAGTGCCGAGAGCAACAAGTTCTGAGAGTAACAGGTGCCAAGTGATATAGTTTTGTTTAGGTGCTAAGCTATCCAGGAAATAGCATGTGCCAAGTATCAGCAATACTTCAGGAGCTAAGTAACTCAGTAGATCAACATAAAAGTTTAAAATTGCACAAACTATGATGCAAACAGTTTTTTCAGCCGATGGAAGGTAAATTTCGAGGGATTTAATGATAAAATCGAATCTTTTATTTTTCTCGTGTAATTCACATGCAGCCAATAAGAAAAATGATAAAGGCATGCAACCAATCAGTAAAAAATAAGTTTTGAGTGAGAAATTGAGATTCAATATGGATCGTAGATCCAAATCAAACCCTAAGTCTTTGTAGTCTTTATAAGGAAGACAACATTTCATTTTAAATATATGGAAGGACATACAAGGGTGCATAAGGAAATCTGTTTTAGAAGCAAGAGTTATCAGATCACAAAGGATCAAGATCAAGAGAAGGCGAAAAAGGAGCCTGCATTCAGCAATCAAGGATTGTAATCTATCAGGTTTATTGTATCTAATACTCTCTACAATTGTATTAGAATGAAAATCCTATGGTGATAGGTTAGCTTTATAGCTATTTTGTAAGATCCTTTTGATTAGGTGATTAAAATCCTTTAACAGGGTGACACTTCATGTTAAGTGTTTGTAAATCCTCTAACCAGGTCACTATTAATATAGTGTAAAGCCTTTAACAAGGCAAGCCTTTATCAGGGCAAACCATTAGAAGTGGTTGAACAATATTGCTGCAGCAAATTTTGTGGGTATCATCCCCACCCCAGTTTTACCTTCTTATTCCTGGAGGGTTTCTGGGTTACCAAATTCCAGTGTTATGAGTTATTGATGCATGAGTTTTGTTACATGTTTATTTGATGTATTTACATGCATGCAATTTACTTTAAGTTAAAAGTTTTATTGACTAAAGTGTGATACTTATGATTCAACACCCCCCCCCCCCCCCCCCCCCCCTCTCATAAGTACTCTTTTCATATTTGAATATTCCAACAATTGGTATCAGAGCTATCCAGGTTCTCACAAGGAAAAGCCTAACAGCTTGGAGGAAAAGATCTAAAGATGGAAGCCTTCAAACTTGGAAAGATCATTGAAAATCAGGTGATAGATGTGCAACTTGCTTTGCATAGCTTGGAGGAATTTAGAAACAAATTGAGAAACTCATTAAAAAACTGGAAGGATCTATCCATAGCTGAAAATGATATACACTACAAGGAGATTGATACCACCAACATATTTTCCAGTGGAGACACTAAAGAGTTTGATACAGCAATAACAAAACTGATGGAGCAAAATAAAATTCAAGCAGATGAGATAAAAATGCTCAAGATGGAACATGAATTACAGGCTATAATGATATGTGAAATTACTGAACAAAAGAAAAGAGCAGTTGATGATAAGGTCATGATGGAAAATGACAAAAGGAATCTTGCAAACAGACTTGAAGAAAAATGTATTGAATTGACAAGGATCTCAAACATGCAGATGGATACACTTGCTCAAATGATGAATCTTCATCATGAACTCAATATGAAAGATATTGAGATCTCTACTTTGAAGATGCTTAAGGAACAAATGTAGAATGAATTGAACAGAGAAAGAGAGGTGGCAGAAAATCTCAACAAATCAAGTGAAGCCATCAAATATTTTGAGCAAATACTAAAATCTCAAAGATCAACCCATGATACAACAGGGCTTGGATATAATAGCACTAAAGTAGGAGAATCATCAAAGAGTGCAGAACAAAGAAGTGAAAAAGGTAAAGATGTTAAACCTACATGTCATTTCTGTGGAAAGAAAGGACATACATCTAACGTCTATAGAAGCAAGAATGCCCATCAGCATGACAAACCCAAAAGCATAAATCATTATCATAAATGCAAGAAGTAAGGTCATCAAGCATATGAATGCAGAACCCAAACTATCAAGACATCAAGGTTTGATGGACATTGTTATAATTGCAAAAAGTATGGACATAGAGCTTTTGAATGTAGATCAAAGTCTATGTGGACAGTAAATCAACCAGCAAAGACATCAAACCATGAATTTTGGGATTACAACACCAGGTACAGCTGTCACTATTGTCAAGAATATGGACATATCCCATAGAACTACATAAGAACACATTTTAGAGGGAACTAAAAAAGATGGTTGAGTCAAACTACATGTTTCAGTTGCTTAAAAATTGGTCATGTCAGCAGGAATTTCCCAACAAGGTCAAAGGCATCAAGTTCTAAGTTCAGCAATGGAAAGGCAAAGATAGATGTTGGACATATCATAAGTGAAATGAATAAGACACGGAGGAAGAAAGATGAGTATAGCACATCAAGTATAGAGATCACTTCACCTAATAGGACAAGTGATCACACTTCATCAAATTAAGCAAAGAATAAGTGTGTGGGATTGATAAACCAAGTTACATCATAAATCAGTCCCAAGACATATAAGAACTGCAAAAATGAAATCAGCATAAGCAAAGATGCTAAGTCAAAATTGAGAACTTTTGTGAAGATATGCCAAAGTTTCCTTCAGAAGCTGAGTTGCTAACAATGACCGAGTTGATAGTTGATGCCAAGCTGTGAAATATCAATAGGAGCCGAGTAAAGTAAAACACAATAGGAGTCGAGTCATGACAAAACTTTTCAAGTGCTGAGTAGACAGTTGGCAACCTACTAAGCATTTATTACTCTATTTTGAAGGGTACATAAATTCAATTTTTGATCATTTTCCCACCATTCAAACGAGAAGCAAAGTCGAAAAGAGCGGAGAAGATCAAGATCAGTTCAAAAGCCATTTGTGAAGATTTCAACAACGATTCAAGACAAGTTTCATCAATTTAAGGTATTTTACTTAAGTGGCGAGCTACGTAGGACTTCTAAACTTGTTTAAATCATAAACCCTAGTTTGGAAAACAATGGCATCTGGGTCAGGAACCACTAAGGGTATAGAAAGTCATGAAGTTTAGTTGGTCAGCAACAAAGTTAAACAACCTAAATTTAAGCCAATTCCAGAAGTAGCGTACAAGAATGATCCTGCAGGTGCATTATCAGTTATTTCGGATAAAGTTGTTATGGTCCAAGATGTTTGCAGATGTTATAATTGCAAAATTGGTGCCATAGGAGACTTAGAAATCTATAATGCATATGATAAACTATGTGAAAACAAAGTACTGAAAAATGAGTTTTCAATAATATAAAGAAAAGGATTAACCAAAACCCTAGCATTTCTGACTATTTTCAAAACTGAATGGGTATGGATAATTCTGAGCCGAATACATGATGGAGCTTTTTGGTTAGAGTCAGGGCTAGTAAAATTCACCAAGAAAACTGTTCATAGGGTTACTGGTATTCCTACCCTAGATCGGCCAAAGACCCTGTGAAGTGACAAAAGGGAAGTAATAGAGAAAAATACAGGTGCCAAATGGAACAATAGAGGAATGACTATCGACACAGTCACAGATCCCCTACTAGATTTTGCTGTGAGAATCATTTCACATAAATTCTATCAATCAAGCAGGTTAAACAGTGTACCTTGTATAGCAGTTGATGTTGCATACAAGATAATCAAAAGGGATCACACTTATGATTTGGCAGAGCTCATGTTTCAACAGATTAATGAAAATCTGGGAGCTATAAGGAAGAGCAAGGGAGCTCAATGCAAATTTGGATCAGTTTTGATGTGCATGTTTTTCTATCTGATGAAAGAATTTCCTTCTATGGGTAAGGTAAGATGGAATCCAGATAAAACAATTGTTGAACAAATTAATGGATACATTGAATAGATGGGTGAAAATTTTGATGCCCAAATGACTGGTTACTTTGAGGACTTCAAAAAGTCCATGAAACAAAGAATGAGAATTCCAGTCTCATTGACTAAGAAATATGAAAAAGACATTTGTTTTCTTGTAGATATAGATTATACCTACATACAAGAAGTTATACCTAGAGTAAGATGGCTTAGGCCACTAGGTTATGAACTTGATGTTGATCAAGCCTCTGCAGCAATAACAGCCTTACTTGCAGAAGAAGCTGATAAAAATACAATTTTTTTTGGAACCTATGATGTTGTCAAATCAAAGGTGATAACAGATTTGAAGATTGCTTCAACAGTAAAGAAGAAAGAGAAAATGGTGAGACAAATCAAGAGAAAATTTGGCGTGGAAGAAGAAGGAACAACAAAAGAAGAGGGAGAAGACATTGAAGAAAAAGGAGATAAACTTCAAGGTCTGACTCAAGGGTTAGGAGAAGATAAAGAGGAAAGTGCTGAGGTAGAAGAAGCCAAGGAAGCACCAGTTATGAGAAAGACCACAACTCCTTTTGCTCCTCAATCCAAGGGAAAGAAAGTAGCTGCTCCTGCACCAAAGAGATGTACCACAAGGGCTGCAGCACAAAAAGCCCAACAGGAGGCAAAAGGAAAGAAGAAAGACTCAAAGAAGACTGCTACTGAGTCAAAGAAAAGGAAATTTATTCCCCAACCTGAAACAGATGAGGAGAAAAAAGAGTTAGAGGACAATAGTCTATTTCAAGCGGTAAGACACAAACCCCAGACTGCTGTTGATAAATTATGTTCAAAAATTAGGAATAATGATTTAAAAGGTTTAAAGAACCTAAATTTTTCTAAGCTCACCAAAGAAGAGAAAAATAAATTAGAGGAATCTGTGTATGCTATGATGGCTGAATATAAGCACACACCTCTAGAATTAGATGAATCTATGCCAAGAGAATTGTATAAAATTGTAGAGGATAAATGGCATTTTTGCTTACAAATGGAAAAAGAGATAAGGGAGCCAACATTAGCCAAATTGTTGCCTGATTTGACTAAAGATCAAGTGATAAATGCAGTAAAAAGGCATAATAATAGATTCACTCCCAAGTATAGAGCATTCATCATATTGCAGAATAAAATTGAAGAGGTAGTTACTAAATCGACAAGATTGTGGAAAATAGTTTACAAGAAAATAGAAGATGTATATAATGAAGAATATAAGGTAGAGGCAAGTGCCAAGACAAAGGAAAAGAAGGTGTCAGAAACCAAAGAAAAAGAGAAGAAACTAGTGAAGAAGAGTAAAGAAGAAAAGGAAGAAGAGGCACATAATGAGGAGAAAGAGGAAGAGAAAAATACAGCTAAGCCACAAGATCAAAGTATGCAAGACATATAGGTATCTCCTCCTAGTCCTCCTCATGCCACCATCACACCTACAAATATCATAAAAATAAAAGATGTTACAGACATTTCAAATCTAAACATCAATCCATTAACTGCAGAGGATTTGGAAATCCTTGACCAATCATCACTAGTAGCAAAATTAAGTTCAAATCCTATATTGGTCAGTGTTGATGAATTAGAGAATCCAGAAGTCAAGGTAAAAGCACTAGTGCCATTCTTGACCATACAAACTATTGGTATTCTATTTCTTCCACCACCACCTCCACCAAGTATAGTCACTTATACACTCCAAATGCTGAGTACAGCAGCAGGGGAAATAAAAGAAAGTTCAACCCCACCTAGCAATCATAAAAGGGATATTCAAGCTAAAGAAAAAGATGAGACAAAGAAGAAGGAGGAGACTACAATACAAACATTGGTTGCATTACCAAAATCTAGTACTCCAACACAGACTCTTCAACAGTCAAGCACAGATGGGTTACAGCTGCAAATCAGGACACCAGGCTCGAGCTCATCAAAGGCAGTCAGGAAACTTCACTATGGAGTTCCTAAGCTTGATGAAGAAATAAAGATCCCATATTATGAATCTAGCACTCTTACTGAAGAAAAGATTAATGAAATTCAGAGTGCATTGGACAAAAGAAGGAGATAAGAAGCACTAAGAAAAGAATAAAAGCATAAGCTTACCTTGAATGAAATTAAAGATATATTCATAGAAGCTTTTTGCTTACAATCTCCAGATGATTCAAGACCAATTATAGAGCAACTATCTTATATAGTTGACCAGGTGACTAATGAAGACCAAGAAACAAATGCCAGATTGCTTGAATGGTCAGAAAGGAAGTTCCAAGGTAAGGTAAATAGTAAAATATCCGGTGATATAGCACTGTCTAAAGAAGAACTGGCAAAGAAAATTATAACAATTAAAATTGTACTAGGAAACATCTTTTCCCTATACAACAAGTTGTGTGATTTTTCCACATTCACACAAGACACTAGCCAAAAAATACTGAGCTTGGAAAACAATCTGAAAATTTCTAGCATGCAACTCCCCACAAATCCAGCTCAGAGTGAGAAGCATTTTGTCCAATTGCTTCACACACAAAGAGAGTTAGTTGTCTTAGCAACAGAGTAGGCAACCACAAAAGCTAAATTGATACAAATTCAATCGTCAATAACTCCTCATTTGGAACTACTTCACAAGGAGTAGATAAATGCAGAGATAGTCCTTAGGAAAGACCCCAATCTTTCTTCATCTGATGGACTTGTACACCTAGCAGAAGAGATTGCCATCCAACATAAGACATTGGATGTCACATTAGCAAATTGGGATGTAGCTCTGAAGGTACTCCTTGAAGTAAATAGCACATTTTTGGCTAAGTATAGAATTTCATTGTAAGACCCTTGACATAAGTGTCAAAAAGGGGGAGAATAAGTAATAGGAGAGTAATAAGAAGTGATTAAGTATGGGGGAGTTAAGTACAGGAATAAAATGATAAGTATGATAAAAGGGGGAGATAGCAAGTTTTAAGATAGCAAATTTTGAATGTAGGATAAATTAATGAGTCACAAGTATCTTAATTAAGTGTTTTTGCCACTCATGTCAAAGGGAGAGATTGTTAGCTTAAAGAATAAATTTGACAATTGAGTGTCAATACACTTAACCAAGATCAAGAGTAAGTTCTGAGTAAGATAAAGTGCCAAGCTATAACAAGTGTTGAGTGTTAACAAGTTCCGAGCTATAACAAGTGCTGAGTGTAATAGGTGCCGAGTGTTAATGAGTTCCGAGCTATAACAAGTGCCAAGTGTAATAGGCCCCAAGTGTTAACGAGTGCCGAGCTATAACAAGTGCCGAGTGTAACAGGTGCTGAGTGTTAACAAGTGCCAAGAGCAACAAGTGCTGAGAGTAATAGGTGCCGAGTGATATAGTTTTGTTTAGGTGCCGAGCTATCCAGGAAACAACATGTGCCGAGTATCAGCAATACTTCAGGATCCGAGTAACTCAATAGATCAACATAAAAGTTTAAAATTGCACAAACTATGATGCAAACAGTTTTTGCAGCTGACATAAGGTAAACTTCGAGGGATTTAATGATAAAATCAAATCTTTTATTTTTCCCGTGCAATTCACATGCAGCCAATAAGAAAAATGATAAAGGCATGCAACCAATCAGTAAAAAATAATTATTGAGTGGGAAATTGAGATTCAATATGGATCGTAGATCCAAATCAAACCCTAAGTCTTTGTAGTCTTTATAAGGAAGAAGAAATTTCATTTTAAATATATGGAAGGACATACAAGGGTGCATAAGGAAATTTGTTTTAGAAGCAAGGGTTATCAGATCACAAAGGATCAAGATCAAGAGAAGGCAGAAAAGGAGCCTGCATTCAACAATCAAGGATTGTAATCTATCAGGTTTATTGTATCTAATTCTCTCTAGCAATTGTATTAGAATGAAAATCCTATGGTGATAGGTTATCTTTATAGCTATTTTGTAAGATCATTTTGATTAGGTGATTAAAATACTTTAACAGGGTGACACTTCATGTTAAGTGTTTGTAAATCCTCTAACCAGGTCACTATTAATATAGTGTAAAGCCTTTAACAAGGCAAGCCTTTATCAGGGCAAACCATTAGAAGTGGTTGAACAATATTGCTGCAGCAAATTTTGTGGGTATCATCCCCACCCCAGTTTTACCTTCTTATTCCTGGAGGGTTTCTGGGTTACCAAATTCCAGTGTTATGAGTTATTGATGCATGAGTTTTGTTACATGTTTATTTGATGTATTTACATGCATGCAATTTACTTTAAGTTAAAAGTTTTATTGACTAAAGTGTGATACTTATGATTCACCCCCCCCTCTCATAAGTACTCTTTTCATATTTGAATATTCCAACAATAAGAACTTCAAAGAATAACCCATGTAATTTTGGTTCCTTGTTAACCTATCTATTCTTTTATGTTCAAAAATTCTCCCTTCAAAAGGTACTGTTATTTGGAGAAAATATGTGCCTGTCTTATATTGCATAAATGAGTTTATTGTTGAAATGGGTGAAAACTATAATAGTATCATGGATAATTATTTTGATTCATTCAAAGAGAAAATGAACAATAGGTTCTAAATCCCCAAGAAACTAGTTGATGATTATAAGGGTGATGTATGTTTCACAATGGATTGTGACAAAGTGTACATTTAGGTAGTTAAGCCTAGAATTGCATGGGTAAAACCTCTTGGTTATGAGGTTAATATTGATGAAATAAAAGAAATCATTGAAGCTCTTGTCAATGATCCAATTCATCCTAAGGCTACATATTTTGGAACATATGATGAAGCAAAAGCTAGGATTGAACTTGAAATAAAGCTTCCTTAGGCGGTGAACAAAGGGAAGAAGAGAATTGCAAAATTGAAATCTAGTTTAACCCTTTTGTTAACTAAGGGAAAAGGTGAAGATGATGAGGATGAGGATGTGGAAACAAAGGATGAGTTAGGATCAGAGGAAGAAAAGTCATTAAAGAAGAAAGGCAAGGTGATTATCACCAAGCC
Source organism: Cupressus sempervirens (assembly GCA_028749045.1). Taxonomy (NCBI): domain Eukaryota; kingdom Viridiplantae; phylum Streptophyta; class Pinopsida; order Cupressales; family Cupressaceae; genus Cupressus; species Cupressus sempervirens. The sequence goes on from CM053787.1 coordinate 328,426,825, forward strand.
CCAAAAGACATCCACTGCAGTTTTTACTAGGAGATCTTTAAGGAAGAAATCTGATAAGGAAGGAGGAGACATTGTATTCAGAAAAACTCCACCCAACTTCTGACATAGATTAAAAGATCTAGAAGTAGGAGCTGAAATAAAAATTTTTAAATCATTAAAATATGAAATTAGGATAGTAGAGGAGGAGAAGAAGATTGAAAACCTGGTGATGGATAAGATGGGAAAATGGAAATACTCACCAAACTAACTTGCTTCTCAAGTGCCTAAAGATTTGTTGGAAAAGATACCAAGATGGGATTTTTCCATGCAAACTGTCAAAGAAATATATGGGAAAACCTTGAGGTAGCTATTACCGAGCATATCAGATGCTGAGGTAAAATAGTCATTGAAGAGAAATGAAGAAAAAATGACTCTGAAGTTTAATACTTGTCTGATTTTGATGAAAGACATTGAGCATGTTGTAAGGAATGCAAAAAACACTTGGAAGAATATTTATCTATTACATAAACCAAGTGATTTTCTAGTTGATGTTAAAGATGATGATGATGATGAAGATAAGGAGAAAGATGAAGAAAACAATGTTGAAGAAGCAACTCTTTTGGAAAATGAAGAAGATGAAGAGGATCAAGGACAAGAGGCTACAAAGGAAGCAAAGCCAAATGATGAGGAGACTGATCTAGTTAAGATAGATGCAACAATCATTGTCTTACTTCCTCACTCTCCAAGCAAATCAATGACCACATCAAGCATAAAGACAACCCCGACAAGTTTGATTGTGACCACTAGTGCTAATCCAAATGTCCAATCTCTCTTTGCTCCTACTCATCTCAACACATCACTAATAGAAGTAACTTCCACTTCATTTATCAAGTTGTAGACTCTTCCTTCATCAATCAAGTTGAGTACTTTAGTTTTGACTACAGTTTTGAGGACACCAATTTTGGATTCTTTAGGTATTTCTGTAAATACTCCTTCAATAAGCATAGTGTCAATTTTTATAGCTAGTCCTAGCATGTCTACAATTGTTTCTATTCTAGGTACAAAAGAAATAAGTATAAGGATAGTTGAGCCCAAGGTTCAACCAAGCACAAAATTTTTGAGTAAAGGTAAAGAGCTGGGGGAAGAAATTGATTTAGATGAGGAAATTGTTATACCAAATTGGGACATTTCCAAGCTTACTTTAGACCAAATGCAATTATTTTGTGAACTCCTCTAGAGGAAGGCTAAAAGAAAAAAACTAAGAGAGGAGAGAGATAAGGAATTTAAAATAATTGAAGATGCAAAGAAAATTCTGGCAGAGGCCATAGGTATTGAGGTTGACTCTTCTTAGCCAATTTTGCATCAGCTAGTAGAGGTAGTTCAAAAATTTAATGAATACACTAAGGGACAAGATAAGTTAGTAGAAAAAGTAGAGAAGAAGTTTGATAATAAAGTACTGGAGCGCATTGCTCAACAGATAGCCATTTATCAATTAAAATTTTCTACAATTTTGGGCAATTTAGAAGCATCTTGTACAAATGTGTCATCACTTTTTTGAAAGCTATGTGATGTTTCTAAGTTCACTAAAGAAATAAAGGACAAATTATCCAAAATAGATGAAGATTTGAAGGCTAGTGCTCAACTACAACTTTACCCTAGTTTAAGCTTTGTACTTTTTCAAAAGATAAGATTTTTGTCAGATATGCAAGTAGAATTTCTTAGAGAAGAAGCAAGGATAAGATCCACATTGATAGAAATACAAAATATGATTCTTCCCATTATGGATGCACTGCAGAAACATATTGTATATTCAAAAATTTTCATCCATGACAATGATTTCTCCATTGCAAATCATATGATAAAATTGTCAGTAGAGGTCCAAATTGCACTTCACACATGCAAGGTCCTAGAAGATAATTGGAATAACACCTTGGCAATCATTCTTAAGGTAGATTCGTATTTTTTTATCTCATTTTGGTGTTACTATATAAATAAATAGAATACATCTTTGGTATTAATGTCAAAAAGGGGGAGAAAGATATATGTATGGAGTAAGACATATGTTATGGGGGAGAACATGCAAAATCAATGGGGGAGTAAGATATGTATATAGATACATGTTGTATATAGAAAGAAGATGTATAGTATACTATATAGTAGAACCTTACCATGTATAGATATATCCCTTACAAAATCAATTTTGAAAAATCTCAAAAATAGTATACTCTACTGAGCTAGAATCACAAGGTGATGGATAAAAGGTATTCAGAAATTTTTGTTGAATTTAGTTTTGGCTGATAAGTGTTTTTGTCACTAATGCCAATGGGGGAGATTGTTGACATATCGGTCAAGTTTGTTATTAGTGTCACACACTTATTCAAATTGTATATAGCTATCAGTGTTTTCCAAGTATTTTAGTTGTCACTGAGTTCTACAATTGCTACTGAGTCCTTTGGACAAATCTTAATGGTTATCGAGTAGTCATAGTTATAGTGAAGATCAACAATGTAAATTGTGCATCTCAGTGTATATTGAGTTTACTAGTTTGAGCCGAGTTGTGCAATGTTCATTGAGTTTGCAGTGTATGTCATGCTAGTCTAGTGTTAACTGATCTACTTAGCATTAACCAAGTGACTTAGTTTGTACCCAGCTTGAAGTGATAGTTTTTACCGAGTCATACAATGTAAATCAAGAGACTTAGTTTATATGAAAAGTTTCATAGTATCTACCAAGTCACTAGTGTAGACTAAGTTCAAGACTACTTGGAAGTGATTAGTATGGATTGAGCTTCTATGTCTACCAAGTGCATGATGGTGTCGAGCATTAATAGTGAATGCCGAGTATCAAAACCTCACTGAGTCAATCTTCTAAACCAAAATGTCTTCATGTGGGATGACTTTGAAATATTTGTGGTAACTTGTATTGTGGCCAAATTTTTAATTTGCATGATTGGATTGATATATATGTAATGAATTTTATCATATCCAAGTGTGGAAGGGATGTGAATGTGAATGCAATGTAAGTGAATATAATCAGAGAAAGAGTAGAACAATTGAATAAAAAAGGCTACAATAGTATAAGGAGTACATGATGGTGCCGAGCATTAATAATGGATGCCGAGTATTAGAACCTCACTGAGTCAATCTTCTAAACCAGAATGTCTTCATGTGGGTTGACTTTAAAATATTTGTGGTAACTTGTATTGTGGCCAAATTTTTAATTTGCATAATTGGATTGATATATATGTAATGAATTTTATCATATCCAAGTGTGGAAGGGATGTGAATGTGAATGCAATGTAAGCGAATATAATTAGAGAAAGAGTAGAAAGAGCGAATAAAAAAGGCTACAATAGTATAAGGAGTAGCAAAGATATATCTATCACAGCAAGGTGATTAGTACATAAAGGAATCTCACTTAGAAAACCAAGTTGTAGATCAAAGATCATCTATTGTTTCATCCTAATAGGTGGATTAGTCAAATCCTTTCACAAGGTAGACCTAACAATCTTTTGTAAATCTCTTTACTAAGTGCATACATAGTTGTATGTTTGTAAATCCTTTCACAAGGTGGACCTAGGAGTCCTTATTTCTCCTAATAGGGTAGATCATTAGAAGTGATCAATGTAAGCTTTAACAAGCTAACTTTATACTACAATACTAAAATTTGTTGGTATCATCCCTACCCTAGTTTTACTTTCTATTTGGAAGGTTTCTAGGTCACCAAATCTTTGTGTCACAGTGTTATGAATACTTTCATGTTTTTAGTTTCTTGTGCATGCAATTAGATTAGATTATATGTGATGAATTAAATGCTAATTGGATTTTTGGATTAAGAGCTGAAATTTTTGAAGTTTTAGAAGTTAATAATTCACCCCTCCCCTCTCAGTAACTTAGCTTAGTTTTGAATATTTCCAATAGCCTTTTACAATATAAGCACATTTTTGGCTTCGGGGGCATTGCCCTCGAAAACCCCCATAGAGGCATTGCCCCTTGACCCCACCCTGTACTATGATAGGGAGCACACCTAGGGCACTTCCCCTTGACCCCATAGAAATAATATGGGAATAAAACTACACTAAATAAACCTCCAAGTCTGATTAGGCTCCACATTACAATATTAATAACTTCTTTATTTAATTTTTCCAACTTTTCTTCTAAATCCAGTTTTTGTTTAAATATATTGTTGAAGTGTGATTTGTTCCATTTTAGAATTTTTTCTTTGACCATCTTTAGTTTAGACATAAAGTAGAACATTTTTTTGTTGACATTAAGGTCAAGTTTGTTTATTATTGATTCACCGAGATTATCTTTTAGTTTGTAGTGTTAATCAAGTACTACAATTACTACCAAAAAAATAGTTATTACCAAGTTCTACAATTGCTATTGAGTTCCAAAATCAATATTTAGTTAACGTTGAGTGGTATCTATCGAGTTGATTAGTGCATGTGCAATCCAAGCTTCACAGTTGTTATTAAGTTGCATAGTGTCGACCGTGGTCTCTAATATCTACCAAGATCACAGTGTCAGTGATGTGAATCTAGTGTTGACTAAACCATGCAATGTCAACCAAGTGATTTAGTTTATATGCCAAGTTTCATAGTATTCATTGAGTCACCAGCGTTGACTGAGTTCAGACTACTTTGAAGTGACTAAAATGAACTAAGCTTCTATGTCTACTGAGTGCATGGCAATGCCAAGTGTTTACAATGGTTGCCGAGTATCAGAACCTCATCGAGTTTGTCTTTATAACCTAAGTGCTAGTAATTGAGCTAACTTTGTGTATTTTAGTGAAACCTGTATTTTAGATGAATTTGCTAAGTTGTATTTTGGATTGGTATATATGTAGTGCATTGTATCACATCCAAATGAGAGATATGATAAGAAGAAAATATTATGACCAAAAGTGCAAATTAAGAAGGCTACAAGAAATATAAGGAGTAGCAAAGATTTATCTATGACAATAAGGTGATCTTTACATTTCAAAGGAATCTCAACTAGCAAATCAAAGCTACAGATTAGAGGTCAACCACTAGTTCATCTTAACAGGCATATCAACTAAATCCTTTAACCAAGTAGATTTAATAGTCTTTTGCAAATCTCTTTACCAAGTGCATACTTTACTGTATGTTTTGTAAATCCTTTAACAAGGTGGATCTAGTATTCCTTATTGTTCCTAATAGGGTAGATCATCAGAAGTGATCAATTGTAAGCTTAATCGGCCAACTTTATACTGTAGTACTAAAACTTGTGCGTATCATCCCCACCCCAATTTTACTTTCTCTTTGGACGGTTTTTGGGTCACCATATTTTGTATCGATATGTTATGATTTTTTTATTACTTTCACTCTTTCATGCATGCAATTAGATTAGAATATAAATGAAGGAGTAATTGGTGAAATAAGATTAAGTTTTATTGGTTCCTGATTCACTCCTCCCCTCTCAGTAACCTAGCCTATCCTATATTTCCAACATTTTTTTCCCTTGGACTTGTCCTTCTTGACACCTATTTTTTATGTTATCCATGAAATTTTTATCTAGGAACCACATTTTTTCACATTTAAATAGATTTCTAGTAGGTTTAGATGGTTCTATAGTATCTATTTTTACTAGAAAGTGATCCAAACTTGTTAGTGGTAGTATTTCTACCTTGATTTCTTTGTCTAAGCTACTTAAGTCTCCTTTAAAAAAGAATATGTCCAACTTTTCTGCTATATAGTTGAAGTCTTTTCTTCTATTATTTCATGTATATGTTCCATTCTTGGTTGAAATATCTATGAGTGATTTATTTTTTGCCCATTATCTAAAGTCCATTGTTGCTTGTGAAATAGTCTAAATACCCCCATATTTTTCTTCTCTTTTTAGTATTGCATTGAAATCTCCTCCAATGATAAAGTTCTTATTTTGATAATTAATTATAAAGGTGTTGATCTCATTCCCTATTGTTAATTTATCTATTGTTTGGGTGGGCCCATAAACATCTATCACTATGATCTAAAGATTATTTTTAAGACTAGAAACTCTGCATCCCATCCAATTAGGGTTAGTAACTATTATTTTTAGATTGATCATATCAGTGTTCTATACTATTCCAAATCCACCTAAAGCTCCATTCGATTCTTTAAATTATGTTTTGCATAGTACTAACTTCTGTCCTAACTTGGTTCCTTCTTCTTTATTTAATTTTGTTTCTTGAATTAATATCATTTCTGATTCAAATAATGTGAGATTATGCTTAAGCAAGCATTTCTTACTAGGGGCATATAGTCTGGTAGCATTCCATGTTGTTATTCTCATTGGTCCTTGGGAAGGATCTTCCCCTTCCCAACTTGTGGTGTTTTACTTATCTTAGTTTGTTTCTTTTCTTGACCTGCTTCCTCCCTAAGTTCTTTTAGTGATTTTTGTCCTCTTTTTAGTTTTTTTTTCCCCATAATTAGGTATCTTAAAACCTTCTTGGTTAAAGGATATTCCTAGATTTTCCAAATTTGACTAATGTCTAACTTTTGTTGAGACTTTTGACTCTTTTGCTTCCTATTCTCCCTCTGTTAAAAGCTCTCTAATCATTTTATCATTTAGTGAAGTTTCTTCTTCTTCTACATTCTTACCTTCCTCCCCAATTCTTAAGTTCTCTTACTCCTTTTGTGGTAGTTTTTTTCCCCCAGGATTCCATATTCTTCCTAGTTTGTATTGCCCCTTGCTGATTTTCCTAATCTTCTTTTGTGTGTGCTTGATTGACTGGTATTCTATTACGCTTCTCTAATTAGAGTTTTTATCTCCATTGATATTAGGGGCTTTGAAGAAATCTTGTACTCCATCCTATTTTCCTCTTCCTTATCTAGGTCAAAGATATCCTTACCATTGATGGGTGCTTGCTAGAACTTGTAGCTTTTTTCATTGGTTTTTTCCTGATGGTCACATTACTCCATCGAGTTAAATCTATAACCAGTATGCTAGGAGTCTATTCTTTCTTTTTAGATATTACTTCTTCCTTGTCTGTTAGGCTCTATTCTTGTGTTATGTTTTTATCTATTTCCCTAATTTTTCTCTTATCTATTACTAAATCCAACTTGCTTTCTGATGCACCCGGTTCCATGTTTATCTCCTCTTCTAATTCTTTTATCATTATTTTGCATACTCTTTTTGTGCTCTTTTTTGATTATGATCTCATGACTTACTTGCCTTTGTGCTCCATATGATTATGATCTACTAGAATAAATTGATCTTCCATATCATTTTGGAGGAGTAAGACCTCATGAGAAAGGATGCTAATTTTTTTTCATATTAAGGTCTATTTCTTCTAGGGTTTCCTTTTCTTGTCTACACTCTTCACAATTTTTGTATTTTCCATTATGAATTGATAATCCATGCTTTTCTTCCTCTCTATCTTTGGATCTTCTATTATCCTTATATTTTCCCTTTATTCTTCTTGCACTACCTCTTTTTCCCTCAAGACTTGAATGTTTGGGCTCTCTTGGTCAACTGATTTTATTTTTCCTTGTCCTCTGCTTTCTTCTCCCTTTTATTGATATTCCTTAAAGCTTCTTTCAGATTGTTCTATATGTTTTCCTTTCTGAAATTCGCTCCAATTATTTCATTGATTTCTCCTTCATATTTAGTGAAGGTTAATTTATAAATTGATCTATTCATTATGATTTTTTCATTATGGGCTCATTTTGTTCTACTTTCATAGAAACTAAGAATATGATCTTACTTGATTTATAATGGTTTACTTCAAAACCTATAAGATTTCCTAAAGCTTGCCCTATTCTTTTTATGATGTTAATGTCATTTAGTTCTGGAGGAATATTTGCACAGTCCATCCATTTTGTTATCTATAACTTCTAATTACTATTATCATTAATAGTTAGGTTTCCATGCTATAAATTTAATTGAGAGCCCTTTATAGTAATAATTTGATATTTCTACCAAATTTGTTCCTAGTTCTATGATCTTGACATTGAAAATACCAAGAGTGACTATCAAAAGGGGCGATGTTACTTACCTTCACACTGCAGATCTTTATTAGGTTCTTTGCCAATTTAGCTCTGTATCTTTCCAGACCATTCCAGATCACATATGCTCCTAAATTAGAGCATTCCTACCATTTTGCTTCACTATATTCATTGCTAATTATGATTGTATCATTGCATTTATGATGGCTAATCTCTCTGGGGTGAAGGTTTTTAGATTTGATTTGCTTTTTTATGGAAAGTTGTTTCTTTTTATGCAGGGGGATATAAATAGGTGGCTTGGGGGTAGTTGCTACTGTCTTAATCGATCTATCGGGTTTTTGAGCAGAGGGCAAAATGGTTTCTTACTCCTTAGTTCAATAGTATTAGCAACCGAGACTTTTTCAAGTTGAGAGATGATTTGTGTAAAAAAAGGATTGAGATTACCCTCTATATTGCCCTTTTTTTCCTAGAATTCTTTTGATTTTGTATACTTGGTATGTTTGAAGAAGACTTTCTAGTTCTTCAAATGCTCATCTTCTTCTTTTTTACTACTACTTGGAGCCGAAGTAAGTGTGGTGGAGCCTAGTCTTTTGTTTCTTTGACTTGTAACCTTCTTCCATTTATCTCCATTTTGCAATTCACTATTTTTTTTCTTGATGACAATGGATGCGTTTCAACTTTTATGAAGCAGAACCAGAGCTTGAAAACTACTTGTTTTTGCTGGGTGAATTCATGCTCAAGCTAACACATTATATCGGTTGTGTATTTTAACATTGCTAACAATCTCTAATATTCCTACTATAGGTTTCAAAGTTTGTTTAGGGCACATTCCATGTTTTGAAATGTTTGTTAGAGAGAAAGAATTATGGTTTGATTCTTCTTTTTGCAAGTATGCTACTTTTTTTGCATATTTCGTCATTTTTTAGTATCACATTTAATTATTTGATTACTTTATGTTATCCCATCATCAATTAATTTAATTAATTAACTATAGTCCAATTAATAATAATAATAACTAATAGTCTAATTTATTAATTAAATCCCCATTCCTCTATTAAATTAAATAATTGCACAAAATATTTGGTTTAATTCCACATCCCCCCTTTCAATTAATTAATTCAATTAATTAAATCCTTCAAAACTCAATCCAACCCATGCACCAACAATTGGCCTTTTGTCTTTTTTAGTAAAAGGTCAAAGCCAAAAAAATTAATTTATATTATTAACTCAAATTTCACAGCTCCATTTAGTGAGGGCACCAGTAGGAAAGAATGGAGGGAAGAAAACCCATTGTCTCACCCAGAGCTTATGAAAAATTGAAAAAGAAGGTAACTAATTACAACCACATCTATAACTACCATATCTAGCAGATTGGGAAATATAAGGTCACATAAGCACAAGATCCAAAAAGAACCCCCCCAAGCACCAACATACATCTAGTATTGAAACCCCCAAGGAGAAAAGAACATTGGAGGATGAATAAGCCAACATTGAGGAAATCCAAGCACTCCAACATAAGCAACTCAAAGTATAATGATGAGGCAAAGAGCTAAGAAATATTGAAGTAACATATTAGATACAAAGAGATAAGAAGTCAAGCAATCATATAATTGCATAGTAAAAGAAAGGCCAACAACCTATAGAATATGCCAAAATACAACAAAAAACTCTATAATAATGGTTAGCCAAATAAGTATTTAAAATCAACCAGCCTAGCTAAGTGAACCACAACAAAGAGAAATAATATTCCCTAACATAATGAAGAAGGGAATTATACCAAGCATGAAAGAGAGTTCACATCCACATCTTGGAGTGGAGATGGATCATCAATAACCTTGTTTGCTAGAAAATCAACAATAGTATTAACTTCCCTATAACAATGTTTGATTTCAAAAGTTTGAAAATATGTTAGGTTTTGTAAAACCAAATCTAGTATGTACTTTAATTTCCAAGAGGAATTCTTTCTAGAAGAGACAATGTTATAAACCACCATGGAAAATTAGCCTTTTTAATTAAATAATTTCTTTTATTTAATTAATTCCCCCACATGCTTTTCACTAACATATCCACTTAGTGGCCACATCATTCTCTTGTCTCAACCAAATACTCCCCTTATCTGAGTCTAGTCACCTCCTCTAGATCACTTGCATGAATCAAGGCACAATTTGAGACTTCTTGACTCAAGCCTAATTCTACTCTCATGCCACATTTCCTTCTCCCACCTAATAAAACTAAAGTCTATTTCACACCTCCTTCACTTAAGTATACCTCCAGAATTCATATCCCCTCAATCTCATTCTCTTTGCAACACTTGTCACAAGGCTATGGATTTGAGAAAGAAGAATCCATGTTCTTATTTATCCTTGAATCCTAGACCTTCGCCATAATCTCTCTATTTTTCATCTTATTTGTCCATTTCCCTTATCCTTGGTCTATAAATTGAACCCTCAATCCTTCACAAATCATCCATCTTTTGAGTAAAGTTATTATGTTATTTGGAGAGCTAAAAGTTGTAACGAACGATTTCTATACTTGAATTTCCATTAATCATCCATCATCACATCCATTATTGAAGCTAGAGAATCCCATTGAGCACACATATACTATCTTTGGACCACACCCAAAGAATCAAGGAGGATACAAGGTTTTGTACAAGTTGTAATTTTAGTATTTGGCTTTCTTTTGGTCTTTTCATAAGTGTTGTTATTGAATTTAGTTTGTGAATGTTCAACTTTTCTTTTTGTTCTTTGTACACTAGTTTTTATAGAATACATTTTGGCACTCCTCGTGGGACCCCACAATAAGGTCATTCCATTAACTAAAATTAGTGTTTTGGTTTGGTAAAGGACTAACAAATCATCTAACATCTATATTTTTGAGTGCTTTGCATAGGTTGTTTTTAGGTTTTGTAGGTTGGAGGTGTAGGAAAAAGCTTAGGAGATATCAATACTCAAATCAAAATTTATATAGTTAAATAGAAACAATCTTTTCAAATTTGTGATCTTGTGACTATGATATTGTGCATATTCACCACCAAGAGCATGATCTCGTTCTTGTGAGAACATAAGCTAAAACCAAAAAATTAAAATTCACATGGCCTTGTTCCTCTTTCCTAACTTTTGGCCTTTCTCTCTCAATTCCACATTTACAAGAACATGTGTTGACTCAATGGGAGTGTGAGTTGACCTAGCAAGAATGCTCATTGTAAGTCTTTCAACAAATTCTTCAAATTTTATCAGTTTATGACCATGGAACTCTCTATCTACCTATGAGAATGCATCTTTGTAGGAACATTCTATGAGAATTTTGAATGGAAGAGATAGTTTTATATATTTTTACATTATTTGTCATTTTTTGGTATACTTTCCCAATATTTGGGAACACAATCCCATGACCATGGGAAAACTTCTTAATCATGCAGGAACATGCTTATTTGTTTTTTTGACCTATTTGTTGATTTTGCATGATGCATTTCTAGAGTTAACAATTTTTAAATCTTAAAATTTTAACTCATATTTTATTTTTGGGCATTAAAAAGGACATTGTGTGCATTCAAATCAATATAAATGGAATAAACAAATGCTATGATAAACTTTTTTATTTGGGTCTAAAATGAAGTCCTCAAATCTTGAATGTTTAAAAGGTAAATGAACATTGCAAATGAACATTTTGATTTAGAGATTAAAATGAGAAAAAAAATATTGAATGCATAAAGGATAAAATGCTCTTACTCCCTCCTTTTCAAGCATACATGCTTTTATTTCCAAGGAAACAACCTTATATGCTAAACATGAGTGTCTTTTTCCATATATAGGAAACAACCTTATATGCTAAACTTCCTTGAGATTTTTTTATCTTTTAATATAGTAGATCCAATTAATTAAGTGATGTGTGTACTAAATTTTTTTTAGCAAGATCATTTGTAATAACTAGAAAGGAGAACTTCTAGATAGACCTTTCCTTTGGGAAATGTGTGTCCCCATTGGAGAAAGATCTCAAACTGGCAATTCCCTCACCAATATATAAATGTAGTGCTAAGTAAACTCTTAGTTATCCCCTCAAGCTCAAGTAAGGTACGTTGATGGTAGCTTGAGGTAGATGAATATCCCTATAGTTAAAACATGGTTAATTACAAACTAATTAGGAAGACACCATGAATCTTATTAAAAACCATCTTAGTAGCTACCCCATTATCCTTAGTATTTTATTCATAGTGAAAGAGAATATAAGGTTTCTTTGAATTTACTCACCATATGTGTTTTTTGTACTATAGGCATAAGGCTACTTGGGATTGATCTCCAAGAGTTGTCAACCCCATAGGAAGGGGGCTTCTATTTTCCATGCCTTGAAGGCTCATTGACATATATGATTTTTGATCAACTATTATATCAACTTACCTCTTAGATTGAAAGGGAAACAGTGCATGAGAGCCAATAACATCAAGATTGGGTTTCTCCCTGTGGGCCTGTGAATAATATGTTGCAACCAAATTGACTATAGGGATACAATGTGCTTGAATTATCTTTATTGTGATTGACCACATGAAAACATTTTTTTGAACATACACACTATTGGTTCTATTGAATTTTCTTTTCCAAAAGATATCATTCACATGTCTCCCTAAAAGTCTCTTTGTCCTTTGAGGGATTTCTTGTTCACTTGACCTATTTATCATTTTTTGCATGTCATCTAGCCTAAGTTAGTTTATACTTATCACATTCACTACCTTAATTTAAAGGTTGTGGTTTTCCTACTACTAGTTAGTATACTATGCGGGGGGTGGGGTGGGGGGTGTGTGTGTTTCAATCAATATACTCACTAATCTCAAGTTTTTACTCTTGATCACACTTTACACTTATCTACAGGTTAGTGCTAGCTATAACTTAATTGGTAAGGATTAAGAAAAAATATAGAACTTGAAATAGAAACATGTAACACAATGTTTATCTCGTGGACATCTAACTAGGGTAAAATTGTGGTGTGTGTGTCGATCCTCACAAATCTTGAACTCTTTTGAAGTGTGCCTGATCAAGACCTTATCCCAGTTAGAAGATTATAATGACATTGTTAGGTGCCACCATGTTAGGGGATATTGATGAGATTTGTGAAAGTCTTTCCCTATTAGGGGATGCCTGGTTAAAAGGCTTTGGAACACAAGTTAATATGTCACCCTATTAGGGGATTTATACAAATAAACTATTAGGATCAATCCTTGATGGGATTTGTTGTTGTGAATATTAGTAAATAATAAGAAATGATCTAACAATTCAACTAGTACACTTAGCTTGAAATAGATCCTTCTTTAGCTCTCTTGACCAATCTAGAACTAAGCTTTTCCTTCTCTTGGCTTAACAACTTTATATAATGATAATTTGTGTGCTTGGCTCTCCTCTCTCATTCAAATGATACACCTTATGTTGTTTAAGCTTGTTCTCCTCTACTCAGTATAATCACTCTTCGATGGTGAGTCATCTCTGATCACTCTTCTTCTCAATATGAGATTTCACTTTAGCCCAAATCCTTTGACTCTTTCGCTATTCATTTGGAAATGTAACCTTTAATTTTCCAAATCTTCTTTCTTTTATACTTTCTTCTTGCTTCTCTTGGAAGTCCTTATCCACAAATTCAAAATTTGAATTATTTCCCTACTACTAGCTCAACTTTGTAGTAGTGCACTGCTTTTGTTAGATGCAGTGTGTTCATACAAGATTCATGGGTGTCATGTGTCTTTAATTGATTTCTCTTGTTAGAAAGAACTTAAATTTGAATTCTTTTGTCTATTCCTTGATCTATTCCCTCATCACCATTAAATGTGACATTGAGTGCACCCTTAACCTCTACATGAATAGGCGGTCACAAGTTCCTTGCCATGCTTATCTTGTTGATCTGGCCAATCTAACTCACTAGTATGTTTGCTCTCCTTTCTGATTTACATCCTTCTTCATATGTGGACTTCACTTAGCATACTTCTCTAATTGGATCACCTTTTTCATTGCCTCTACTAGGCTTATACATTTTTTCTTCTTTGATCACTCTTGTAAATTAGAGTTTCACATTAGTGTGCATCACCGATCGTTCCTCTCTACTAGTCTTGATTCCTTTGTATGTGTTTCCATCAATGACAACACCTTTGATGAATAAGTCTACCAATATTTCTATTGATTAGTCTTCAAGATACTTAGGCAAACATATTATCATCTAAAGGAGTCAATTTGAGTTTTCATGAGAGATCAAAACAAACCCAAGTTCAAAAATGTCAAGATCAAACACCACTAGTCTATATAGACTGAGAAGCATAACTCAAGAGATTTGCACTTGGAAATAGAATTTTGAAATAACTCCAAATTGAGAAATAAGAAATTGAAGTTCCCTAACAAACAAAGTGGGATTATAGAGTCTAGAATATGACACTTAGATGTGGAGTCAATCATCATTCAACTAAAAAGGTTATAACCACTATGATTAGATTCATCTTCTTCCTCACACACTTTATATTTACACTATTTCACCTTAGAGTTGTTATTAAGAGCTATCATGTAGATCATCACCCTTTAAGAATTTTTAGATTCATTATCCTTAGAGAATATTTTAGGAATCCTTAGCCAAATCCTAATCCAATCACAACCCACATCAAATCCTCTATCATATCCTATCATTGGTATCATTATTCTAAAAGCCATCTATCCCATATCTTACATCCATCACACCATCATGAATATCCATTGGACTATACATCTATCTAGGGTAGTTTATCTTTTCACTTGTGTCCCTCATTACCTTATTGATGCAACAACTTCTGGGAGTCATAACTTTTGACTCAAATGTGGGTTTTGGCTGAAATTTTACAAGCACTTGTGTGAGCAGGAGTTATTTGGATTGCCAATGAACCTTTGGTCGATTGGTGGTCATTTAAACATTTTTTTGGGTGCCTAAAATGTCACCTTGACCTTTGAAATTGGATTTTTGTGTTTTTTTTTCAAGTTTTTTAGAAAGTTGGCTTTGTAATAAATCCAAAATCATATTCTTGATTTCATAGATTAGTTGGCAATTCATCTTGCCTTAGTTGGGGACTTTTCTTGGAAAAAAATCAGGATTCATTGGATGGGTTTTGAAAATTACCAAAAATGGAAAAATCTATTTTTCCCCAAAAATCTACCAAATATGGTAATTTTTGAAATTGTAATAAGTAGTTTTTTTCTTTCATTTTAGGGGTAGAGTAGAGTTGGAAAAGTTTAATGAAGAATCTAGCATTCTGAACTTCTGTGTTGTGTAATTTTTTGAGTTATTGTTTTGAAGGGTTTGGGGTACATCACTTATTCCTCGATTGGGTTCTATATATGCCAAAGGTGGGGCGTGAATAAATATACTCACTAATATCAAGTTTTTAATCTTGATCACACTTCACACTTATCTAACTTGACTGGTCAAGATCAAGGAAAAATATAGAACATAAAAATATCAACCCAGAACACAGTTTTTATCTTATGGACACTCGACTAGGGTAAAACCATGGTGTTTGAGTCAATCCTCACAAAGATTGAACTCTTGTGAAGTGTGCCCAGTCAAGAGCTTATTCCTATTAGAAGATTACAAAGACACTTTTAGGTACCACCATGTTAGGAGATTTTGATAAGACTCGTGAAAGTCTTTCCCTGCTAGGAGAAGCCTAGTTAAAAGACTTTGGAACACAAATCAATGTTCCATCTTGTTATGGGATTTATGAAAATAACCTATTAGGATCAAACCTTGATGGGATTTTCTGTTGTAAATATTATTAAATAATATAAAATGATCTAATAGTACAACTCCTACTCTTAGCTTGAAATAGATTCTTCTTTAGCTCTCTTGACCAATCTGGAACTAAGCTTTGGCTTCTCTTGGCTCTAAAAATTTAGACTATGATCACTTGTGTTCTTGGATCTCATTTCTCATTAAAATTATACCTATTAAGTTGTTTAGGCTTTCTCTCCTCTCCTCAATACAATCCCTCTTTGAAGGTGACCCTTCTTTGATCACTCTTCTTCTCACTATGAGATTCCACTTTAGCTCAAATCCTCTGGATGTTTGGCTATTCTGTTGGAAATGTAACTTTTAATCTTCCAACTCTTTTTTTCTTTTATAATTTCTTATTTCTTTTTTTGGAAGTCTTGGTCCAAAAATTTAAAATTTGAAATCTTTCCCTACTACTAGCTCAACTCTAGCTCAAATGTAGAGTGTTCGTACAATAGTCATGGGTGTCATGTGTATTCAATGGCTTTCTATTTTTGGAAAAAAATCAAATATGAGTTCTTTCATTAATTCCTCAATCTATTCCCCCATTTCCATTAAATGTGACATTGAGTGCACTCTTACCCTCTACATGAATAGGCAGTCACAAGTTCCTTGCTCCATGCTTATCTTGTTGGTATGGCCAATCTAACTCACTAGTATGCTTTAATTCCATTCTAATTTGCATCCTTCTACTTATGTGGACTTCACTTAGAATATTTCATCTAAGTGGATCACCTTTGTCATCACCTCTACTAGGCTTTTACATCTTCTCTTCTCTGATCAATCTTGTGAATTAGAGTCACACAATAGTGTGTATCACTGGTCATTGCTCTCTACCAGTCTTGATTCCTCTATATGTATTTCCAAGATGATAAGAACTTTGATGAATAAGTCTACTAGTCTTTCTATTGATCAATCTTCAAGACACTAAGGCCAATAAATTGTTATCCAAAGGAATCAAATTGAATTTTTATGATAGATCAAAACAAACCCAAGTTAAAAAATGTCAACCTCAAAACACCACTAGCCTATACAGATTGAGAAGCTTAACTCAAGAGATTGACACCTGGAAATAGAATTTTGTAAAAAATCCAAATTGAAAAATAATAAATTGAAGTTTCCTTAAAAATAGTGTGGGATTACAAAGTCTAGAATATGAAATGTAGATGTGTAGTCAATCATACATTCATCAACTACACAAGCTATAACCACTACGATTAGATTTATCTTCTTCCTCACACACTTTAAATTTAGACTATTTTAGCTTAGAGTTGTTATTAAGAGTTATCATGTAGGTCATCACCCTTTAAGAATTTTTAGATCCATTATCCTTAGAGAATATTTTAGGAATCCTTAGTCAAATCCTAATCTAATCACACCCTATGTCAAATCCTCCATCATATCTTGTCATTGGTATCATTATCATAAAAGCTATCTATCCCATATCTTACATCCATCACATTAGCATGACTATCCATATGTTTAGGGTAGTTTATCTTGTCACTTGTGTCCCTCATTACCTTACTTCTTGATTGGGTTCTATATTTGATTATCTCACATCTATCAAAGATCATTATTCTACCCTAGGTTGACACATCTGCCATAATCTTGAAGCTTCCACGCATAATAATTTTCATCCATCCTTGATACCAAGATAATCTTCTTGGTCCTATAGACATCAGATCCTTAGAACTAATCCTCCACTATCATCCTTTTCATCATTCCTATGTCATGTATACTTTACATTAGCCACCATCACCAAATTCTTAGAAAATCCTTGCATCCTAGGTTTTACATCATCTCCTCATCACTAGGATGTGCTATTAATTACTATACACTTTACATATCACACTTAGATACAATATCATTTAATGCCACCAACTACATGTCTCAACAAGAAAAAAAGGAAGAAGAAAGACATGGATCCTAATCCTAGTGGTTTGGCTAGATCATAGCTCAATCTAGAGACTTCCATGGTCATGCATGACCCACTACCTCAACATCCAAAATAGTTACAAAAACTATCCTGGGTTCAAGACCTACTGCAACTAGCTTAGAGAATTTCATTAACCAACATGGACATGCAATACATATGAATGCCATCATTAATAAAAACAAAGATACCATCATGGAAAATATGTTGAGAGATAATATCGGAGTATTTGAATTTGGAAGAACACATTATGAAGCCTTTATCTTACATCTACCACACTATCATGACTATCCCTTGGAATATACATCAATCTTGGGTAGTTTTTCTTATCACTTGTGTCCCTCATCACCTTATTCCTAGGTTGGGCTCCACATTTGATTATCTCACATCTCCCAAAGGTCATTATTCTACCCTAGGTTGACACATCTACCATCATCTTGAAGTTTCCACATAAAATCATTTTCATCCATCCTTGATGCCAAGATAATCCTCTCGGTCCTATAGACATACCATTCTTAGAACTAATTACCCCTTATCACCCTTTGCATCATCCTTGTGTCCTGTATAATTTACATTAGCCACCACCATCAGATTCTTAGAAAATCCTTGCATCCTATGTTTTAAGTAATCTCCTCACCACTAGAAGGTCTTACAACTTACCATACACTTTGTATCTTACACCTAGATATACTATCATTTCTTGCTACCAACCACACATCTCAACAAAATCATAAGGAAGAAGAAAGACGTGGATCCTAATCCAAGTGGATGTTTGGGTAGTTCATAACTCAACCCAAAGAATTCCATTGCTATGCATGACCCAGGCTCTCAATATCTAGAAATAGTTATTAAATTTTTTAATGGTTCAAGACCTATTTCAACCACCTTCGGGACATTCATAAACCAACCTAGACATGCAATACTCATTAATGCCATCATTAGTAGAAAAAATGATACCATCATAGAAAATTTGTAGAGAGATAATGTTGGAGCATTTGACTTTGGAATAACACCATGGCCTATAGGAATCAAAAACCCATACATCTTTTATTTGAATTACCATGCTAGTTGGTCATTCTGATCCCAATGATCCTTTTTACATTCCTAGAGGACTCCCACCAATCAAATAATAGGTTGTAGACCTAAATGTAGGATCTACCCAACTCACTACCCTCATCCCCCAAAGAAAACAACCATCCATCACATATTCATTGGTTTAATTCACACCACATCAATCCACCACATCACAAGTAGCATCCCCCAACATTCCTATTACTCTACTGTTGCCACACAACACATGTCTACCATACTAAATGTTGTAGGCTCCACCATCACTCAATAAACTATCCAAAATAGTTCCACCCAACAATAAGTATTTTTATCAAATGCCCTATATACTAGTAGGATACCATTACATCTTAGTAAGGCCCATAACCAACAACCCAATATACTATAGGGATGCCACCTACATGGCCCACTAATTAACCTATTCCTAGTGCTTCTACCAATCTATTTACAATCACCCAAAGTATGCCCACATCATTTCCACTCATACCACAGGGATTTAAGAAAACACCTATCTATTCTATAGGTATCCCAACTTTCACTCCCATTGTGTCAACCCAACCACAAATGACCTTCCAAGAGCAACCAAGTTCATTGGCACCCATCAAAAACTACTTGGCCATGCCTTCTCTTGGAAGTAGCCAAAATATCCATCCAACTCAGCAACATTAGATAGAGATGCCCCCTTATGTGAATTGTCCTCCACCATTAAACACCCAAGTACCTCCTCATGCAGGCGCACCCACATCACACATTGGGAAAACTATTGCTGCCCAAACCAATGTACAAACATATCCACCACCACCACAATAATAATAGAAGTGTGTGCAATATTTGTAACACCAAACCCATCATTCACACAACCATCACACAATCAATTAGCACACCATTAATCAAAAAATCAATTCCTACAAAAATAGTATGTCTAGCTACCCTTAGAACAACTACAAAATCCTTTTCAAGTGGTAGGGAAATCATCATTCAAAATACCTTACTTCACAAAACGTGACCCTCCATATTCACCCACTCCATTTGACACATATCATAAACTAGGGCACTTGGATTGAAGGCACTTCCTGTAACACTTGATAATCTAGAATGAGAAGAAGTGAGACATTCTATCAAGGAATAGAAAGCCAACAATGAAACCAAGACATTAATGTTTGAGAATGTATGCATGTATCTCTTTGAAAAGTCTATCACAATAAAAACCTTCCCAAAAAAATTTCAAATACCAAAAAATAATAAATTCATAAGGAAAGGAGATCTTGAACACACGTAAAAGAACTCTTTATGCATTATAAATAAGTGAACCATAGTGACATATTCCTCATGAGGTTGTTCCTAAAGAGTCTCAGAGACCCCTCTCTTGAATGGTTTTATTGAATACCCTATGGAACTATCAACACATTTACTAAACTCTTTGCAAATTTCATTACATAATATGCTCACATAGTTGAGACTCAGATATCAGTAGTTGACCTAGTTCACACAAAAGAGAAGGGAGGAAAAAGCCTTGTTGACTTATTGAAAAAGTGACAAACCATTGCTATTGGAAATATAAGAGGAGTAACTGAGAGGGGAGGGGTGAATTAGTTACCACTAATATAAATCCCAGGTCCCTTAGATGTTAGTACAAAATAAACTCTAAAAAATAGAACTCTGCTGATGCTCGACAAACATAGAAAAATGTTGTAACTTGGTAAACACTAAGGATGCTTGGTAAACACTTAACATGAAAATATTAAGATGTTATCTATGATTAATTTTTACTTTAACTTACTTGTAAACATATAAACAAAATAGCATGAACACATTTGACACCAAGATTTAACGTGGAAACCCAATTTGGGAAAAACCACCAATTACAAATAGTTACCAATTTTCACTCTTTTAAAGTAAGCCCTATTAGAAGCCAACCCTGTTAAAGGTTACAAAACACACTATTAAGTGTGACCCTATTAGGAGTGGCCTTGTTAAAGGTCTTTAGACAATTCAATAGAAATGTCACCTTGTTGGAGGATTTACAAATAGCTATTAAGCCAGCTTTGTTAAGATATTTAGATCACTGCTACAATGGTTAGAGAGTAACAATGACACGAATTGATTTGGATGCAATTTATTTTTTGATTACAGATCTCTATTTTGGCTTATATACTTGATCCTTCTTTGATCAAACATATCTTTTTAGCTCTACAAGGATATTCTACTTATCTTTTTGATTTGCTTCCTCTTAACATCTTCAAATTTATCTTTTTATTCATTCACACTTTCTAAATCTCAACTTAACCATTTATATCTTTCATATTGTCAAGTTGGCTAGAATATAACTTAGATTAATTAATATTCATCTTCTCAGTTGGCTAGAACCAATAGATTAATCAATTGAACTCAATATGCAAAAATAAGAAAATCCTTCATTAGTTGACCCTGCTTGGTAGACACTAACTAAAAAATGATTTTCCTGTGTTAACCAATTGAACTTAGTCAACACTGCCTACTCACAAAGTTCCTTTTGTAACTGATTGAGCTCATTTAATATTGGTTACATCCAACATTTCCTTCATTAACTAAGTGAGCTTGGTTAACACTCAACTTTTGTAGACTTTCCTGTGGTGCCTGACCAAACTTAGTAGATATTGTCTTCTAATCTTGGAAAACTCTAGAATGCTCGGTAGACACTGAAAAATTTCCTTAATGCCCAAGTGAGCTCAGCATACACTAACTGGTAATGATATAAAATATTGTGTAACATCAAAGACAACACAAAATTAATCAATTGTTTCAACAATCTCCCTCTTTAGCATTGATGAAAACACGTCATAATACAATGAAATTTATAGAGCAAGAATAAAATTAGGAACATATACTTAGTTTCATTCTGATTCTCATCCATGAGAACTCCCTCTGTTAATGTGAACTCTTTCTACCTTCAGTTTCTCCCTCTGTTAGAAAACTTCTATCTACTACAACTTCTTCTGATAGCAAAAATCTACCTTTGGACCAAGTTCATTCTCCCTCATTGAAATCTCTTTAGAAAATTTCTATGACAAAAAAATTCTCCACAAAATTTCTATGAGATATGATAGCAAGCTTCTCCCTCTTTGACATCTCATGCCAAAGACAATGTTCAGTGAATATCAACGTACCTCAAGTACAAATTCATTTGCAATATGCCCCTGTCAATATTGCACCAACTGAATGATATTCAACATGCTTTGATTGATGGATCACTAAACTTCATTTAGTGAGATTCAGATAGGGGAATGACCCCTACCTTACCTCTTAGATATAGAAATGCATCCTTAGGTAATGGCTTGGTGAATATGTCTGCAATTTGCTCTTTTATATTTACATATTCGAATCTAAATTCTTTATCTTGTACCAATTCTCTCAAGAAATGATATTCTATAGCAATTTGTTTTGTTTTGGTATGCATCACTAGATTCTTTAATATATTGATTGCACTAGTGTTATCACAGTATATGACTACTAGATCCTTGATCTTTGTCTTCATACCTACCAAAAACTATTTAAACTAAACACTATAAAAAAATTGACTGCTATTGCCACATATTCTGCCTATGTTGTGGATTGAGAGATAAAATTCTATTTCTTGCTTATCCAAGATATTGGTCTTTTACCAAAAATACTCCACCACTAATGCTTTTTCTGTCATCAATACTTCCTACCCATTCAACATCAGTAAATACTTTTAAGTCCAAATTGCCTCCTATTTTGTACCATAAGCCATATTCTTCAGCACCTTTTAGATATCTCATGATTATCTTGATTTTCATCATGTATTTTTCTTTGGAATTTGCTGAGAATCTTGCCACCACACTGACTACTAATGCAATATTAGGCCTTGTATGCACTACATACTGTAATTTTCTAATCATCAATCTATATGTGGTCTGATCTACCTCTTTGGAATCATCATTCTTGGAAAATTTATGTCTAGTAGACATGGGGGTTCCAACTGGTCTTGAATCCTCCATTCCAAATTTCCTTAATATTTCCTTGATATGTTTAGATTGAGTAATGTAGATACCATCTTTCTTCTATTGAATCCATTATCCATTTTTTTTTTAATCTCTCCAAACATAGACATCTCAAATTCTTTACTCATTCTTCTGAAAATGCCTTGCACAAGTTATCATTTACTATGAATAAATTATCATCAACAAATATTTCTACCAACACAATCCTTTTGTCTAGTCCTTCTTAGATATACAAACTACTGTTATCATTTGTTCTTTGAAAACCAATCTGTACTAAGTAGTTATGAAGTCTTTCATACCAAGCTCTAGGAGCTTGATTAAGACCATATAATGCCTTGTGTAATTTGCAAACCATGTCCTTTTTGCGAGGATCTACAAAACCTTCTGGTTGTTCAATGTAGACTTCCTCATCGAGAATTCCATTCAAGAATGCAGATTTTACATCCATTTAATAAACTTTAAATCCTCTATGTGTTGCATATGCTATTAAAGTTATAACATTGTCTAATCTTGCAATAGGAGCAAAAGTTTCAGCATAATAAATACCTTCTTCTTGAGAATAGCCTTTACATACTAACCTTGCTTTGTTTCTAGATACTTCTTCATCTTTATTTAGCTTGTTTCTGAATACCCACTTTGTGCCATTTACATTTTTATCCTTGGGTCTAGGAACAAGAGTCCAAGTTTTCTTCTTCCTTATCTATTCTATTTCTTCATTCATTGGTTCAGTCCAACTTTTATTATCCAATGCATCCTTAACATTTTTAGGTTCAAATTCAGCAAGTAAACATGTACCTTTTAATTTATTTCTTGTCATTGTTCCATCTGATTTGTCTATAATGATCTGATCAGGTGCATGATGCATTCTTACATATCTTGCTAAAATAGGTTCTTTGGATTTGGAATGAGTTTTACTAATTTCATCATGAACTTTAGTATTAGGCTTGAGTCCCACTATCTATGACTCAGGTCCATTAGACTCAGTTTGCTCTTGTAGTAGCTCAGTAGCCTTTGACTACGACTCATGTCCTTTAGATTATGACTCGAGTTACACTATTTGCAACTCAGTAGCTATTGGAGATTTTGGGAACTCAGGAGGTGAAGCCTCCTGTCTACTACATAGATTTGGTAGGGTATCAGGTTCATAGTAAACAAATCTTCTATAATCCTCAGGCTCTTTGTTGCTTACTTCTTCACTCTTTTCTACAAACTCCTCAATTCTTACATGTGCATTTTCTATAATTTTATGAGTAGACAAATTCAAGCACTTGTATGTTTTACTTATGTAGGAATGTCCTAAGAATATGCCTTCATCACCTTTGACATCAAATTTACCTTTCCTAGATTCTTTCAAGATATAACATTTGCTGCCAAATACTTTCAAGTAACTTATATTAGGTTTGTAGCCATACCATAGTTCATATGGAGTTTGATTTGAGTCTTTGTTTAGCTATAATCTATTCAAGGTATATACTATAGTGCTGATTGCTTCTAGTATTTGATTGCAAAATTCTTTTCTATCATCAATGTTCTTGCATAATCCATGATGGATTTGTTTCTTCTTTCAACTATACCATTTTGTTGAGGTGTATCAGGTTCTGATACTTGTCTTTTAATTCCTTGTTTAATATAGAATTCATTGAATTCATTGGAGATGAATTCACCACCTCTAACTGATCTAAAAAAAATCAACTTCTTTCCAATTTCTTTTTCTACTCTTGCCAGATGCCATTTGAATTTTTGAAAAGCTTCTAAATTTTCTTTTAGATACATCACAGTCATCATTTTAGAATAGTCATCAATAAAAAGAATGAATTTTTTTTCTCCAACATAACTCTCTATTCCAATAGGTCCATATAAGTATGTATGTACAAGCTCTAAAACATCTTTAGAATGATAGTTCTTGCTTTTGAAACTAGTCTTTCCCATCTTACCAATTTGAATTTTTTTTGCAAAGACCCATTTCAGGTTTCCTTAAGCTAGGAATACCTCTTACTATTCTATGTTTTCTTATCTTAAGAAGATTATCAAAGTTTACATGACATAATATTTTGTGTCATAACTAGCTTTCTTCTACTTCAGCAACAAAACTTGAACTTTCATTGAGATCAAGATAGAATAGGTTACCTTTTGTTTGTTTTCCAGATCCAACTAGATTTCCTTTTCCCTCCAGCAATTTGGCCTTCCTATTCATAAATTCTACCTTGAATCTAGTGTTATTCAACTATTCTGCACTTAGTAGATTGTGCTTTAGTTGTTCAATCTGATAAGCATTATCACATATAAGTTCATTGGTTAAAGAAATACATCCTTTTTCTTTTATGCAACAAGGTTCATTGTTTCCAAATCTCACACTACCACCATCACAATATTCTATGTGCTCAAACTTTGTTTTATCTCTAGTCATATGATGTGAGCAACCACTATCAATAATCCATGTATCATTTTTGGTAACATGAGAGATAAGTGAAGTCTTATCTCCTTCGTTATTAGATTCATCTTTTACAACAATATATACCATTTCATATTCATTGTTATCAGAATATTCATCCATAAAATAAGATTTCTTACCTTTTTCCTTATAGTTCTTGTAGATTTTGAATTCCTTCTTGCCTTTGTACTTATCAATTTTCTTTTCATCCTTATTTTCTCTATTTGGGCACCTAGCAGCAATGTGACCAACTTCTTCACAAGAAAAATAGATTAGAGGGACCTTACCTTTGTACTTTCCTCTACCTTTGGAATATTTCATTACAAATAGGGCTTCAACAACTTCAAGATCATTGTTTAAAATTTCTTCTTCTTCTTCTTCACTTCCTAATTGATTGGTCTTTGATTTCTTGCTCTTTTTCTTGAGTGAGAGTTTGGCTTCAAATGTAGACTCAATACCTTGGGAACTAGGAACATAGTTATCATAGTTATCTAAATCAAAAGCTATCAATCTTTCGACTAGAGTATCCAAAGTTATATTGCTATTTGGATCACATCTCATCTATTGAATAATAGACACTCTAATTGCATAGATAGAATGAAGAGTTATGAGTACCTTTCTTACAACTATTTTGTCATCAATATCTCCTCCAGATGCTTTGATTGAGCTCACACTTGCTTTGATTCTTTCCACATAATTTGCAATGTTTTCATCTTCTTTCATTTTCATCTAATCAAATTATCCTATGAGACTTTTTTCTTTAGCTCTTCTTACATTGTCATCTCCTCCACTAATTTCTTTTAGCTTGGTCCACATTTCATGAACTATGGTGCAATTTTACTTCATCAAATTCAACATAACTAAGAGGAGGTGCAATATCAATCATTATGATGTTATGATTTTTCTTTTCAACAATGTCTTCAATTGATAATGTTCCATTAGGAGTTTAGTATTCAGCATCAAGATACTTACAACCTAAATCATTGATAATTGCTAGATGTAACCTCATAAGTGCTTGCCATGCTACAAAGTTGTCTCTATTCAACCTAAGAATATCTCTTTTGTAAGACATACTAATCTTTAGTTTACATCCTTGAAACATTCTCTGAAGCACAAAAATATCTAATACCAATTGTTGGAAATATAAGAGGAGTAACTAAGAGGGGAGGGGTGAATCAATTACCACTAAAATAAATCCTAGATCCCCTAGATGTTAGTACAAAATAAACTTTGAAAAACTACTCTCTGCTAATGCTCGACAAACACACAAAAATGTTGTAGCTCAGTAACTATTGAGAATGCTCAGTAAACACTTAACATGAAAATCTTAAGATATTATTTGTGATTAATTTTTACTTTAACTTAGTTGCAAACATATAAAAGAAATAGCACAAACACATTTAACACTAAGATTTAATGTGGATACCCAATTTGGGAAAGCTACCAGCTGCAACTAGTTACTATTTTTCACTCTTCTAAAGTGAGCCCTATTAGAAACCAACTCTGTTAAAGGTTACAAAACACATTGTTAGGTGTGACCCTTTTAGGAGTGGCCTTGTTAGAGGTCTTTCGACAATTCTATAGAAATGTCACCCTGTTAGAGGATTTACAAATAGCTATTAAGCCAACTCTGTTAAGAGATTTAAATCACTGCTACAATGGTTAGAGAGTAATAACGACATGACCTAATTTGGATGCAAATAAATTGCTGATTATAGATCTCATTTCTGGCTTGTATACTTGATCCTTCTTTGATCAAATATATCTTGTCAACTCTACAAGGATATTCTGCTTATCCTTATGATTCACTTCCTCTTAGCATCTTTAAATTTGTCTTTTTATTCATTCACACTTTCTAAATCTCAACTTGACCTTATATTTATATCTTTCATATTATCAAGTTGGTTAGAATATAACTTAGAATAATTAACATTCATCTTCTTAGTTAGCTATAACCAATAGATAAATCAATTGAACTCAATATGCCAAAATAAGAAAATCCTTCATTAGCCAACCCTACTTGGTAGACACTAACTCAAAAATGATTTTCTTGTGTTTACCAAGTGAACTTGGTCAACACTGCATACTTGCAAAGTTCCTTTGGTAATTGAGTGAGCTCAATTAACATTGGTTCCATCCAACATTTCCTTTATTAATCAAGTGAGCTTGGGTAACACTCAACTTTCATAGACTTTCCTTTGGAACACGAGTGAACTTAGTAGATACTATTTTCTAATATTGGCAAACTTTGGAATGCTTGGTAGACATAGAAAACTATCTTCAATGCCCAAGTGATCTTGGCATACACTGACTGGAAATGATATGACATATTATCTAACTCAAAGACAACGGACAATTAATCAATTTTTACAACAATTACAACCCAAGTGTCATGCAAATTATTAGAATGACACATGTCAAAATGTTTATTAATAATAAAAACCAAGAACTTACATATCACATGTTCATGAACTATTTTCAAACATAGAAGGATATCATAAAGAAGGGCATTAACCTAGAGAAAAGACTCATTGAGGTTGGAGTCATCAAATTATAAAAGGAGAATACCCAAGATCAAATTCACTCCACTGATAAATCAACATACTGGAACAAGAACAAAAATGTGGTGAGCAACAGTGCTACTAACATGAAACATGTCCATGTGGTGGGTGTTATACAGAATCCACCAAACCTTTGTTGCCAACAAAAAACATCCTATTGTTAGAATCTAAAAAGATTAATAACCTAGAAAACTAGTGCAAAGAATAGATATCTAAACTATGACTGCAAATGATACAAAATCAAAATAGAAACACAGAGTTAGTCTCCAAGAAAGTAATGCAAATACTAGAAGCAAAATAAAATTAAGAGGATGAAAAAACAAGAGATACAAGTACAAGCTAGGTAGCATGCTTATATAGGCTAGGAAGAGGGAGGAGGTGGAAACATCAATCAATGAGGAGCAACCATCTATCAGACTAAAGATAGAAAAGTATCTTCCCAAGATAGCTAATGGATGCTCACATGTAGGAAGGTGACACCTTGTAACCATTCACCTAATAAGACATGCTTTATTAACCTAAGTGAGATCAATAAAGTGTAGGAAAAACCTAGTAATATAGGGAAAAATAAATAACCTACTAGGAAATTAAAAACTACACTAACACCCCCCATAAACGAAGCTTACGTGGATGTAGAAATGGGTCTCGACAAGTCAAGCCTAATGAAGTACCGATGTACATAAAATTCCCCAAAAAAGAGAGAAAAGAGACCTCCCCAAAAAAGTCAAGACTTTGAGTGAGAGGAAGAGGCCCCTCCAACAGAGGAAGCATCTTGCACCCCTAGCAAAGCTCGCAAATGAAGGAACTTGTTCTCAGTGAAGGGTTTGGTGAAGATATCAACAACCTTCTCCGAAGTCAAAAAATAGTAAAGGTCAATGACATGACCATGGATGAGCTCCTAGATGTAGTACATGTTAAGCTTTATTTGTTTGGTCCACTAATGATGGACCATATTCCATGAGATCTAAATGGCATTCTAGTTGTCACAAAATATGATTGATGGTCAGCTGATCTATATACCAAACTCAGTGAGAAGATGTTGACACCAAATAGCCTCAATGGAAACATTTATTGCTCCCATACTCAACCTCAGTAGAAGATAGAACAATAGCAAACTACTTTTTTCTTGACCAACAAACAGGACCTAAACCAAGTGAGAAGCTATAACTTGATGTAGACTTGCAATCCTGAGAATCACCCACCCAATCTGAATCTATGTAGCCCACCAAATCAAGCTCAATACCTATTGCATAGTGAATCCCACAACTATGAGAACCTTGAATGTAGTGAAGGATCCACTTGGCTACTTTCTAGTGTAGCTCATGAGGCTCTTGCATGAATTAAGAGACCATGCCTATAACATATGAGATGTCGGGTCTCATACGAGTTAGAAAAATGAGACTCCTAACAAGTTGTCAGTACAAAGTTCCATCAACAAATGGAGAAGAAAACTGATCCTCAAGTTTGACTCTTGAAAGGAAGGAAGTTAGAGTAGGCTTATAATCAGCCACATGAAACCTCAAGAGTAAATCTAGAGCATAGTTAGACTGTGTGATGATGATCCTAGAAGGAGATTGAAATATCTCAATCTTGAGAATGTAATGCAACAAGCCTAAGTCAGTCATCAAAAAATTGTCATGAAGGGCAACTTTAACAGCCTTAATGGTGGGTGAAGAACTTCCTATGATCAACAAGTCATCAACATACAAAACCAAAAATAGGAGTGAATCACCCTATTTCAGAATGTAGACATTAGGACTAGAATAACATTGAGTGAACCTAGCTGATAGAAGGAAGAAGTCCATCTTGGCATACCAGGCTTGAGGAGTCTGTTTGAGGCCATAGAGAGACTTCCAAAGATGACACACAAGTGAAGAATCCTGAAGGAAGCCTTGTGGCTACTCTATGTAGATCTCCTCATGAAGGTCATCTTGATTAAAAGCATTCTTCACATCTATCTAATGTACTTCCCAATGATTAGCTACAACAATGGCACGAACAAGTTGAATGGAATTCATTTAGGCAACTGGCACAAAAGTATCAGAGTAGTCAATCCCAAGAACTTGGGAGAATCCTTTGGTGACCAAGCAAGCATTATGCTTGTCAACTGACCCATCTGCTACAAATTTTGTCTAATAGATCCACTTGCATCAAACAAGTTTTCTTCCCTTAGGAAGAGGGACAAAATCCCAAGTGTGGTTCCTCATCAAGGAACTATACTCTTCCTACATAGTTGTATCCCACTCAAGAATACTAGAAGCCTCGTAAAAGGACTATGGATCTGAGGTAGCAGAAATGAAGACATGTGGAGCATCTTGGAACTGTGAATGTGTTTTCTTGGTGTCTAATGCATCTCCAACCTAATCACCTGCAGACTGCAACATCTGTCTAGCCCAAAGTGGACTAGAAGATGGAGAATCTAGAGGGGCATCATCAACCTTTGAATGATGACTAGGAGAGGAAGGAGATGAGTCCTCTAAATTAGTCTTTGCATCAAAAGTGGATGTAGAAGACTACTCAGGTGAATCTAACTCATCAGAAGATCTATGATGTATTCCAAGTGACTCCAATGTCAAAGTAGGAGTTGGAGAAGTGATAGAAAGTGAGCTTGAAGATCCCTCCTCAAACTAAATACTCCTCTCAATGAAGAACTCATGTGTAGTAACCCTTCACATCATCAGGATAACCTACAAATATGCAAGGTCTACTCTAAAAATCCAAGGCCTTGTGTTTGTCTGTATGAATGTGGGCCCATGCAAGCTAGCCAAAAACTTGAAAGTGCTTAACTGATGGTTTCCAACTACTCTAATATTCAAAAGGAGTAACTCCCTTCAAGGCTTGGTGAGGAACACGATTTTGGATATAACAAGCATAGTTAATGGCCTTTGCCCAATACTATGGTGCAAGAGATCTAGAGTGGATCATATAGTTTGTCATTTCCTTCAAAAATCTATTCTTCCATTTTGCAACACTATTCTAATGAGGATTGTGTGGAATTGAATGTTGCAAATCAATCCCCTCTAAAGTGAAAAATCTCTCAAACCGATGGTTGACATACTCACCACCATTATTAGTGTGCAAAAAATTTGATGGTTTTCCTGGATTGCTTCTCTACAAAAGTTTTGAAGTCCTAAAAATGATCAAATACACTTGAATTTTGTTTGAGAAAGTACACCCAAGTATACCGAGAAAAGTCATCAATGAATGTGAGGAAATATCAAGCCTTGCTAAAAGAAGGATGTTGAAATGGACCAGCCAAATCATTATGAACTAACTTTATATTTGTGAAGCTCTCCATGCCTTACTTTTGTCAAATTTTTCCTTAGGATGCTTACCAAGAATGCAACCTTGGCAAATACCACCTAAGAACTTAACTAAAGGAAACCCTGTGACCATGCTCTACTAGTTCAGCTAATGTAGGTAGCCAAAGTTAAGATGGCCAAACTACTCATGCCATAATTTACTCACATCATTAGAGTGAGTGAGGAAAATAGTCAAAGGAGGATCAGGAACAAAGTGAGAAAATAGATAGTGTCATGACTAATGATCTACTCTCCCAACTATAATCATAGAATCACTGTGTAACTCATGTATCTCCACTGAATTAGGAGTCAACTCAACTTGTTTGCCTAAACCTGTGTGAGTGATCTAGTATACCAATAGGAGATTAGTTGATAATGAGGGTACACAAAGAACATCATGGAAAGTGCCATCCCCCACATCAACAAACCCTCTTCCACACACCTCAAAATGAGTGTCATCACCCATCAAAATAGAAGGCATAATACATAGCTCCAAAGATGGAAGTCCTTCCTTAGATGAAGCCATGTGGTGTGAAGCACCCAAATCAAGAACCCAAGTGGATGGTGAAGAAGCCACTGCAACAAGGGCCTTGCCCTTTCCTTTCCCCTTGCTATTTTATTTTTCCTTGTTAGACCCTTCATTAGAACTTTGTTTGATAGACTCAAGAACACTAATATTATTCTTCTCAAGAATGTGTGTCAAGTGATCAATTTGTTTCTTCAAACATTTATGTTCATCATAACTGGGTCTTTTACAATAGGCACATTGGACCCTTTCTTTCTTAGGATTATCGCCCTTGAAAGATGGGGTATCAATAGTTGCTTTTGAAGTAACCGATATCTGATCCTTCTTCCCTTTGGTATTTTTTTGTTTCTTATCCTTACTATTGTTACTACTTTGTACTTTTTTTTCTTTTGTGCCTTGGTTGGTAGCCAAGGCATGTGACTTAGAGGACTTAAGAGTGCCCATCTAGATTAGCTTTTCCTATTCTTGAGTGAGATTGACAACAAAATCATCTAAAGATTCCATGGTAAATTGAGTACCAAGTGCACTCTTAGTAGCATAGGAGGTAGAGACAAACATAGAATATTCTAAACTTAGCTTAGAGAGAATACTAAGAATTAGTTGTTCATCTTTCTTTTCAATTCCACATTGTTTTAACTATAGCCTTAGTGATTTCAATTTAGTGAAGAAATCATGCATTATGTTGAAATTTCCTAGACTTAAACTAATTAGTTCATTTTCTAACATATGACCCCTCATTGAATGTTGTGTGCAAAATAGTGTTTCTAGCTTTGTCCATATTTCATTTGGTGTATCCAAAGATTCAATGTGAAATAGAAAATTAGGAGAAATAGACAAACATAATGTTCCATATGCCTCATCACATTTGTTAAACCACTTAGGCTTATCTTCATCTGTATTAGGTTCAATTTCAAGTTCCATAGTTATCATATTTAATCCAGCTTTCCTTAAGTGATTTTTCATGCATTATTTCCACTCAAAGTAATTGTATGGAGTTAGGATGGGCATATTTGTTTGATCCATGATGATGAAATGCTAAAAAAAAGAGAACCCAACCAAGACAATGCCCCCTTTTTTATTGAATCAAAGAACCACGCCCCCTCCACCCCTCCCCCCACCAAAAAAAAATAAAAATGATTTGGCACTTTATATTTGTGCATTTATAACTATCACCAGCAAGAAATACTAAGTGGTCTTGATTTAAATGCATTACAAATGCTGAAAATGCAACTTTGGCACAATACTTAGAGAAGTAAATAGTTCCACTGTGATCTACTAAAAAAATAATGTACGTTAAAAAAAAAAACTCCTCGATATGAGGTTGTATGAGAAAGTTATGATCCTTTGAAGTTCCCAAAATGAGAATTGTGCAAAGTCATGACTGAGAATCTATAATTTCTGAAAAAATTATGCATGAAAATCAAAAAAATGATTGCACTAGTGGATAGAGAACAAAAAAAAGCCAAGATCATAACAAAAATAATTAGAATTGGAGTCCGTATGAGCAAGAATGAGGCATTTGAAAACTAGGTTCAAATCTTTGACTACCAACAGAGAGAGGTATAGCTGTAGCTTTCCACATTCGATTCTACAAAATATATAGATTGAATGCAAAAACTAAAAGATGCCCAGATGTTTTTTCGGTGCTACAAAAAAAACCCAGAAAGTATTTTTTTTCTTCTGATGTACAAAAGATGTAGCTCGTGTAAATCAGACACCTTTAACAACAAATAAATGACCCCAACAACCAAAAAATTGATATACAAAGGTTGAATTAGCTACCTAACTCAATCAATGGCATGCTAGAACCTACAATATTGATTGAAAACACCAAATATGCAAGTTGGTTATCAGATTTGAGATTGAAACCCCAGTTTCACAACTTGTATGATGATCTCCAATCTCAGTAAAAATTTGACTTTCTCAAGCCCCCTAGATGCATTGTAACAACCAAAAATGTTGCTAGTATAACCAATTTTTTTTAATCACCTAGATTTTATAAAACACATGTGTAAACCCCAGATATTAAAAACATTTTTGCCAAACTTTTCTGATTCTCAAAATCATTCGAAGATGCAAGAGAAGAGCAATCTAGGTTTTTCAAAAACCTACAATAAGATTTATTAGCCCTTTCCACCTAGAATATCTCAAATAAGGAAACTAAGATCTACTCTTACACATAATATGGCTCTGATATCATGTTAAAATCTGAAAAGATTAATAACCCAGGAAACTAATGCAAATAATAGATATTTAAACTATGAATCAAATGATACAAAAGAAAAATAGTAACACAGATTTAGTCTCCAAGAGAGTAAGTGCAAATGTTAGAAGCAAAATAGCATTAAGAGGATGCAAAAACAAGAGATACAAATACAAGCTAGGTAGCATGCTTATATAGGCTAGGAAGAGGGAGGAGGTGGCAACATCGACCAATGAGGAGCAACCATTTATCAGACTAAAGATATAAAAGTATATTCCCAAGATAGCTAATGGATGCACACATGTAGGAAGATGACACCTCATAACCATTTATCTAATAAGACATGCTTTATCAACCTAAGCAAGATTAATAAAAGTGTAGGAAAAACTTAGTAATATAGGAAAAAATAAATAACCTACTAGGAAATAAAAAGCTACACTAACACCTATCAACAACAACCTAATAATAAATAAATATCCTATCAACAACAATAATCATATCAACAATATGTGAAAATGAATCATCAATAAATACTATTAAACCAAACAAATGCCATACCCATTGTAGCTAGATAGAAGCCATGTATCCAGAATTACCTAAATTGAGTTTTCACTTCCCTTGGTGAGCCTTTAGATTTTATCTTTGAAAAAATGGTAAAATGAAACCTTGTGGTCTTCCCACAAAAGAAACCACTCAAAGACTATCAACCTAAACCAATTTTGTACAAAGAGAATGAGTTCTGCACCTATCATTGAGTATGAAGCTCAAAGGTTATGTGTAAGATCTTATAGATCAAAAGGAAATTATAGTGGGAGAATAAACAAAAAATTCTATAAACTTAGGATTAAAAATCTATCAAAATTCATTCTTGCCACATAACAACTTAGGAAAGACACCCACCCAGAACACCAACAACTCCAACAATAAAAACACCATGAAAAGAAACAATAAAAATGAAAAATAAAGGCAAGATAACTTCTGTGACAAAAATGATTTTACTATAGCCTACATCAACTCTGATAATCTAATTGGGTGTATATACTAAGATGAGTACTTTGTCAATGTCATTAATATCAAGGATATTAAGTGTTAATGTGATGTTACAACCTAACAAGATTGGATCAATATCTTAGGTCCACCTATGAATGCTCCCTCAAGAAAACAATATAACATCCTAGAACACCTTAGAAATACACCAGCCCAAAAATCCAAATTAGATATCCTCTACACTAGCCCAATGCATCAAGAGACCCTCAATAACACCCTGTATGAATCTCATGTCCACACAAACAAAAATGTAGTCAAATGTAGAAATCTTGTAGGAAACTTATCTGCATTATGATTCCTATCATTTAAACCCTCTAACACACTTGAAGTTGATCTCGATCTCAATATTCCACTCTACATCATTGTCACAGGCTCTAACTTTGCTGTCAAACGGGTCATGATAGATAATGGGTCAGCCTTGAACTTATGTACTTTGAGATTCATCAAATAGGTAGGGTACAACAAGGAAAATATCATGGATGAATTCATCACAATTAAGGTATATGAAAACCTTGAAAGTATAGCAGAAGGCACTATCTTTTTGCCTATTAGAGTCAACCCAACCACTCAAGAAATAGTATGTTACATGGTTGATCTTAACCTACTATATAACATCCTGTTTGGGTAGCCTTGGGTTCATTCAATGAAGGTTTTTCCATCCACATATCATCACTACATTAAATTTCTACATTAGGATACCGAGATAAAAATTCACATTGATCATAAACCCTTAGCATATTTTCATGCATTGGAAGCATCATATCCCTATAATAATAATTTCCCTAGGATCTTGATTGACACTTTTGTTGCTAGCTCTTCTAGCAAATGTCACAATTCACATACCATCCTAGCCTCCACACTATACACTATTAAGATCAACTACTATATTTGTGGTGAATATAGCCTATTAGACACATTTTTAGTTGTTGCATTTCACCTTGACCCACATAAATAAGGTGACCATCACACTAAGGCCAAAAGGAAGAGACCACACCATAGCTTAAGAAGATCAAGCCATCCACATTTTTTCCCAAAGGAATCTTAAGCAGAAAGGATATGACACCAGACATTAAAAATTGGTTGTACAAATATCTCCCTCATAAGGATGAAGGATTTCTTGAGTATTTCAAAGATAAATATCCCAACTCACATCAACTTTCTACAAAATAAAGGGATCATCAAGGAGGTAGCTTGGCCTAAAAAGAAATGGGAATTAGACACCTTATAGAGGCATATAATCAAAAAATATATAAAGAACTTGGATTTGGACTCCTCATAAATTGGGCCCACTAATGAGAATGATTAGACCTTCCTAAACATCAAAAACAAACTCATAGAGGTTAAAGACATCCCTAAAGAGGTTGAAAAGAGAGCCTAAGACAATAAACCTAATGATGACATCTTCCTAGGAGACTTTGTACTTCATGAATTATCTATTAAGCTCATTGATCTTCCCCTTTTCCATCCTAAACTCATTGATTGAGGCCAACCAAACATAGTTCACTTTGACTAGTTTCCTAGAAAGGACATGCTTGTAAGATACATGGGAGCCAAAGTACCACACAAGATAGAAAAACCACCCTCTTCCTTTGTCTACAAGTTAGACCTAAAGGGTTATTTTGGGAAGGAAGAAACCTCTAGTTGCAAAAGTGAAAGTGAAAGTAAAAGTTAAAAGAAAAAGGAAAAAAAAAAACAAATAAAAAGGTCTCTTGTTGAAAACTTATCTGGAGCACCATCAGACCCAATAAAAAAGGAAAATAAAATAAAATATCTATTTGTGGTGAAAACCTCCTTAAGGCACGTAAGGATAATTATTTCTCCCTTCCATTGCAAGATCAAAGACCAAAGGTATCATCCATATTGATCGAGGAAATGAAGTCGATTGACATTGACACAGTAGAGCTTCCAAAGATCACATACATCTCCACATCCTTACCAAAGCTACAAGAATATTACTTGTTGAGGTACTTTAAGAGAAAATTGGTTGATTTGTATGGTTATTGTGATTTGATTGTGTGAACAATTTTTTACATTAATGTTTCGAATCACACTCTGTGATCCATCATCAGGATGCATGCAAGAGAAGAGAAAGATAAAGGGATCACATAGTGTGATCCAAAAAGTTGATGTAAATTTTTTTTCACACAATCAAATCCAAAAATCAAATCACAACATTGATGGATTTTGGAAATTTGATAGCTCTAATTGTATGGTTATATCAAGACATGCCAAGACTTGGCCCAAAATGGTCGTGCATCGTCTAGTTGTAGATCCAATCATAATACTAGTTAAATGAGAACGAAGAAAGATGCACCCTAGGGTAGTCTTACTGGTCAAAGTAGAGATGGAGAAAATTCTTGAGGAAAAAAGTCATCAAACCCATTGACTATTTAGAGTGGATCTCACACATGGTAGCAGTCAGTGAACCATTTGGTGAATGCAAAATCTACATTGATGTTAGAGACCTTAACAAATCATGTCCTAAGGATGACTTTCCATTGCTAAATATAGACATTATCATGGACCTCATAGTAAACATGAGATGTTGTCACTCATGGATGGATTATTAGTGTATTACTAGATTTGAATTGCAAAAGAAGATTAGCATAATATAACAATCAAAACCCATGGGGAACCTTCTATTATAGCCTTTTGGATTAAAGAATACCAAAGCCACCTATTAAAGGCTATGTCCAATATTTTCTGTGACCTGATCCACAAAACTCTTGAGGATTTTGTAGACGTTATCTTGGTCAAATCATTTGATAGTTTGGATCATCTGCATGACTTGGAGGATATTTTGATTGCCTCACAGTGTATTACCTCATGTTAAACCCAAAGGAGTGTGTCTTTATTGTCACATTAGGTAAGCTTCCAGGATTCATCTTATCACATTGAGGTATAGTGATTGACCAAAAATAGGTCAAATCTATCATGGACATGCCTCCTCCTTGAACATTAAAACAACTTTGCAACCTCCAAGGAAAGTTTCAATTAGTCAGAAGATTCATCTCATAGACAAGTTCCAACCATTTGCACATATAGTAAAGAAAATCAAAACTTTAAATGGGACCCTATATGCTAGTACATCTTTAAAAACATCAAGTAGTACTTAGCTAATTCACCTATTCTAGTAGCACTAGTTAGAGGAAGACCATTAATATTGTACATATCAACCATTCTAAAGGTACTGGGGGCACACTTAACTCAATTAGGTGATGATGCAAAAGAAAGAGCAATCTACTAAAATAGTCATACCCTTGTTGGCTTTGAGCTCAACTATACACCAATGGAAAAAGCATACTTGGTAGTGGTCATTGCCACTCATAAACTTTACCATCACATGCTCAGGCACATAGTAAATTTCATCTCAAAAATTGACCCATTATAGTACATGCTCTCATGGATAGCTCTCACAAGTTATCTAATAAAATGGTTTATGCTTCTCATTGAGTTTAACATCCATTATGTTGATCAAAAGTAGTAAAAGGGAAAGTCATAACTAATCATCTATTTGATGCACCCATAATGGATGACCACCCATTGTTCATGGAATTTCTTATTAAATACCTCTGCATGATATAACAACAACCTCCATGGAAAATTTACTTTGATAGGTACTAGTACCTACAAATCAATTGGATCTAGAGAAAGGATAGTGTTGGTCTATTGGTCCCAACTAGTACTGAGATGGGGGGTGAATCATTACCAATTCTAAAATTGGTTACTTTTCTAGTTTCCCTAATATCTATTAACTAAAGATCACTTGATAACCAACACAAATATGAATGCAATAATATAGAAAAAAAAAGCTCACTCATGAAATCATTCATCAATAGACATACAAATTTTGTATGTGGAAACCCTCGGTCAGAGGATGAAAACACAAAAGGGATTATATACCCACTAGAATTTTACTGTAGATAAAATATTTAGTTGTTAAGAGCTACACCTTGTTCCTTTTGAGAACACATTCTGTTAGGAATGTCAACAATCTGTT
Organism: Cupressus sempervirens; assembly: GCA_028749045.1. Classification (NCBI taxonomy): domain Eukaryota; kingdom Viridiplantae; phylum Streptophyta; class Pinopsida; order Cupressales; family Cupressaceae; genus Cupressus; species Cupressus sempervirens. The sequence continues at coordinate 328,465,597 of CM053787.1, forward strand.
AGGATTACAATAATTCTACTAGGGCTACTTGGTTATAGGATTCAACACTCCTTCTGAGAGGCACCTTGTTAAAGGATTTAACATATCTTACTACTAAAGAATACTTGCTTAAGATCTTATAAGATGGGTATAGTTATTAGAAATAAATAAAATGTGATCTAAAGTATATAACACTTTCTTTCTTGATGGATATCTGATGTATACCTTTTGAGCTGTCATTGTTGACAATATTGTCAAGGTTGTTTATTAGTGATACACACTTATATAGATGGTTAGTAGCTACTGAGCTTATTGTACAATTAACAATGTTAACCAAGTAATTCAGGCTCTACTAAGTTTTATAGTTGCTACTAAGTTCCAGGAAAAATATTCAATTTGCACCAAGCAATATCTACCAGGTTGGTAATTATCAATGTAAATAGAGCTTCATAGTGTTTACCAAGTTTCTTAGTGTAGACTGAGTTTTCTAGTTTGTATCGAGTTCACAATTTTAGCAATGTGAATCTAGTGTTGACCAAGCTATGTAGTGTTAACCAAGTGATTCAATCTATGCCAAGCTCATAGAGATAGTGTTGACCAAACTATATAGTGTCAACCAAGTGATTCAATTTATATGTTGAGTTTCATAGTGTTCACCAAGTCACCAATGTAGACCAAGTTTAGACTACTTGGTAGTGATCATTATGAATTGATCTTTTATTTCTATCAAGTGCATGACAATGCCGAGTGTTGACAATGGTTGCTAAGTATCAGAACCTCATAGAGTTTGACTTCGAAATTTGCATACCAACAATTGGGTCAACTTTGTGTATTTTGGTGAAACTTGTATTGTAGTAAACTTTGATGAATTGTAAATTGGATTGGTATATATGTAATGTATTGTATCACATCCAAAGAGCTATAGAATCAAGAGAAGAAGATTAATTAAGAAGTAGAAGTGTGAAATAAAAATGCTACAATAGTATAAGGAGTAGCAAAGATTTATCTATCACAACGAGGTGATCATTACACTCAAAGGGAATCTCATTCAACAAATCAAGGTTGCAGATCAGAGATCAGCAACTAGTTCATCCTAATAGGTGGAATAGTTAAATCCTTTCACAAGGTAGACCTAAAAATCTTTTGTGCATCTCTTTACTGAGTGCATACTTCATTATATGTTTCAAAAATCCTTTTCCAAAGTGGACCTAGTAGTTCTTATTGCTCCTAATAGGGCAGATCATCAAAAGTGATTATTGTAAGCCTTAATAGGCCAACTTTATATTGTAGTACTAAAGCTTGTGGATATCATCCCCACCCTAGGTTTACTTTCTATTTGGAAGGTTTCTGGGTCACCATATTATGTGTCAAACTGTTATGAATATTTTAATGATTTCAATTTTTCATGCATGCAATTAGATCATAATACACATGAAGGATTAATTGGTGAATTAAGATTAAATTTTATTGGTCATTGATTGACCCCTCCCCTCTTTGTAAATTAGCCTATCTTATATTTCCAAAAATTGTATCAGAGCTTTGTGGTTCTAAGAAAAGAAGTTTAATAGCTTGAGCAATGATGAGAGGCAATGGAGGTATTGAGACTTGATAATGCTATTGACAATGAAAATCTAAATTTGTAATTGGTTATTGGACAACTTAAGAAAGAAAAGGAGCAACTCTCTCAATCCCTTAAAAGAAAAAATGATCTTGTAGTACAAATGAATGACAAACTCTACATTGAAGATGTCCATTCAGAAAGTAATTCAGATGAAGCTAATGAGGCAATTAGAGAACTATTAGAAAAGAATGGTGCACTTCAAGAAGAGGTAAGAAAGCTAAAAAGAGAACAAGAAATTCAGTCAGTAAGATTGTGTGAAGTCATGGAAGAGAAAAATAAGATAAAAGAAGAGTTAGAAGGAAATAATAATTAAATTCAACATCTATCCCTTCAACAGCTAGACTTCATTGATCATCTTACTAATGCAAATGAAGAAATCATGAATCTAAGATCAGAGAATGAAAGATTGTAGAATGATCTAAACACTAAAAAGAAAACCAATGAGAGGATAATGAAATCTCAAATAGACATGAATCAATTGAATGAGCAAAGACAATATAGACAGAAAGGCTCAATAGGAATTGGATATAAAGAAGAAGCTGAATCATCCAAGCAAGTAGCTCAAAGGAATCAAAGACCTACTTGCAATCACTATGGTAAGATAGGTCATACATCAATTTTTTTTTTAGAGTAATGGTAAATCTAAATTCAATGGAAAATGCTTCAATTGCAATAAGAATGGTCATAGAGCCAATGAATGCAAAGAGAAACCTAAATTTAAGGGAAAATGTATCAAATGCAAGAAACATGGGGGCAAATCTTCTAAATGTAAAACCAAGATATTGAATCCAGTAGACAGATTGTAAAAGCTATATTTGGTTAGCACTATAACACATGGTGCAGATGTCATTACTATGGAGAATTTGAATACATTGGAGTAAATTGTGTAAAACATCACATGAGGACAAGAGACACCACTAGAAGATGTTTTATTCATACATAACTTGGACACCTTGCCAAGAATTGTATGAATATTGGAAGAATTGAAGATGAAAAGAAAGCCAAGGTTTATAACATCAAAAAGAAGATGAGACAATAGTGGATTCTAAAATTCTCTTAGAATAAAATTTTGAGAAATGAAGCACATGTCACTCAAGAATTGGGTGGCTCAAACAATTATACTTGATCTCCCACAAGGGTAACCAAAACTAAAATTCTAAAATAGACAACCTACATTAGTTCCTATCAGCTAGAAGGAAAGATCCATATCAACATTCAAGATGCAAAGGGATTACCAAGCATCTAAAAAAAATTTAGACCTTATTGAGCTAGGTCAAGTTGCAAGACCCTTTCAAGCAAGATTGAGAGTAACTAAGTTGTTGTGTGGACACTGAGTCATGAATGACTCTACTAAGTAATTGATTCAAGAAAAAATGGAAGATAGTCTACCATCAACCAAGTGAACATACTAAGAATTTATGGTGATTGAAAGTTAAATTTATTTAAAAGGGAAAAATCAATGTTTTTTGTCACCATGAATTTTCAAGAGCTAGTGTGAAGAGAAATTTCTACACATCCAAGAGATCTGTGCAAATTGTTATTGAAAATTTCCATGTTTTCTTAAACCCTACCAAGAAATGAAATCCTCCAAAATCAATAAAAAGAAAGGGTTCAAGATGTTAGTTTGAGGACTTGAATGGAAGGCACTAGATTTCAAGTTGAGTCCGGCTATTGCAAAAACTCTTGATCCAACTGGAGCTCAATCACAAATTCCATCTAAGGTACTTCTAGTTAATGATATTCTCTCACATTTTTGTTGTACAATTCAAGATATAGTAACCCTAGAAATGAATGAAACTTTAGAAAATTTATGTGTGAATGGTGTGTTAAAACCCAAGCATCAACACTTGGAAATGAAGGGTTTAACCCACATTCCTCACATGCCATGAGATTTTTAGATTAAGTGGATAAGGTTTATCCTTAGCCATGTGCACAATAGGTAGTTATTATTGGAGAAACCTATTCCCATAACAAAGAAAATGATTCATTAGATCATAGGTCTCCCAATGTTGGAAAAGGAAAAGACCACTAAAACCCTAAGTTGGGTAGAACTGGAGAAGAAAAACCTTGCTAGATGGGATGGTAGAGTTATAAAGATCAATTGTGTAGCTAAAATGGAGCTAAATTTTGGAATTCATGTAATTTCACACAAGATATATAGCTCTAGTTGAATCAATGGTGTATCATGTGAAGCAGTGGATCTCGTGTTGAAAGTGGTCAAGAACAACATGTCCTTTGACCTTGCCAAGTTGATGTTGAACCAATTCAACAAAAACATGGAGAGCATAAGGTCATTGAATAATAACCCATGGTAGCTTGGATCACTTTTAACTCGTTTGTTCTTCTTTGTGCAAAATTTTTTCCCTTCAAAAGGCACAATTGTATGGAGAAAAGATGTACCTATTCTTTATCAAATCAATGACTATATAGAAAAAATGGGAGAAATTTATGTTAGTATAATGGATAACTATTTTGATGCAATCAAGGATATAAAGATGAATAAGAAATTTAGGATCCCAAAGAAACTTGTAGAAGACTACAAGGATGATATTTTTTTTATGGTAGATTGTGACAAAGTGTATATACAAGCAGCCAAATTGAGAGTGGTATGGGTCAAGCCACTAGGATATGAGGTCAATATTAATGACACTAGGGATATTATTGAAGCATTTTTAAATGAACCTGTGGATCCAAAGGCCACATATTTTGGTACATATGATGAATCTAAAGCAAGAATTGAACTAGAGATAAAACTTCCTTGGACTATCAACAAAGGGAAGAAAATAATAGCAAAATTGAAACAAACTAGCTCTTCTCTCTTGTTGACAAAAGATAAAGGAGATGACATAGAAGAAGATGATGCAAAAGATAAGGTAGATGAAGAAAAATTAGAAGAAGAAGAGCTAGTCAAGAAGAAAGGTAAGGTTATCATAACCAAACCTACCAAGTCATTAACTATAGTGTTTATAAGAAGAACATCTAGAAAGAAACTAAAATTGGGTGAAGAAGTAGAGGATGTGATTTTCAAACAACCTTCACTCACATTTCAAGAGAAATTGAAAGAAATTGATGTAGGAGATGGCATGGAAAAATTTAAATCATTGAGATATGAGACCAGGAACATAGAAGAGAGACAACAAATTATAGACATGGTTGTGTCTAAACTAGGTAAATGGAAGTTTTCACTAGACCAACTTGTGTAGCCAATTCCAAATGAACTAATGGAGAAAATCAAGCCAAGATGGGAACATACAAAATAAACTACAAAGAACATATATGAGCAGACTCTGAGGCAACTCATACTGAGTCTCAATGATAGAGAAATAAAAGAGCCCATCAAGTAGAATGAAGTGAAACTTACTTTGAAATTGAATACCTTCTTGATATTGGTCAATGACATTGAACATTGGGTAAGGAATGCCACCAATACATGGAAGAATATTTATAATCTTCATGAGAAAATTGATTTTGTTGTTAATGTCAATGATAAAGAAGATGATGGTGAAAATGACAAGGAAGAAGATGATAAATATGATGAGGAACAAGAATAGGAAGCCACTAAGGATAATCTCCATGAGATTCAAAACATTGGGGAAATTGACCCTGAAAAGATTGTAACAATAGTTATAGCCTCACTTCCTCACTCTCTGAGTGAAGCATTAAAGACACCAAGCTCAGAGAAAGCTACTATCAAGTTGGTTGTGACAAGTACTACAAATCCAAGCACTCAACCAATCTTTGCACCTGTTTAGCTTAGTACTTCATTGACTGAAGTGATTCACACTTCATTTACTGAGCAGTTAGTTTTTTCTCCTTCATCAATTGTGGTTACTCAACAACAAGGTATTCCTTCAATCAATACAATATCTACATTTTTTTCTAGTCCTTCTATTTCCCCTATTGTTACTATACCGAGTATGCAAATGTTTAGTACAAAGATAGTTGAGAGAAAGCCTCAACCAAGTACTAAAGTTTCTAGCAAAGGAAAATATAAGGAAGAAGACATTGATCTTGATGAGGATATAATTATCCTAAATTGGGATATCTCTACTCTAAATCCTAATCAAATGCATATAGTAGGAGAACTATTGCAAAAGAAAGCTAGGCAATAGAGGCTTAGAGAGGAGAGGAACATAGAATTTCAAGTACTTGAAGATGCAAAGAACAATTTTATAGATGTACTTACCACCAAGGTTGATACTTCTCAACCTATTTTGGCTCAATTAGTAGAAGTGGTCAAAAAATTCAATGAATATTTGAATGGACAAGAGAAATTGTTGCAAAAAGTAGAGAAGAAATTTGAAAATAAAGTATTGGAGCTAGTAGCATAGAAGATTGCATTATAACAAGTAGACTTGTCTACTATTCTTAGCTCATTGGAAACCTCTACCAACAATGTCACTTCTCTATTCAGTAAACTCTATGATACATCTATCTTCATGTAGGAAATTGAAGAGAAACTCTCAAAGATAGATGAAGATATGAAGCCAAGTGTACACCAGTTGTCACTTGACCCGAGCTATAGTTTTTCTCATTACACAAAGATTAGATTTTTGACTAATATGCAAGAAGAATTGCTAAGGGAAGAAGATAGGATAAGGACTACACTTGTAGACATACAAGGCATGATTCTTACAAACATGGATGCATTGCAAAAACACATTACACATGCTAAAACTCTCATCCATGATAACCATGATAACAACTTCTCCATTGCTGATCACATGATGGAATTATTGGCAGAAGTTTAGATAGCATTGCCTGCAAGGAAGGTGTTGTGAGAAAATTGGGACAAGATAATGTCACTAATTCTAAAGGTACATTATGACGTCTTGTCACATTTTGGCATTACCATGTAAAATACACCTTTGGTATTTATGTCAATAAGGGGGAGAAGATGTGATATAAATAGGGAGAATATGAAAAGATGCAATAAAGGGGAGAAGATGAGAAGATGTACATAACATGTAAAATATATTGAATATATATGTATGGGGGAGTGAAATAGGAAGAATCAAGACAACTAGGGCCAAAGGCACACCCATCTATCCAATCCACCTTGCAAGAGTCAACACAGTAGAAACACGATAGCAAAAGAACAACACCAAGGAGAGAAGGAAAAAAATGCTTATATATTCATCAGATAATCAACATACATGCCCAGTTGTAAGGCCTTTTGGGTTATGACCAATTCCAATATATAACTTATAGATTCACAATCCCACTTTAAGTTCACATTCTAGACTCATATCTCTTTCAATCCTCTAAGATACCCCTTACTGTCTAAAACTCAATCCTAGGCCTCCTTAAATACTTGCCAAAATGGCTTACAAAAGATTCTAAAACATAGGAAAACCACAAGTTGACTCACAATAGTTATTAACTACATAAATTGAATACAAGCAAGGTCAGCCCAAACAAGAACTAGACACAGATAACTCAACAAATGAAAGCTTTTCAAAACTGGCACTCGACATCTACATGAACTTGACATCCAAAGGAATCACTTGGTAGTAACTACAAACTCAAAATCCTCCAATGCTTGACAACCAAAGGAATGACTTAGCATCCAAAGGAACTCAGTAACCAAAGGAATCATTCAACAACCAAAGGAATAACTTGGCAACCAAAGAATCACTCGACATTAACTAAATGCTCAACATCCACTAAGAACTCAGTAGCAACTAGCAGAATGAACAAAACTACAGGATTATAAGGCAACCCAGAATGCTCCTGCATCATAATATTATACATATACATGTACAGATATTCAAATAAACATCTCTTAAAAAAACAACTTTGAAAAATTTCAAATACAAAGTACATTACTGAGTTGAAGACATAGAATGAAGACTAAAGATTGTTTTGAACTTTTTGAATTTAGCTTTGATTGATAAGTGTTTTTGTCACTAATGCCAAAGGGGAGATTGTTGACAGTATGGTCAAGTTTGTTTATTAGTGACACACACACTTATTCAAAAGGTTAGTAGCTACTGAGCTTATTATACAATTAATAGTGTTAACCAAGTAATTTAGGCTCTACCAAGTTCTATAGTTGCTACCAAGTTCTAGGGATAATATTCAATTCACACCAAGCAATATCTATAAGGTTGGTAATTATTAGTGTAAACAGAGTTTCATAGTGTTTACCAAGGTTTTTAGTGCAAACTGAGTTTTATAGTATGTACTGAGTTCATAGTTTCAGCAATGTGAATCTAGTGTTGACCGAACTATACAATGCCAACCAAGTGATTTAGTTTATACTGAGCTCATAGAGATAGTGTTGACCAAACTATGTAGTGTCAACCAAGTGATTCAGTTTATATACTGAATTTCATAGTGTTCATCGAGTCACCAGTTTAGATTGAGTTTAGACTACTTGGAAGTGATTAGTATGAACTGAGCTTCTATGTCTACTCAGTGTATGATGATTCCAAGTGTTGACAATGGTTGTTGAGTATCAAAATCTCATAGAGTTTGTCTTCAAAACCCAAGTATTAGCATTTGGGCCAACTTTGTGTATTTTGGTGAAACTTGTATTGTAGCTAGCTTTGATGACTTGTAAATTAGATTGGTATATATGTAATTTATTGTATCACATTCAAAGAGATATAGAAGCAAGAAAAGAATATGTATTAAGAAGTAGAAGTGTGAAGTAAAAAGGCTACATCAGTATAAGGAGCAATAAAGATTTATCTATCATAGCAAGGTGATCATTACACTCAAAGGGAATCTCATTCAACAAATCAATGTTGTAGATAAGAGATCAGCCATTGGTTCATCCTAACACATGGAACAATTAAATCCTTTCATGAGGTAGACTTAATAGTCTTTTGTACATCTCTTTACTTGAGTTCATACTTCATTGTATGTTTGTAAATCCTTTTGCAAGGTGGACCTAGCAATCCTTATTGCTCTGAACAAGGCAAATCATTAGAAGTGATCACTGTAAGCCAAGTTAATAGGCCAACTTTATACTACAGTACTAAACCTTGTGGGTATCATCTCCACCCCAGTTTTACTTTCTATTTGGAAGGTTTCTAGGTCATGATATTATGTGTCAAACTGTTATGAATATTTAAATGCTTTTAGTTTTTCGTGCATGCAATTAGATTAGAATACACATGAATGATTAATTGGTGAATTAAGATTGAATTTTATTGGTTACTAATTCACCCCTCCCCTCTTAGTAACTTAGCCTATCTTATATTTCCAATAGTCATGATCTCCCCTATCTCTTGGGCACACTTGGTGATATCCTTCTATGTCACTTCTCTTCTCTTGTCCATGTTTTCCCTTCTTTGTAGTGCTCTCTTATGCTTTTGGTTAGATGTATACTTTTGTCATCAATATTTTTCTTATTATCTTTCATTCTTCACTCTTCTCTTCATGCTAATTGACTAGGTGTACCATTAACCTTCTTTTTGTCTTCTTCACTATCTTTCACTATATATGGCATACACCAACTCTCTCTATTTTCCTTTGTAGTTTTTTTCATACTTTCCAATAAACAATCACTTTGAATGAGTGAGATCTCCCTTTTTATCTTTGGATGTTGAAACCCTAAATGATTATCCCACTCAAACTAGTGAATTCAAAATGTTGACTGGTTCATGATCAATTTGTGATGCCTATAATGTAGCATCTAGCCTAGTGGTGCAGTTCATCTCTTCTAGGTCTCATCTCAATTTAGTTGTCCTTTCAATGCTATATCATTCTTGTTAGAATAAAAACCCAATTTGAATTCTCACCATATCTATTATTCAATGTCATGGCGATGACTCCTAATGTTGACTATGATAACATCTTCCTTTTCTTGTTCTACTGTGAGGGCTAGTGGATATATCTACTAGCGCATATGAGATTGTGTAGGTCATCGACTAGTTACCAATTAATGACAACATACTTATGCCAAATGTACTTCAATATGCTAATGTGACTATTGGGTCAACAATCCCCCCTTAGGAATTGATGAAAAAACACATAAAATATCTTTGTTGGGATTGATACCCGTAGAATAATTACCAATAAATGGACTTAGCCATTTGTCTACTCCTTTCTCCATCTTCCTTTTCTTTACCCCCTATGGTGTATCATCAACTTGATTTCTTCTCTAAGCTTTTCCTTCCCCCCTTTTGGCTATGCTCTACTAAATTTCTACATGTTATGTCTCATGTATTTATATCTTTATTCACTATTCATCTCCCCCTTTGTTGATATCTTCTATTCATTTCCCCTTTTTGTTTGTTTACTACTTATCTCTTTTATTATTTATTGATTCTCTCTTTTTAGGTTTAGTACTTATCTATTTTCATCTCCCCCTTTTTCATCAATGAAAAAGTGTATCTTTCCTTTGCAACTTCAAGTTGTTGCTTCCATGTGGTTGGAACTTTGTACAGTACCAAGGTTAGATTGATGATTATCGATAGATGTTATTCCATTTCTTTAATGGTGTCCTTGAGGTTTTGTGGATAGTAGTACATCTGACTCTTTGATGTGTTCTTGGATGATTCCTATGACGGGGATTAGGATGCACTATAGGTTGAAGAGTATGGAGTTCCTCTTATGTTGTTCTATAGTTACTTAGCTGATCAAATGAAGCTTTTCATGAATTTTACTAGTGTACACACTAGGTAAACTAGTTGATATATAAAATTACATTTGAGTAATTGGTAGTCCTTCATGAGCCATTCTCAGAGTATCATTTAGATTGATAAGAAAGTTTTGTGAATCTAATATTCTATGAAGGATTGGAGAGTATCTTTCAACTCCTCAATTGTAGTTTTTCTAGCTTCTGTAAGTTTCTTCAAGTGATTCTCAATGAGTTGTTTGAGCTAACATATGCATACTTTAGTGCGTTCTCAATTTAGTCAACAAGATCTACATTAGTATCATATTGCACACCACTAAGAATTCTTATGACCAATGTCCTTGTTTTGATTGGATGTGCTTATTCTTTTTTCAAATTATCCTTCTTTGCCACTTGAAGTTTGTGCAACAAGTAATTCTAATGTCTGAGCTTTTTGTTATTTTGATCTTTCACTCTTCCAATATATTTATCCAATTTAGTTCGAATATCTCAAGATCTTCCACTTCCTGAGCATATCATTCATTAAGTTTTCCTTCATCTTGGAAGATTTATGATGAGGATGGTGTTCTTCTCGTCCTTGTCCTTTTCTCCTTAGATTGTTCAAACTCTTCTCTATCTAGCTATAGCTTTCACTTTGTAGATGCAAGCCTCACAAGCCTTTAGGTTCCACTAGTGTTTGTTGTGTGACTAGTTGGTCAGCTTCCTTTTGTGTAACTTTATGCTCTTGTAGAGGCTTCTCCATAGTGTTCCCTTCTAGACTTATTTTTTCTTTAATTATTTACTTGGGTGATGAGACTTCCTTGGTGCATTGGGTCTCTATTGGTTTTGTTGGTTGTCTCACCTTCTTCTTTTCTCTCTTTATGTTGGGTTGTGCATGATTTCTCTATTTTTGTTACTGGTTGCGTCTCAGTGATTTTTGGGTTATTAAATAGAGCTTGTGATGTTGGAATGACTTGATAATTTACCAGTCTTGGTAATATTACACATTTTTCCACTATTGTACCTTAGGCTATTGCATATTCTTCTTTCCTTATGGAGGCTAGAGAGTTGAAATTGATAAGCTCTTCATCTATTTCTTCAATGTATCCTTCATATTCTACTGATGTACTAGGGCCAAAAGATGAAATCCTTTTCACCTTACCTTTACCATTCAAATCAATGCCAATTAGAACTTTTATTTTCATTGTAGGCTCTAGAGAACACATGAGCTCTATTTGATCTATAATTGCTATCCAATCTTTGATTTCTCTTTCAAACATTTCCCTTTCTTTATCAATTATTATTAGTGAAAAATTATCTTAAGTCAAGATTATGAAATGTATGCTTCTACCTACATTTTCCTTTTTTATTGGGTATAATCTAGCCTAACCTTTGATAGTGCATCACTAGGTTTTCCTTTAAGTTGAGATACACTAGTTTGCCACTTATTAGTGATGTATTCTACTAAATACTTTGATAGAACCTTCTTCACCATGTCAAATGTTCTACAGAAGGTTCTCATCCTAACTAGTGTTGAAAATAGATTGACACAAGTATGATAAATGTGTTTCAATCATTGTTTTGTCACTAATGTCAAACCTGCTACTTGTTGGTAAGATAATTACTTATATGATTTAAGTATTATCATTTATTTGATTAATGAAGAGGATTTGATCAAATGAGGTAACAATAGCACCTAGAGGAAAGGTTGAGTTATGATAAGGAAAATGAGTACAATAATTAGTTAAGACAGTGATATTATAGTGCATTTATAATCTAATTTATGCTGCAAAGGTTGGTTATATTGATTAATTCCATAAGAAAAAGTTAAACAAATTTTTTTTGCCAAGCTTGAAAATTTTCATAGAAGGTGCCAAGAAACATTAGTACAAGCCAAGAAAAATATTAGTTGGAGCAAAGCAAAGTCAATTTTAATGTAATCCAAGTGAAATAGTGTAAGTCCAGAAAAGTTTAGTTAGTGCTGAGCACCAGTAAACTTTAGTTCATGCCAGGTGATCAGATAGAGGATGTTGAGAAATGTAGTATGTGCTGAGCATCAGAAGCAAGTTAATATCAAGTGTCAACATTATGAGAAAGATCAAGAATTTGATGAATCTCAGCTAACAAGTTTGATATCTTGAATTGTGTGAACTATGTGGAAGATAAGGGTGATGAGCTGGTGGCACAAAATTCATGATGAACCATGTTGAGGTGAATTCAAAGAGGATTAAAGGAAAAGTTTCTAGAAGGGAATGAAATGAAATAAGGGGTAGGTTCATTGAATGCTGCCTAATTTGACCTAACCCTAAAATGGACAATGGAGGATGAATGGCAAAATATCTTATTTCTCTATTTAAAGAGATGGTTGGTTAGAAGCAAGGGTTGTCATGTGTGAGAACCTAAGGAAGACAAGGAGTCTACGGTTTTGCTTCATTTAGTGACCTAAGATAAGAGACTACATTGGAAGCAAAGAAATAAGGCTTAAGAGTATGGATGCTTGAAGGGTGAACACATTATTAGAGCTGAAGTGTGTGAAAGCTAAATAGAATGGAGGATTGAAACAAAGATCTATAATCTACAAGTGTGTTGTAAGTTGTTATCTTATCAAATCAAGTCTTACTGTTACTTTCTAATCAATGTATTGGTCTAGGGTAAATCCTTTGGATTAAGGTTGACCTAGTAGTCATTTGTAAATCCTTTAACTAGGTGAAATTCCAAGAAAATGATCTAAAATCCTCTAACAAGGCTCACTCCTAATAGGGTGATTGGAATCCTTTAACTGGGTCACATTTAACATTGAGTATTATAACCTTTAACAGGGTTGGCCTTTCATAGGGCATCACTTCAAAAGAGTGAGAATGAGTAGCATGTTACTAGTACTTTTTCCCAAATTGGGTTTTCACGTTAAATCATTGTGTAAAGTGTGTTATTGAATCTGTTATGTTTTATGTTTACATTTCTACAAAGTTGATTTGACAGTAACCTACAAGTTCAAGTGATTGCATAATCTAATGGATGCATGCATGAGAAAATGTTTTATGGATATGGTTTCCCTAAGATGTGAATTTTTTTAATTGAGCATCTAGATCTTGGATAATTGATTCACCCCCCCAGTTATTCTAAAGAATTCCAACAATTGGTATCAGAGCTATCTACTTAAGAGGACTAGTTTGAAGGTACTATAAGAAAAAAGATCAAGATGTCATAAAGAGAGGTAGCCAAGATTAATAGAGATAACTTTCTTGCATGGAAAAGTCTAATGAAGCTACACCTAGGAGGTATTGGAGATCATGCACAATCTACCATCACCATAGAGCATGTTGATCCTACTAGAGCCCTAACAGCTAAATATTTGAAAAAGAAGAAAGAACACAACTAGGCAATGTTGGAAATTACCTCTGCCCTAAGCTATGTTGAGTTTGATGATATCAAAGGGTGTGATAGTGCAAAGTATCATCATCTATTGTACCTAATTTAAAGAAATTTGACAATACAATTTGCAAACAATGTTAGTTAGGAAAAATAAAAAAGTCAATTTTTAAGAGTAAGAATCATACCTCTAAAGGAATATTAGAGATTGTTCATACCGACTTGTGTGGACCAATTGAAGTGCAAAGCTACAAAGGAGATAAGTACATTATGCTACTTGTTGATGATTATTCTAGGATGATGACTATTATGTTTCTGAAATAGAAATCTGATTCTTTCCAAATGTTTAAGTGGTATTTAGCAAGAGTTGAGAAAGAAATAGGTAAAAGTATGAAATTTTTGAGATCTAATAGAAGAGGAGAATTTACATCAAATGAGTTTGAGATGTTTTGTAATGAAAAAAGAATCAAAAGACAAATATCTGTTCCTAGAACCCCTCCACAAAATGGAATTTTTGAAAGAAGAAACATATTTGTAATGGATTATGCTAGGACACTTATGATGGAGAAGGATGTTAATTTGAAATACTAGAGAGAAGCTGTAAGTATAGTTGTCTATACCTTGAATCATGTACAAGTCAAGAAAGGTACTCATTCAACACCTTTTGAACTATGGTATGGATACTCACCCAATGTAAAATATTTTAAGGTATTTGGAAGCAAGTGTTATATTCTCAAAGATTTTAGGAATGGTAAGCTAGATTTAAAAAGTGAAGAAGGTGTATTTCTTGGTTATTGCATAAGAAGTAAATCTTATAAGTGTTTAAATACTAACACTAACAAAGTTGTGGAAAGTGCAAATGTGAAATTTGATCATTTGTCTGCATCGTGTCTACTTCGTGTTTTCATTCATTAAATATGTATGTAATATAAACCTTCTAGGCCTTCTAGACTCAAAATTATTTTTGAACTTCTTTATTCTTTTAGGAAACTTGGAAGCATAATGACCAAATTCATTACAATTCCAACATTTAAATATTTTATTACCATCTAGTTCTCTCTTTACAAGCAAGGCAATTCCTTCTTCAATCTTTCTATCTTCTTCAAATCTTGATCTACTATTGCAAGCATAATCTCCACTGGTGCTTGCACTCCTTGATAGGGAAGGATGAACACTCAATGTGCTAAAGGCAATCTCTAGCTTGTTTAAAACTTACTTATGTTGCTTCCAATCTTCCAAGAAGATTCTCTCTAGAGAATTTCTCTGTACAGGATATTACTTGCTCAATCATCTGCATTGTCTACTTGAATGGTGGTGTCAAAATTTTTAAGATCTTCCATATGATCTCATCTTCCTCTTTTGTTCCTTCACAAGCCTTGATTCTTGTAATAATTTCTAATATTCTACCAATATAACTTCTTACCTAATCATCTTCCATCATTTTGGCCTCTTGAAATAGAAATGTCCAATTTTGCAATCTAACCCTCTTAGCATGTTTATCACCTTCAAACATAGATTCCAAAGTGTTCCAAGTTTCACTAGATAATTTTTAGGAAGAGTTGATAAAAGTGCTTCTCTAGAAAGCATGTTACACATGAAAAAATCTCTTTCAAATTTAGTACACTCTTCAAGTTTGCTTTCTTCCACTATGGTCTTTCCATTCTTTGTAATCAACCAATATCCTAGACTCATGCATAGCATATGTGTCTTCATCTTCTCTTTCTAGTTGTCATAATTAAATCCATTAAACTTAAGACTTTATTTTTTGAAATGACCTTCCATTTATCTCCTTAAATTGTTAAGATTTTCCTTCAAGGACTTGATGCTCTGATACCATTTGTAATGAACCCAAATTGGGGGTCCATCATTTATCTACAACTTTCCTTTTATATAAATTCTTTTGCCATATTTTTTCTCTAGATGGTTTTGATAATTTCTATCTAATGCTCCTTTTCTAGAGTTTATTCATTATATATATGTTTTCATTGTAAGAGTCACGTCCTTTCATAATATATTATATTAATTTAATAGTTATATTATATAGTTATATATATTTTAAGATTAGTTATAACAATTAATATAATATTAATAGTTATATTACAATTAATATATCAACTATGTTTATATTATATTGTATTAATATAGCTTTACCATATTAAAATATATCATAATGATAATATCATTATTCTTGTATTAGATTTGTATTTTCAGATTACAATATAATATGATATTATTATATGATTATAATATAACATTATTTGTAAAATATTATTATTTTAATATTAATATTAATATATAATACTTATTAGTTATTTAATTTATATTTTAAAGTGGGGACATTACATGAACCTATGAAAGAACCAAAAGAATACAAATCAATCATATACTTTTGTGTTGGTATGCCTACTAATGAAGATGATGAAAATCAAGTTTCAAACCAATAGCAAGTTTCAGTGACTACTAAGCCACATACTATGAATGCCAAGTTGAATTCAGGACTAAGCTACATTCAGATGCCAAGTTACAAAATGATTTAGAGGCACATTCTAATTTTGAGTTTAGTGTACATGAAAGAGATGTTGAACCACTTGATAGAGATGTACATAGTGATTTAGAAGTTGAGAGACTAAATGAAGAAAATAAAGAAGAACCAAGATTGTCTAAGTATGTTAAGAGACATCGCCCTACTACACAAATAATCAGAGATAAAGATGCTAGACTAATGACAAGGAACAAGTTGAGAAATGATACATATTTTTTGAGAATTCAAGAACCCAAAATAGTGAAAGATGTCATTGAGGATGTGGACTAGAGAAAAGCCATGGAAGAAGAGATTGAACAAATTGAGAAAAATAAAATATTGACTCTAGTTCCTAGTCTAGAAGAAAAAAATGTAATTGGTACGAAGTGGGTATACAAAAATAATTTGAATGAAAATGGTGAAGTCACAAGGAACAAGGCAAGATTAGATTGGAAAGGATATGCATAGGAAGAAGGGATTGACTATGGAGAAACATTTGGCCTTGTTGCAAGATTGGAAGGAGTAAGAACTTTGCTTACAAAGGTTTTAAGGTTTATCAAATGGATGTGAAGTTTGCATTTATGAATGGTATATTAGAGGAAGAGGTTTATATTGAACAACCAGAAGAATTTGTTGATGCTAAAAACAAAAACATGGTATGTAGACTACACAAATCTTTATATGGTTTGAAACAAGCATCAAGAGCATGGTATGCAAGGCTTCATAATTATCTTGTGAAGATTGGATTTGAGAGGATTGATGATAAAAGAAATCTATACTTAAAGGTAAAGAAAGACAAAGGTATTTTTTTATCTAAATTTTTTGTTGATGATATCATATTTGGAGGTCAAGATACTTTATGTAAGGCTTTTGTAAATGAAATGAAGCAAGAATTTGAGATGTCTATGTTTTGAGAGATCAGATTCTTTATGGGTTTGCAAGTACATCAGATGAAATATGGTATATACATCACTCAGTCAAAGTATGTAAAAGAGATATTGAAATTTTTTGGATTGAAGGATCCCAAGCTAGTAAGTACACCTATGGTGATAAGACATAAATTGTCAAAGAATGATGATTTAGTTGAGGTGAATCAAACATTATATAGGTCTATGATTAGAAAATTATAATATCTAGTACATAATAGACTTGATAATTCATTATCTATAGGGATAGTTGCAAGATTCTCTGCTAATCCTAGGGAGAATCACTTGTTGGAAGTAGAGAGAATAATGAGATATCTAAAAGGAACATAGGAGTATGGTCTATACTACAAGAAAAATGAGAAATAAGAATTGAGGGTCTACACTGATTTTGATTGGGATAGAAATATTGATGACAGAAAGAACACTAGTGGAGGAGCATTTTTCTTAGGCAAAAGGTTGGTTACATGGACCAACAAGAAAAAAACTGCATTTCTCAATCTACTATTGAAGCTAAATATGTTGCTGCTGCAATAAATTGTACAAACATTGTATGGATCACATAGATACTCAAAGGTATGAAGGAGGAAATCACTAAACCTATGACACGTTATTGTAATAATACAAGTGCTATAAATATATCAAAGAATCTTGTGATGCATAAAAAGACTAAACACATTGCAATCAAGTATCATTACTTAAGAGAATTAGTTCAAGGTAAAGAGGTGAAGATGGAATATGTTAACAAAAAAGAGAAAATAGCTGATATCTTCACAAAAGAATTACCTAAGGATCCTCATGAGTATCTAAGAGGTAAACTAGGGGTGATACCCCTATCAAAGGCTACCTAAGAAACATGTGGAGTGTCCAACATCAAATTAGTTGATTGACATATGTTACACATTGATGTAGTGGATCTTACTTTAGGAGTTGCCTAAAGTAATCAAAGAGCTACAAACTAGTCACAAGTAAGGTGACAGAGCAAGAAACTAAAAATATTCATATCTACATATGAAGATGACATGTCTTTGGAATTGTTGTCAAAGAGGGAGAAAGTGTAACAAGTTTCATGAAAGCTGAGGGAGATGAAGGAGAAATCTTGATCTGGCTAATACTAACTATTAAGGGAGAAAGTGTACAAAGGGAGAATAAGGATGAGTTGATTGATTAATTGTTGACCAGAATAGAACTTTGCAACCCATTCAAATGATGGAAGTTGTTGATAGAGGAAGAGATTTCAATACAAGGAATTATTTTCTTTTTGGTATTTTTTTGGTCGTATTGATTAAGTTTGGTCAGTTTGATTTGACATCAATGCCAAAGAGGGAGATTGTTGAAAATAGATTAACACAAGTATGATAAATGTGTTTCAATCATTGTTTTGTCAATGATGTCAAACTTACAACTTGCTGGTAAGAAAATTGCTTAAATGACTTAAATACTATCATTTATTTGATTGATGAAGAGGATTTGATCAAATGAGGTAACAATAGCACCTAGAGGAAATGTTGAGTTATGATATGGAAAAGGAGTACAAGAATCAATTAAGATAGTGATATTATAGTGCCTTGATAATCTATTTAAGGTTGCAAAGGTTGATTGCACCTATAAAGTTAAGAAGAACAAGTTAAATGAAGTTTTTCTACCAAGCTTGAAAATTTTCATAGAAGGTGCCGAGAAAAGTTAGTGCAAGCCAAGCAAAAAATTAGTTGGAGCTAATCAAAGTTAATTTCAGTATAAGATGAGTGAAATAGTGTAAGCTGACTAAAGTTTATTTGATGCTGAGCACTAGTAAACTTTAGTTTGTGCTGAGTGATTAGATAAAGGATATCAAGCAATGTAATATGTGCTAAGCATTAGAAGCCAGTTAATGATGAGTGTCAACATTATGAGAAAGATTAAGAATTCGATGAATCTGAGTCAACAAGTTTGATTTCTTGAATTGTGTGAACTATATGTAAGATAAGGTTGATGAGCTGGTGGCACAAAATTCATGTTGAACCATTTTAATGTGAATTTAAAGAGGATTGAAGGGGAAGTTTCTAGAGGGGAATGAAATGAAATAAGGGGTAGATTCATTAAATCCTCCCTAATCTAACCCAACCCTAAAATGGAAAATGGAGGATGAATGATAGAATATCTTATTTATCTATTTATAAAGATGGTTGGTTAGAAGCAAGGGTTGTCATGTGCGCGAACCTAAGGAAGACAAGGAGTCTAGGGTATTACTTCATTTAGTAACCTAAGTAAAGAGACTATATTGAAAAGAAAAGCAAGACGGCTTAAGAGTATGGATTCTTGAAGGGTGAACAAGTTATTAGAGATGAAGTCTATGAAAGCCAACATGAATGGAGGACTAAAACAAAGATCTATAACCTACAATTGTGTTGTAAGTTGTTATTGGATTAAGCCTTACTATTACTTTCTAATCATTGTATCAGTTTAGGGTAAATCCTTTGGATTAAGGTTGACATAATAGTCATTTGTAAATCCTTTAACTGGTTGGCATGCCATGTGAATGATCTAAAGTCCTCTAACAAGGCTCAATTCTAATAGGGTGATTGAAATCCTTTAAACGGGTCACATTTAACAGTGTGTATTGTAACCTTTAATAGGGTTGGCCTTTCATAGGGCATCACTTCAGAAGAGTGAGAATGAGTAGGATGTTACTAGTGGTTTAGCCCAAATTGGGTTTCCACATTAAATCATTGTGTCAAGTGTGTTATTGAATATGTTATGTTTCATGTTTACATTTCTACAAAGTTGATTTGACAATAACCTACAAGTTTAAGTGATTACATAATCTAATGGATGCATGCATAATAAAATGTTTTATGGATATGGGTTCCCTAAGCTATGAAAAGTTTTAATTGAACATCTAGACCTTGGAGAACTAATTCATCCCCCCCCACCACAATTATTCTAAAGAATTCCAACAACTAGTACTACACTTATGATATTGTTATGATCTTTTTTTCACTTGTCAATGCATACATACATATATATATATATATATATATATATATATATATATCTTATTGTATTGTAATTACCATTTTAAATAATAATAATGTAGGGAGATGAGGGTAAGGTGGAATAAGACAATAAAATAAATTTAAACCTACCAACACTCCCCTTTGCAAAGTTACACATAGAAGCTATGTACAAGAATAGATAAACAATAGTGAACACAAGGTTAGATGCAACATATTCATAGGTGTAATTATTTAACTTCACATACAAAATAGTAACATGCCCAAATGGGAGGCCATCTAGGTTGTGGCCTTATATAGACTATAAATTTCAATTTAGATTCTAATCTTGAATCTTCTATTTATACTCTCTAGGATCTCCCCCTTTCCTACATCTAACCAAGCTTCATTTATAGGTAGCTAAGCCACAAGTCGACTAGTTAAACTTCTAATTACAATATAGGTCTAGACTTGGAAGAGTGAACCAAAAACTAAGAAAGAGACAATATAAAGTCACACAAACTTAAAGATAGGTCCACACATGTGTTAGAGTTAACTCCCAACTATGTAAGATGCCATGCAAGAATAAGAAAGCATGCCAATTAAAACAATACACCTCACTAGATGAAATCATCAAGAAATAGAGACTACAAAGAAGGACATAGAACTCAAACAATATGGAACACAAGAAATCACACACTAAGGACAAGGATCTAGGATAGATCCTTGACATGATATCAACTAAACATAATAAGAAACCAAAAGCAACAATGACTACTTTTTGAATAATAAATTGGTACAAAAAGAACAAGAAATATTTTTGTTTGGTGCAAGATTTCTCAAAGACCTAAGATTCTCCTACATCAGACACCTAGGATTAGTAAAGAACTAATGTCCACATCAAATATTATTGATATTCTAACCTAAATCATAAAGGTCCAACTCAGCCTGTGTAATCCATGAACTTTCTTCAACTAGTTTGTCCTTCTATTCAACTAGGTATTCTATGTAGTCTTTTCCTCTAGTGCTTTTACTTATTCTGATATTCAAAATCCCTTCAATACTATTTGTTTTTTTCTTAGGATAATCCAAGTTAATTTTTAGCTCATCATCTAATTCAAAATATTCAAAGATATCTGCAATATTGAATATAAGTGAAATATCCACATCTTTTGGTAATTCAACTTCAAAGAGATTTCTACTGTCAAACTTCCTTAGAATCTTACAAGGACAAAACTTCTTAATTTTCATCTTACTATAGGTACCAAATAGAAATATATTATTCTTCAAATGAATCATAAGCTCATCTCCAACTTCAAAAGGTTTTTGTCTCTTCCTTTTATCTACTTTCTATTTTTATCTTGAATTACTATCCCCAAGTTCATTTTTACTTCCTCATGTAAAATCTTCATGATATCTATAAAGTCCTCAACTTCAACACTTCTTTTCACCTCAAGGTTCAAATCCATAAATTCAATAGTTCCCTTAGGATTCATTCTAGTAATAATCTCAAAATGTGTCTTCTTAGTGATCTTGGTTACAAAATTATTATATGCCAACTCTTATTGTGCCAAAATCAAATCACAATTAGTAGGCTTATCTACAACCAAACATCTCAACAACAAGTTACCTAAACTTTTGTTCACAAATTTTATTTGTCCATCTATTTGTGGATGAAATATAGAACTAAACTTTAACTCTATATTCAACTTCTTCCAAAGTGTCCTCTAGAACTTACAAATAAACTTAGTATCTCTATTTAAATTAATAGTCTTAGGAAAACCATACAATCTTACTACTCTCTTAAAGAATAATTCAACCACATGTATTACATCAGATTTCTTCTTATAAGGTATGAAATGAGCCATCTTTGAAAATCTATCAACTATTACCAAACTAAAATCATTACCTCTTTGAGTTCTAGGAAAACCAAGAACAAAGTCCATACTGATGTCTTCCCAAGGTTTATCAGGTATAGGAAATTGTGCATACAATCCTAGATTTTGACTAGTTTCTTTTGTTGTTTGATAAATGCTACAACTTGTAACCATCCCTTGCACATCCTTATAAATTTTTAGCCAAAAGTACCCATCTCAAATTAATTTTGAGTATCTTATCAATCCAGAAATGTCCTATAACTCCACCACTATGCTTCTCCTTCATGATGTTCTCTCTCATAGGCCCTCTAGTTATATACAACTAAATTCCCTTAAACATCATATCTTGCTGAATGAAATAATCACTCCTTTTATCTCTTAGCATATGATCTTTACAAGCTTTCCAAGGTTATGTATAATTAGGATTAGTTTCATACAAATACTTCAGATCATTAAAACCAAGTACCTCGATTCTGATTTATGTTAGCAAATTCCTTCTTCATCTCAAAGCATCAACAACCTTGTTTAATTGTCCACTCTTATGTTTAATAAAAAGGAAAAGTTTTGCAAAAACTCAACCTATTTCATCTATCTCTAATTTAATTTATTCTAACTTCCCAAATATTGCAATGGTTTATGGCCCATTTACAACACAAAATCCTTAGGCATCAAATAATGTCTCCATTTCTTCAAGGCTTGAACAATAGCATAGAATTCCTAATCATAAACTAAATATTTTCTCTTAGCATCATTCAATTTCTCACTAAAGAAAGCTACACATCTTCTTTCTTGACTCAAAAAAACTCCTATAACACTTCCACTAGCATCACATTCAACTTGAAAACTTTATTGAAACCATGCAAAGAAAATGTAAGTGATTCTAAAATATTTTGTTTCAATTCTTGAAAACTCTTCCACACTCCATGTGTCTAGTTGAAGTCCTTTTTATCTCCTCTTATAGTCTCAGTCATAGCATTACAAATAGAACTAATTTTTTTGATAAACTTTCTATAAAAGCTTGCCAATCCATAAAATGATTTATATCTCAAATATTCTCAGGTGTAGGCCACTCAAGAATATCTTTTACCTTTTCCGGATTGATGCATGAGCATCTAATGGTGTAAGGGAAATCCTGTATCACCCAAAAATATGCTTATATATAGTTTTTGTTTAATGTGTTTTTATTTCTAGATACCCATTTGGGTCAAATAAAGGTTCCAACTCTCACACTTCCACTATTACTTTTCTGGGTTAGAGTTTTTTAGCACCTTGGGATACCTGTAAATGCAAAAAATGGGTCATTTTGTAATAGAGCCAAAATTATGATGAGTTAGAGGGTGTAATTTGAAGGGATTATTATACTTGTAATTAAAAGCACTCCAAAAAAAGAATTAGATCAAAAGACTTTATGGCTAGAAAGTTATTGTAGTTTTAAGTTTCCTGGAGACCTCTTAAGAGTGCTTCAAAGTTAGATTTGGGGCATTAAATGGACTTGTACGAGGCCAAAAAAAGGAGGGACGAGCAAAGATCCTCCATAGGGCTATAGAATGCTTCAAGAGCTTTCTAGAAATATAAACAGTTTCATCAATTGGAGTCTCAGTTCAAAAGTTGTGCCTCCCAGAAGTTGGAAAACCATTTCTAGATTCTTCTAATTTTACACCAACTTCTAACGTGACTTTTGGAACCTTTTGTTTTGGCTGTGGATGCTAACTATTGTATTCTAGAATGTATTCCTAACCCTAAACGAATTGGGCTCTATTTAAGAACATTTATGGCATTGTAAAGGCAGTTCTTAGTGGAGTTAGAGAGAAGGTACTGTGTGGAGGATTTCTTTCTCCAAGAATCATACTATTGTAAGCCCATAGGGCATTTTTCATTGATAATAATATTTCCCTTTTCTGTGTGTTCATTCTAGTCTTTGGTTGTGTCCCCATCAAGGATCCATCTTCAAAGTATAAGATGAAATGACAACACTAAGATACATAATTTCTTCCTTTATGAATGAACATCTCTTTAGATTAATCAACTATTTCTCCTCCAAATTCTGTAATACTTGTTTGATATTTTCAAGATGTTCTTCTTTAGTTTTATTTAATATCAAAATATCATCAAAATATAAAACTACAAACTAACCGGGTCAGTGCAAGAAGTTGGGTCTCACTTTTGGCCAAAAAGTGGAAGCGTTTTTCCTATTTTTGAAATATTTTGTCAATTGATGCCAAAATTTGAGCCATTTAGAGATTAAATATAAAAAAACTTCAGAAATAAAAATTGTAGTGCTTGGAATCTTCTTTTTGAATATGTAATTTATTTGTATACCCATATGATAGATTATGTTTTTGGTATGGATCTTTAAAAACCACTTTTTCAAAATGCCTGTTTCAGGACCATACCACACTCGTGTACGGACACCATAATTTGACACAAATGAATGAATTTTTGTGAATCCTTTTAAATAAAGTTACCTAACACATCAAATATTGATGATAATATTTTTCTTGAATTTTTTAATGAATTTTTTTTTTTTTATTAATTTTTAATTGGCTATAAAAGAAAATTTTAAAACCTCTCATGTACGGACACCATAATTTGATCAAAATTTCACTTTTTTCAATTTTTTTTTTTTTAACTTCAAAATAATTGAATGGAGATTGATGACATATAAATTAATTTAAGAAAAAAAATAAAATAAAAAAGTTATTAAAGTTTTAGTGAACGTTGTTATTTTACATTTTGGTACCACCTTTGATTAAAAAATAATAAAAAAATAGTAAATAAAAACATAACTCTATAAAATTTATATTTCTGAAATCAGACAGTAAGAGCTCTAATGGGTTTTTGTTTCGTAAAAAAATTTGATCAGGAAGACCCTCTAAAAATTATGGCAAGGCATGAATTTGTCAGTTCAATGCCTTAGCCAAATCTTAAGAGGCCAAGGCATAGGCTTGGTCTCACCAAGCTTGTCCCAAACCAAAATCCGAGGTAGGAAAAAAAAAATCCCACCTCATGTTGTAAGAAATGGGCACTTGTTAGTTGAATTTCAAAAAATGGGTACCCATTTTGAAAAGCTAAAAGTGACGTGTAAAATTAGTCGAAAACTTAAAAAATTGAATTTTTAAGAAACGGGTACCCATTTTTAAAAAAATGGGTACCCGTTTTTTATTTTTACAAAACGGGTGCCCATTTCTTAAAATTTTAAATTTTTCTTTTTTTGAGAAATGGGTACCCGTTTTTTGGAAATAAAAAATGGGTACCTGATTTTTAAAAATAACGGGTGCTCATTTTTTAAATTTAGGGTCGAGCACTCGAACCAAAAATGGGTGCCCATTTTTTAAAATTAGGTACCCATTTCTAAGAAGTTTCATTTTGCAGATTTGACTTCTGCGGAATTGCGAGCCAACTTTGTGCATTCACCCAACCCAAGAACCTCTTTATAAGTTCATTCATTAGCCTCATAAAAGTACTAGGGGAATTAGTTAAACGAAAAGGCATAACCAAACACTCATACAAACCTTCATTAGTCTTAAAAGAAATTTCCCATTCATTCCCTTCTCTAATTCTAATATGATGATAGCCAATTTTCAAATTAATCTTTGTAAAATATTGTGCTCCACTCAAACTCTCCATTATGTCATCCATCCTAGGCAAAGAAGATCTATATTTCACTATTTTCTTTTTTATGGCTCTAGAATCAGTGCACATTCTCCATTCTCAATTCTTTTTAGGTCCTAATACAATAGGTACTACATAAGGACTCAAATTTTCTCTAATAAAACATTTATCAAGTAAATCTTGCACTTGTCTATTCAATTCATCATTTTCATCAAGTGTCAAGCTATGTGGTGCTTTATTAAGAAAACTAGCTCTAAGTATCATATTCATACAATGAATTATGTTTCTCATAGGAGGCAAACCATTAGGTACATTATTAAAAATAAATTTTTGAAACTTCCCCAACAAAGATTCAATCTCAAGTGCATGTTCTAACTCATCTTGTTTCCTAGTACTTCTAGGAATCAAAAGAAAAAAAAAAGTTCTGTCACTTCTCTAGAAAATTGATTACCTTCAACCAAACATACTCTAACTATGGTACAAAGATTATCATCAAGTTTTTCTACAAAAGGAAACAACATTTGTTTCTTTCCATCAAACCAAATAGTATACTGATTCAATCTACCATCATGCAAATCTTTTCTATCATATTGTTAAGGTCTACCCAACAAAATATGGCAATGATCTATAGGTATAATATCACAAAATACTTCATCATGATAATTCCTAATTTTTAATTTAACAAGGTGTTACTCACTTACAAGTAATTTATGCTCCATCCAAGAAACACGATAAGGCTTAGGATGTCTCAATCTCTACAACTTTAATTTGTTAACACGATCCTTAGATGCCAAATTATCAGAATTTCCACTATCAATGATTATCTTACAATATTTTCTAGTGATCTTACATCTAGTTTTGAATAAAATTATTCATTCCACATGATCCTATTTAACATCAAGTTCTCACCCTTTTGAGGTTCATTCAGTGTTTCAACAACTTCTTCACAAGCTAAAGTACCTCGACTATTACATCCAATCTTCTTTCTAGAGTTAGTACGTTCAAAATATTTTTATTTTCCATATTTATAAAAAGTACCTTTAAACCAAGATCTTTCTTCTCTTCTTCCACCATTATTATTCCTATAGTAGCTAGTATAGTTACCTCTAGTGTAATTACCTCTTTTACCAGTATGTTCTTCCTTTCATTCTGATATTCCTTTATCTTACATTGCACTATGAGATCTAGTACTTTCTCCGTATGTTTTGCCTTTTCTTATTTGAAATTTGCCACCTCTTCCTCTTTGTATTTGATTGTGTTTATTCACAAATATTTCTTAAGCCTTAAGAGTGTACTAATATGCCTTTTCCATAGTATCCATCTTAACATAGTTGATCCCATCTTGAATTGGTGTCCTCAAATAATTTAGTTATCTATCCACTTTCTTAACTACATCATCCATATGTTCAGATTTGATATCCAACTTGTAAAATCCCTTAGTATATTCTTTTAGACTCATGTATTTTTGCCTCAAATTTTGCATCTTCCTCAAAAAATTAACCTGGTAATCTACAAGGAGAGACTTCTTTTTTCATCTTTCCAATCATCTCCACCCATGTCTTGGTCTTTTCTTTTCCCCTTTATCATCTCTCATTTTGCCAATGATCCCACTTTTCTCTTGATTGTTTTTCCCTAGCAGAGGTAGCTCAACAATTAATTATTGTAATAAATAGATTCTTAGCTAAAGAAGCTTGTGATATTAGTTTCCTGCTTAATCTAGGAAAATTGATATGCAAAAGCATGGGAGATGCAAATGTATAAAATCTAACTTGGTTAAACTTGGTTTTGGCTTCTATTAGGCTAGACTAGATTTTTATAGCAAGAGAATTATTCATAGCATATTTCACACTCATGCAAAGATTGTACATGTCCCTAATGTGGAATATTTTTGGGATGATGGTACAAATGAGTTAGAAGTGGAAAGAAGAGGGTTATCCAATTTTACTATTACACAAGTCCATCTTTTTCAATTGAAAATGGGTGTAGATATTATAGACAAAGAAGAGGACAGAACAGATATCCCAGTTCCCCAAGAAATTGAACTAATAAATTATAACATAGTTGTTATAGATTGGAACTATAAAGAAAAGGATAATATTCTTGAAAGAATAACTAATGTTATTGAAAAGACAAAGTCTTGGTTGAGAATTAAAAAGGACACATGTATTAGTGACCAGATTGACCCTATTTCTAATGTTGGTCTTACAATTATAGGTAACAGAAGGTCATTAAGGATTTCTGAGAAGAAGATCCATAATCCCCCTCTTGCACAAAAAGCCTGTTCTAACAAGAAAACCAAAATGTTAGTGATTCTAAGTCTTCACTAGGTGATCCAGGTAGATGGTGAGCTAGATAAAGACCTAGGTGGTGAGCTTATTGACAAGATCTAGAGAGTTTAGATGACCATGGGTTTATCTCCTCTAAGGATGCAAGTCATAAAAACCCCTTAAAAGGTACCAAATCACAACAAGATGCTGCCACTCCTAACTGGCTCACAACTTTGGTAAATAGGAAGAGGAGTTTGGTTCTTGTTTCTTTCCCTATTGATGACATTGTGAAAAATATACCAACAAAGCCCCAAAACTTAGGAGGACAAAAAGCACAGCTAGAATAACTTTTGATAGTGCAACAAGGAGGAGCATAGCTAAGGCAACTACCTACAATAAAATAGAGGGAACTAATAAAGTAGATCTAAGAAATTTTTAAATCACATGCATAGATATGGGGGTGATGAACCATTCAACAAAAGAACACTAGGTAGAGACATCTACCAAACAAGTTGTGCTATATTTGCAGAAAGATGGGATTGAAAAGAAAAAATTGAAAAGCTGAGAATAATACAATGGTTGAAATATAAATTCATTAAAAGGTTATAGTTTGGGTCGTGGCAACCAGTCATGGCTTACCTTTGACTCTAGTTCTTGTGGAAATCAACAAGTGCTAGAGGATTTAAAGAAAGGAACGATGATGATGTCGGCGATGCTTAGTTGGATTAGCCTAGCAACAAATCAGGTTGCTAAACTCATGAAAAATCTACATGACATTGTTTCTTTGGCTAGGACTGCACTTGATGAATCTTGCATTTAGTCAATAGTTTGGAAAGGTGAAGTCGAGAACTCAACCATGGTAACCCAAATAGTAGAGGTGGAAGATTTTAGGCCAGAAAAGTTCCTAAAGGAAAATCTACTAGAACATGTGGATGCAGGATTGATTCAAGTTTTAATGAAGAATATATCTTGGAGGGTATTCAATTATACTTCTACTATTTCTACGATGTAGTTATGTGAAAAGGAATTCTAGACATTGCTTGAAAATGTAAGCAAGGATTTTCAATCCATCACCTTAGCCTTTTCTACTCCTCTTAAGGAAGGAGGTTTTGATGTGGAGACCTTGATCAAACAATATGAAGAACACATGAATTTTGTGAAAGATAAAATTGATCTCACTTCGTTTGATTTCTCAAAGGTGGCCAAAAGCAAGGTAATGTCACACAGTGCTACCTAGATACTATGAATAAGATGAGGTTGGATAAAGATATTTAGAAAAATTGACTGCAAAGCATCAAGAGCCCGAATATAACTTCCATGACCAAATTGAACGCGTTCAGGATGTGGAAGCTGGGACATGGACAGGGTGATGCTGAAGATGAGGAGGAAGAATTGTTTGAGCAATCAATGGATGATTAGTGTTATCTTTTAAATGCTTTCAAGGAATTTAGTTTCTATGTTTAGAAAGTTAATTTCTAGGTCTATGTACCCTTATGTTTGTTTTCATAACTACTTTTAACTATCTAAGAATCAAGTTTTTAGGGAGATTCTGATATAGCTTTCTATTTAAGTTTGAAACTCAGTAGTCTTTATGGCTGGAATTTTTTTATGGTTATCATACTATGACTATTTTTATCTAAGTTTTATTGCTATGAAAATATTTTTAAGTTTCTAGTATTGTATATGAACAATATTGTTCTTTTGGAAAGGAAAATGTTTGAATGTTGAAGATGTTATGCTTTGAATTTTCCTATTATTGATTTAGTATTGAATCAGTATTGAATTGTTGATGGGGACACAACCCAACAATAGAATAGACAAAATAGAAAGGGGAATTATATTAACTGAGAAAATATGCCAGTACAAACAGTGCAGAGAAAATAAACTTCAAACCATGCCCTGTGGGCTTACAATAGCATAAATCTGGAGAATATTTCTCCTTTTAGCACCTCCTCTCAAGCTCCAATCCGAACTGCCTTTTACAATGCCAAAAATCTCCTTAAATAGACCCCGAAGGGTTAAGGACTAGGAGTACATTCTATAAAGTGCTAGTAGGCATCCACCGACAAAATAGAAGGTTCCAGAAGTTGCGTTAGAAGTCGCTGCAATTCTAGAAGAATCCAGAAACAGTAACCGAACTTCCGGGAGGCATAACTTTTGAACCGTAACTCCGATTGATGAACCGTTTACATTTTTGGAAAGCTCTCGAAGCGCTCTATAGCCCTATAGAAAAGCTTCACTTGTCCCCCATTTTTAACCCTTTTTGAGGTCATTTAATGCCCCAAACTTGACTTTGAAGCATTCTTAGAAGGTCTCAAAAACTCAAAAAACTGCAATAACTTTCAAACCGTGGGGCCTTTTGACCTAATTTTTTTTTTGGAATGCTCTAAATCTCAATTACATTCATCTAGCCAAGTCGTACCTTCTAGGTCACCAAAATGATGGTCAAATTGCATGCTCCTATTTTTTCGGGATTTTCAAATGCACTGATAGTTGAACTATGAGAGTTGGAACCTTTATTTGAGCCAAATGGGTATCCAAAAATGTAAATACATAAAATAGAAACTAAGTCTAAGTACATTTTTTTGGGTGACACAGGATTGCCCTTATACCTCTGGATGCTCCTGCATCAGACACCCAGGGTAGATTGAAAAGTGACCCTGTCACTTTATGGATGGTAGAGGAAATCCCAAATGGGAAACCTCAGATGCTGAAATCCAAGTTGAGTCCTCGATTGGCCGTCCTTTCCATTTGACCAAATACTCTTCATACTGTCTGTTTCTGGTACTCCTACCCACACGATGATCTAGAATGTCTTCTATCTCCTCCTTCTTAGAAGCAGGAATTGGACATGGCTCTAAAACCAGCTCCTCATCAGCACCATCATCATGATACTCTGTCAAATCTGCAATGTTGAACATGGGAGAAATGTGAATACCATCTGGTAGCTCCACCTCATATGCATTTCCTGAGTTATGTTTCTTCAAAATTTTGCAGGGGCCAAATTTCTTCATTTTCAACTTGTTGTAAGTACCAACTGGAAATCTTTCTTTTCGTAAGTGCACCATGACAAGATCCCCTACTTGGAATTCCTTATGTCTTCTCCTTGCATCAGCCCTAGCTTTATACTCTTGATTCATCTTGATAATGTGTGCTTGAACCTCCTCATGTAGATGCTTGATGTGTTCAGCAAATTCCTCAGCGTCAGCACTTGTTCTCTCCCCTTGTTCTATCTTCCTCAATTCTGGTGCAGTCCTTGGGCTATTTCCATATACAATTTGAAATGGTGATTTTCCAGTACTCCTATTTACAGAGTTATTATAAGTAAACTCTGCCTGTGGTAGAATCAAATCTCATCCCTTGGGCTTATCTCCAACTAAACATCTCAGCAAATTGCCTAGACTTCTATTTACCACTTCTGTTTGGCCATCAGTCTGTGGGTGATGCGTGGAACTGAATTTCAAGTCTGTTCTCAACTTCTTCCACAATGTCCTCCAGAAATACCCCACAAATTTAGTATCTCGGTCAGAAACTATACTCCTTGGAAGACCATGTAGTCTTACCACCTCTTTGAAAAACAAGTCTGCAATATGGACAACATCATGAGTTTTGTGGCATGGAATGAAATGTGCCATTTTGGAGAACCTATCAACCACCACGAATACTGAGTCATTACCCCTTTGTGTCCTTGGCAATCCAAGAATAAAATCCATACTTATGTCCTCCCATGGCCTTGATGGAACAGGCAATGGCTGATATAGGCTAGTATTTTGACTAAACCCCTTGGCAACTTGACAAACCTGGCAACTCTTTACAAACTTCTTCACGTCCTGTGTAATTTGAGGCCAAAAATAATGTTCTCTAAGAATGGCAATGGTCTTATCCTGACCAAAATGTCCTGCCATCCCTCCACTGTGTTTCTCCTTAATCAGATTTTCCCTCATGGAACTCCTTGGAAGGCACAATTAACTACCTTTCAACAACATGCCATCCTGAATCAAATAGTCTAACCACTTGGTTCTATCTACAGCAACAGGTTCTTTACAAGCTTTCCATGCTTCAGCAAAATCGGGATCCTCGGGGTACAAATTCTTGAGTTCATCAAACCCAACTACTTCAACCTGCATTGTTGTAAGCAATAGCTGTCTCCTACTTAATGCATCTGCAACCCTATTAGATTTTCCACTTCTATGCTTCAACACAAATGTATAACTCTGCAAGAATTCTACCCACTTCATATGCCTCTGATTCAATTTACCTTGGCTATTTAGGTACTGTAATGCCTGATGATCAGTATACAAAACAAATTCCTTTGGCAATAAATAATGCCTCCATTTCTTTAAGGCTTGAACTATTGCATAGAACTCTTGATCATAAACAGAATACTTCTTCTTTGCATCATTCAATTTTTCACTAAAATATGCAATAGGCTTACCTTCTTGGCTTAATACAGCCCCAATAGCGCTACCACTAGCATCACAGTCCACTTGGAACACTTTTCTAAAATCTGGAAGTGCCAACAAAGCCTGTTCTATCACCTTCTTCTTCAGCAATTCAAAACTTCTCGCAGCTACTGCAGTCCATTTGAACTCTTTTCTATGCCCTCTTATTGTATCAGTTAGAGGTGCACATATGCCACTAAAATTCTTAATAAACTTCCTGTAAAAACTAACCAGACCATGAAATGATCTTACCTCAGTAGCAGACCTTGGAGTAGGCCATTCCAAGATGGCTTTTACCTTTTCTGGATCCATTTTGAGACCTTCAGGTGATATAACAAATCCCAAATAGACTAACTCCCTTTTTGCAAAGACACACTTCTTTAGATTAATTAACAGTTTCTCTTCCCTTAGCCTTTCAAGGACACTACGAATATGCAGTAAATGTTCTTCCAAAGTCTTGCTGAAAATTAAAATATCATCCAAATAGACAATAACAAATTTTCCCAAGAACTTCTTAAGTACCTCATTCATGAGCCGCATGAAGGTGCTTGGGGCGTTCGTCAATCCAAAGGGCATGACTAACCACTCATAAAGACCCTCCTTGGTCTTGAAGGCTGTTTTCCACTCATCTCCTTCTCGAATCCGTATCTAATGATAGCCACTCTTCAAATCTATCTTTGTGAAGTACTGAGCTCCACTCAAGCAGTCCATAAGATCATCCATCCTTGGTAAAGGAAATCGGTACTTGATGGTTATCCTATTTATAGCTCGAGAATCTATACACATCCTCCACTCTCCATCCTTCTTTGGTGCAAGTACTACAGGTACTGCACATGGACTCAGGCTCTCTCGAATCAAGCCCTTCCTCAACAGCTCCTGAACCTGTCTATTTAGCTCCTCTGTTTCAGTAGGAGTCATCCTGTGAGCAGCCTTGTTAGGCAAACTAGCTCCTGGAATCAGATCTATTTGATGATTGATTTGCCTTACTGGTGGCAATCCATCTAGAACATTATCAGAGATAATATCTCCAAATTCTCCTAGTAAATCTGAAACTTCAAATGGTATTTCACTACTACCTTCTTTATCTTTCCTAGGAATCAAAGCATAGCACATATGCTGATGTTTCATGCCATCTAAAAACTTCCTTCCATCAACAAGACAAATCCTAGCACTGCTACATACCTTTTCACCTTCCTTTTTCATGGGCTTCAATTTGTGGCGAACTCCATCCTTTGTCAGAGAGTATGTGTTTGCATGTCCATCATGTATTGCATGTCTATCAAACTGCCATGGTCTACCCAACAATAGATGACAAACATCCATCGAAATAACATCACAAAGAACTTCATCATGGTAACTCCCAATTTTGAATTTTACTAAACATTGTTCACTTACCAGGACCTTATGATCATCTTTTACCCAAGAAATCCGATAGGGCTGGGGATGTTTCTCCCTCTTGAGCTTCAGCTTAGAGACCATCTCTTCTGATACCAAGTTATCAGTGCTACCACCATCAATGATCACATCACAACATTTATCCTCACACTTGCATCTGGTACGGAACAAACTCCTCCGTTGTCCTGGTTCATTCTCACCACTTAGTAGGACTCTTTCATTTACCAAGGCCTCTCCTCTTTCTGCATCCTTTGAATGTGATGATTTTGCATCCTCATTCACATGAGCAACCCTAGCTTGGCCCTCAGCTCTCCTATCTGTCCTTCCTTGTCATTGAGGGCATTCAAAGGCATGATGACCTTCTTCATTGCAATGGAAATAGGTACCACGAAAGCCTCCTCTTCCTTGCCCACGTCCTCTACCTCTTCCTCTTTGATTTCCAAAATCTTGATCACGAGAGCGATTGAAACCCTCATTCCTCTGGTTCCTGCTAGTACCCTCATCTTCATTTTTCTTTTGAGTTTCATTGCGACCTCCAGATGATCTACCGATTCCCCTTCCTCCTTGACCGCGCCCTCTTTGTCTTCCTTCAAACCTTTTACTCAGCTTCTCTTCAACTCGTAGGGCAAACTGGTATGCTTCTTCAACGCTGGTCATTCTTACCAGACTTAATTCCTCCTGGATGCTAGGTCGTAACCCACTGATATAACGAGCAACCTTCTCCTTATTTTCTTCTGCATGCCCCGCTCTAATCAGGAGTCGGTAAAACTCCTCTGTATATTCTTGGATTGACCTTCCTGCTTGCTTTAACCCATGCATCTTTTTAAACAGATCAAGCTCGTAGTCCACAGGAATGAACTGCTTCTTCAATTTGTCCACCATGCAATCCCATCTTGTGATCTTCTCCTTTCCTCTTCTAAGTCTTTCCAGTTGAATCTCTTGCCACCAGATTTTGGCATGGCCTTTTAGTTTTGCCTTTGCAAACTTAACCCTATCTGGGTCCCTTATATCCTCATACTCAAAGTATTCGTCTAGTTCATTGATCCAATCGATCAACTCATCTGGTTTCAAATTTCTCGAAAATATACCCACTTGAATTGTAGGTCTTTTCCCAAACCTAGAAATGGCCCTAAAAAGCCTTTCCTCTACAGGGTTCAGAACTTCCCCGTCAACTTCCATTACTTCCTCTTCATTGTCATCCTCACTATTGTCATCTGCGGCAATATTTGCTCCTCTACGAAGCTCCTCTTGCAATGCTTGTACCTGTCTCTGGAGGGCTCTAACCTCCTCAAGATCAATAGCTCTGGCCCTTCCACCAAGCTCTCTTCGTGGAGGCATCTTCTAACTCGAACCCACAACCACACAGTCCTGGTCCAAACTGCCTCACAGTCGGCGCTCTGTCTGCACACTCAGGAAAACCCGCTCTGATACCACTTGATGGGGAAACAACCCAACAACAGAATAGACACAATAGAAAGGGGAATTATATTAACTGAGAAAATATGCCAGTAAAAATAGTGCAGAGAAAATAAACTTCAAAACATGCCTTGCGGGCTTACAATAGCATAAATCTGGAGAATATTTCTCCTTTTAGCACCTCCTCTCAAGCTCCAATCCGAACTGCCTTTTACAATGCCAAAAATCTCCTTAAATAGACCCCGGAGGGTTAAGGACTAGGAGTACATTCTAGAAAGTGCTAGTAGGCATCCACCGACAAAATAGAAGGTTCCGGAAGCTGCGTTAGAAGTCGGTGCAATTCTAGAAGAATCCAAAAACGGTAGCCGAACTTCTGAGAGGCATAACTTTTGAACCGTAACTCCGATTGACGAACTGTTTACATTTTTGAAAAGCTCTTGAAGCGCTCTATAGCCCTATGGACAAGCTTTGCCTGTCCCCCATTTTTTGACCCTTTTTGAGGTCATTTAATGCCCCAAACTTGACTTTGAAGCATTCTTAGGAGGTCTCAAAAACTCAAAAAACTGCAATAACTTTCAAACCGTGGGGCCTTTTGACCTAATTTTTTTTTTGGAATGCTCTAAATCTCAATTACATTCATCTGGCCAAGTTGTACCTTCTAGGTCACCAAAATGATGGTCAAATTGCATGCTCCTATTTTTTCAGGATTTTCAAATGCACTGATAGTTGAACTATGAGAGTTGGAACCTTTATTTGAGCCAAATGGGTATCCAAAAATGTAAAGACATAAAATAGAAACTAAGTCTAAGTACATTTTTTTGGGTGACACAGGATTGCCCTTATACCTCTGGATGCTCCTGCATCAGACACCCAGGGTAGATTGAAAAGTGACCCTGTCACTTTATGGATGGTAGAGGAAATCCCAAATGGGAAACCTCAGATGCTGAAATCCAAGTTGAGTCCTTGATTGGCCGTCCTTTCCATTTGACCAAATACTCTTCATACTGTCTGTTTCTGGTACTCCTACCCACACGATGATCTAGAATGTCTTCTATCTCCTCCTTCTTAGAAGCAGGAATTGGACATGGCTCTAAAACTAGCTCCTCATCAGCACCATCATCATGATACTCTGTCAAATCTGCAATGTTGAACACGGGGGAAATGTGAATACCATCTGGCAGCTCCACCTCATATGCATTTCCTAAGTTATGTTTCTTCAAAATTTTGCAGGGGCCAAATTTCTTCATTTTCAACTTGTTGTAAGTACCAACTGGAAATCTTTCTTTTCGTAAGTGCACCATGACAAGATCCCCTACTTGGAATTCCTTATGTCTTCTCCTTGCATCAGCCCTAGCTTTATACTCTTGATTCATCTTGATAATGTGTGCTTGAACCTCCTCATGTAGATGCTTGATGTGTTCAGCAAATTCCTCAGCGTCAGCACTTGTTCTCTCCCCTTGTTCTATCTTCCTCAATTCTGGTGCAGTCCTTGGGCTATTTCCATATACAATTTGAAATGGTGATTTTCCAGTACTCCTATTTACAGAGTTATTATAAGAAAAGTCTGCCTGTGGTAGAATCAAATCCCATCCCTTGGGCTTATCTCCAACTAAACATCTCAGCAAATTGCCCAGACTTCTATTTACCACTTCTGTTTGGCCATCAGTCTGTGGGTGATGCGTGGAACTGAATTTCATGTCTATTCTCAACTTCTTCCACAATGTCCTCCAGAAATACCCCACAAATTTAGTATCTCGGTCAGAAACTATACTCCTTGGAAGACCATGTAGTCTTACCACCTCTTTGAAAAACAAGTCTACAATATGGACAGCATCATGAGTTTTGTGGCATGGAATGAAATGTGCCATTTTGGAGAACCTATCAACCACCACGAATACTGAGTCATTACCCCTTTGTGTCCTTGGCAATCCAAGAACAAAATCCATACTTATGTCCTCCCATGGCCTTGATGGAACAGGCAATGGCTGATATAGGCCAGTATTTTGACTAAACCCCTTGGCAACTTGACAAACCTGGCAACTCTTTACAAACTTCTTCACGTCCTGTGTAATTTGAGGCCAAAAATAATGTTCTCTAAGAATGGCAATGGTCTTATCCCGACCAAAATGTCCTGCCATCCCTCCACTGTGTTTCTCTTTAATCAGATTTTCCCTCATGTAACTCCTTGGAATGCACAATTGACTACCTTTCAACAACATGCCATCCTGAATCAAATAGTCTAACCACTTGGTTCTATCTACAGCAACAGGTTCTTTACAAGCTTTCCATGCTTCAGCAAAATCGGGATCCTCGGGGTACAAATTCTTGAGTTCATCAAACCCAACTACTTCAACCTGCATTGTTGTAAGCAATAGCTGTCTCCTACTTAATGCATCTGCAACCCTGTTAGATTTTCCACTTCTATGCTTCAACGCAAATGTATAACTCTGCAAGAATTCTACCCACTTCATATGCCTCTGATTCAATTTACCTTGGCTATTTAGGTACTGTAATGCCTGATGATCAGTATACAAAACAAATTCCTTTGGCAATAAATAATGCCTCCATTTCTTTAAGGCTTGAACTATTGCATAGAACTCTTGATCATAAACAGAATACTTCTTCTTTCCATCATTCAATTTTTCACTAAAATATGCAATAGGCTTACCTTCTTGGCTTAATACAGCCCCAATAGCGCTACCACTAGCATCACAGTCCACCTGGAACACTTTTCTAAAATCTGGAAGTGCCAACACAGGCTGTTCTATCACCTTCTTCTTCAGCAATTCAAAACTTCTCGCAGCTACTGTAGTCCATTTGAACTCTTTTCTATCCCCTCTTATTGTATCAGTTAGAGGTGCACATATGCCACTGAAATTCTTAATAAACTTCCTGTAAAAACTAACCAGACCATGAAATGATCTTACCTCAGTAGCAGACCTTGGAGTAGGCCGTTCCAAGATGGCTTTTACCTTTTCTGGATCCATTTTGAGACCTTCAGGTGATATAACAAATCCCAAATAGACTAACTCCCTTTTTGCAAAGACACACTTCTTTAGATTAATTAGCAGTTTCTCTTCCCTTAGCCTTTCAAGGACACTACGAATATGCAGTAAATGTTCTTCCAAAGTCTTGCTGAAAATTAAAATATCATCCAAATAGACAATAAAAATTTTTCCCAAGAACTTCTTAAGTACCTCATTCATGAGCCGCATGAAGGTGCTTGGGGCGTTCATCAATCCAAAGGGCATGACTAACCACTCATAAAGACCCTCCT
The DNA here is from genome assembly GCA_028749045.1 of Cupressus sempervirens. Lineage (NCBI taxonomy): Eukaryota > Viridiplantae > Streptophyta > Pinopsida > Cupressales > Cupressaceae > Cupressus > Cupressus sempervirens. Next base: position 328,503,837 of record CM053787.1, read on the forward strand.
TGGTCTTGAAGGCTGTTTTCCACTATTCAGATCTATCTTTGTGAAGTACTGAGCTCCACTCAAGCAGTCCATAAGATCATCCATCCTTGGTAAAGGAAATCGGTACTTGATGGTTATCCTATTTATAGCTCGAGAATCTGTACACATCCTCTACTCTCCATCCTTCTTTGGTGCAAGTATTGCAGGTACTGCACATGGACTCAGGCTCTCTCGAATCAAGCCCTTCCTCAACAGCTCCTGAACCTATCTATTTAGCTCCTCTGTTTCAGTAGGAGTCATCCTGTGAGCAGCCTTGTTAGGCAAACTAGCTCCTAGAATCAGATCTATTTGATGATTGATTTGCCTTACTGGTGGCAATCCATCTAGAACATTATCAGAGATAATATCTCCAAATTCTCCTAGTAAATTTGAAACTTCAAATGGTATTTCACTACTACCTTCTTTATCTTTCCTAGGAATCAAAGCATAGCACATACGTTGATGTTTCATGCCATCTAAAAACTTCCTTCCATCAACAAGACAAATCCTAGCACTGCTACATACCTTTTCACCTTCCTTTTTCATGGGATTCAATTTGTGGCGAACTCCATCCTTTGTCAGAGAGTATGTGTTTGCATGTCCTTCATGTATTGCATGTCTATCAAACTGCCATGGTCTACCCAACAATAGATGGCAAACATCCATTGAAATAACATCACAAAGAACTTCATCATGGTAACTCCCAATTTTGAATTTTACTAAACATTGTTCACTTACCAGGACCTTATGATCATCTTTTACCCAAGAAATTCGATAGGGCTGGGGATGTTTCTCCCTCTTGAGCTTCAGCTTAGAGACCATCTCTTCTGATACCAGGTTATCAGTGCTACCACCATCAATGATCACATCACAACATTTATCCTCACACTTGCATTTGGTACGGAACAAACTCCTCCGTTGTCCTGGTTCATTCTCACCACTTAGTAGGACTCTTTCATTTACCAAGGCCTCTCCTCTTTCTGCATCCTTTGAATGTGATGATTGTGCATCCTCATCCACAAGAGCAACCCTAGCTTGGCCCTCAGCTCTCCTATCTGTCCTTCCTTGTCGTTGAGGGAATTCAAAGGCATGATGACCTTCTTCATTGCAATGGAAATAGGTACGAAGGAAGCCTCCTCTTCCTTGCCCACGTCCTCTACCTCTTCCTCTTTGATTTCCAAAATCTTGATCACGGGAGCAGTTGAAACCCTCATTCCTCTGGTTCCTGCTAGTACCCTCATCTTCATTTTTCTTTTGAGTTTCATTGCAACCTCCAGATGATCTACCGCTTCCCCTTCCTCCTTGACCGCGCCCTCTTTGTCTTCCTTCAAACCTTTTACTCAGCTTCTCTTCAACTCGTAGGGCAAACTGGTATGCTTCTTCAACGTTGGTCATTCTTACCAGACTTAATTCCTCCTGGATGTTAGGTCGTAACGCACTGATATAATGAGCAACCTTCTCCTTATTTGCTTCTGCATGCCTCGCTCTAATCAGGAGTCGGTAAAACTCCTCTGTATATTCTTGGACTGACCTTCCTGCTTGCTTTAACCCATGCATCTTTTTAAACAGATCAAGCTCGCAGTCCATAGGAATGAACTGCTTCTTCAATTTGTCCACCATGCGATCCCATCTTGTGATCTTCTCCTTTCCTCTTCTAAGTCTTTCCAGTTGAATCTCTTGCCACCAGATTTTGGCATGGACTTTTAGTTTTGCCTTTACAAACTTAACCCTATCTGGGTCCCTTATATCCTCATACTCAAAGTATTCGTCCAGTTCATTGATCCAATCGATCAACTCATCTGGTTTCAAATTTCCCGAAAATATACCCACTTCAATTGTAGGTCTTTTCCCAAACCTAGAAATGGCCCTAAAAATCCTTTCCTCTACAGGGTTCAGAACTTCCTCGTCAACTTCCATTACTTCCTCTTCATTGTCATCCTCACTATTGTCATCTGCAGCAATATTTGCTCCTCTACGAAGCTCCTCTTGCAATGCTTGTACCTGTCTCTGGAGGGCTCTAACCTCCTCAGGATCAATAGCTCTGGCCCTTCCCCCACGCTCTCTTCGTGGAGGCATCTTCTAACTTGAACCCACAACCACACAGTCCTGGTGCAAACTGCCTCACAGTCGGCGCTCTGTCTGCACACTCAGGAAAACCCGCTCTGATACCACTTGATGGGGACACAACCCAACAACAGAATAGACACAATAGAAAGGGGAATTATATTAACTGAGAAAATATGCCAGTACAAATAGTGCAGAGAAAATAAACTTCAAAACATGCCCTGCGGGCTTACAATAGCATAAATCTGGAGAATATTTCTCCTTTTAGCACCTCCTCTCAAGCTCCAATCCGAACTGCCTTTTACAATGCCAAAAATCTCCTTAAATAGACCCCGGAGGGTTAAGGACTAGGAGTACATTCTAGAAAGTGCTAGTAGGCATCCACCGACAAAATAGAAGGTTCCGAAAGCTGCGTTAGAAGTCGGTGCAATTCTAGAAGAATCCAAAAACGGTAGCCGAACTTCCGGGAGGCATAACTTTTGAACCGTAACTCCGATTGATGAACTGTTTACATTTTTGGAAAGCTCTCAAAGCACTCTATAGCCCTATCAACAAGCTTTGCTTGTCCCCCATTTTTCAACCCTTTTTGAGGTCATTTAATGCCCCAAACTTGACTTTGAAGCATTCTTAGGAGGTCTCAAAAACCCAAAAAATTGCAATAACTTTCAAACCGTGGGGCCTTTTGACCTGAATTTTTTTCTGGAATGCTCTAAATCTCAATTACATTCATCTGGCCAAGTCGTACCTTCTAGGTCACCAAAATGATGGTCAAATTGCATGCTCCTATTTTTTCAAAATTTTCAAATGCACTGATAGTTGAACTATGAGAGTTGGAACCTTTATTTGAGCCAAATGGGTATCCAAAAATTAAAGACATAAAATAGAAACTAAGTCTAAGTACATTTTTTTGGGTGACATAGGATTGCCCTTATACCTCTGGATGCTCCTGCATCAATTGTTGAAATTCATTAGATGCTAGATAATTCTTTTCATGTTAGATGAGTATCATTCTTTAATGTTCTATAAGAATTAATTGATAGAGAAACTATGCATTCTCTCTATTGTATGTGTTCTTATTTTCTTAATTACTATTTATTAGATTATCCCTCTATCTAAGAATAGATGGGAATTCTTAATACTTTCTGGTTAAAAGTAGCTCTCATTTAGAAGGTGACTTTGATTGAATATCTAACAAGGAAGCTAAAACTTACTAAAATTATGAGAGGAAATAAAGAAGTCGAAATTCCTCAATTGTTGGGAAATTGCATTTGTCTTGTGATTTTGGGCATAGAAGTTTTCATTCATTTCTTTTTTAAAAGACAAATTTTTTCACCAACACCTCCCAGTGCCTTTATGATCTTCAAGAATGGTTCTTCATTCAATGGCGGGTCTAGTTCAGGTATGATGTCCTCCTCATCAATGTTTTCCTTTCCTTTTTCACTATTTTGACTTTCTTCATATTTATTCTTAGCTACCTCAATAGCTTCTTCTAACTTAGTCTTCATTTCTTCTAGGGCTTCTTTAAGGATTATAGTTTTCCCCATTTTCTCGCCCATGTCCTTGGCTAACTCTACATTTGTCACTATTATTTTTTCACATACTATCTTTCCTATACTTTAAAACATCTACCCACAATTCCAAATCTTTTGGATCTCTAATACCACTCTGATGTAAGGACAAGTCTTTCTCCTTAACCCTAACTTCTCCTAGGGTCTTCTCTAGGCCTCTTCTCTAGCCTTTCATGGTTCTTGTACTAATTCTAACTTAGGAGGATTACACTCCCAATCCCTTCCTCTTTCAACTTGTCAACACCAATATAAAACTTAACTTCCTCCAATCACCACTCCTAAGATGCCTTACTAGCTCATTTACACCAAGCACCCATGCATGGTCACAATCTACTAAGCATGGAGAGAGAGGATTAACCCTAGGGTTTTGAGGCTATTCTAATTCTCACCCACCAAAAATCCACTAAAATCTCTATTGATTTCAAGAAATTGCTCCAAATTAGGCCAAATAGGGATACAAGGAATTAGGCCTTAAAACTCACCTTTTGGAACTTAACTCAGAAAAAGGCTTAATGATGTCAAAAACTAACTTTACATCTTGATACCCTTTTGGAAGACCTTTGAGATTTACTTGGATTCACTTCACTAACCTATCCATATAAAGGGATGTTGATTTTAAGACTAAAATTAAGGGCTTTCAAATTTGCTGATAGAATTCATAAGGTTTTGATCAAATCTGTTGGAATTACAAGTAGGAAAGGAGTAAACTTCTAAGGGTGGGATGGGGTGGGGGTGGGGGGGGGGTGTTTGAATCAGGAGTTTAAACTTGGACCCATAAAACTTTCACCATCCATACATCAGATGCTTTAACATATTGAAATAACATGTATAGTAAATGCATCTAAAACATGTAAGTAATCAAACACGCATAACACCTGATATGGTTACCTAAAAACCCTCCAAATGATAAGGTAAAATTAGGGTGGGGATGACACCCACAAATCTTCACTATTGTAGTTGTATAGTGTAGCCAATTAGGGTTACAATGGTTTGACTATGAATCATGATCTACCCTATGAAAGGCTTGCCCTGTTAAAGGGTTAAAAAGACTATTAAGTCCCACCTTGTTAGAGGATTTCAACACCCTATTAAGTGTGCCTTTTTAAAGGACTTTAGGTCATTCACTTGGAATGCCACCCTATTAAAGGATTTGGTAAAGCTTTTTAGGACTACTCCGCCTAGGATATTTAACTGAAATCACTTGTCAAAATGTCTTAGCATAGATCTTGTAGTTAGTATTTGCTTGCTTGATAATGGATCACCTCTATCCAACCTCTGATTCATCCTTCATGATTTGATGTATCAATTTTGTATCATCTATCCTTTGTTCTTCACTTAATTGATTCTGTAACTCACTCTTACTGCTAAGTCACCTTGAATGCTCTACAAACTATGTTGTTTGCTCCTCCAATTTGATCATTCACCACTTTTTCAATGCTCTCAACTCTCTTAAAATTTTAGGTCTTTGTCCTCCTTAAGAAGACTAAGGTGGCTTAGGGTTAGGTATGAATCTACAACTAAGATTCATCCATTTTTTCATTTAAGCCTTCCCAATTTTTGATTGGCTGCATGTAATTGCATAGGGATTCTGCATATAGATTCATCCTTATCTCCAAAATATCATAATCTATTCTTAGGTTGTCTTGGAAATGGTTTACATAGTTGTTTTAGCCTTTATAAAAAAATATGTCCAATCTCTGTTACTCAACATATGAATTTATTGATGCTCAGCATATACTATAATTCTGCTTCTGATTCAGCACTTGAATTGCTCGAAATCTACTATTCACTTGGCACTTGAATCACTCAACATGGTCTATCTACTCAACACTTGAGTGACTTGGCACTCATTGTAACTCGACATGGTCTAATATTTACATGCTGTACTTGGCATGCATTACTAGTTTGGCATGAACTAAGTGAATCAATTAAGTGTGTTGACACTCACTTGTCAAAACTAATCTAAGATCAACAATCTCCCCCTTTGACATGAGTGTCAAAAACACTTGAATATTCATAATCAATCTAATCTTCTCGAGTATAATATATCCATGACTTGAATTATATACAAAACTTAAAATTTTTAAAATTTTGCAATAACCTATCTACCTCAAAATTTATAACTCCCCTTGAGTTAATATGTCTATTCTATATACAAAATCTATTCTTCATTTTGAGTAGATTTGTCTCTACTGACTGATACTCTTTGACTTTAATGCATTTGTAACTGATACTCTTTCATCTGATATGCTCTTGTTATAGATGATATCTATATCTATTTTTTGCCTTCCTCAAAAATGTATATCACTAGGGTCAAAATTGATAACTCCCCCTTTTTTCATGCTTCCCCTTTTTCTTTATTCTCTTTATTTGTTCCCCATATTTTCATTTATATCTCTCCCTCTTTCATTATTCTCCCCCTTGCTTACTTACTCCCCCTTTTTGACACTTATGTCAAATGGGCTATACACTTATAGTGTATTTGTCCAAAAAGGATTTATGGACTTCCATTATTATTTTAAGAGCTACATCCCAACTTTACATGCAACATCCAATGACTTTACTTGGATAGAAAGCTCTAGTGCAAGGTGTACTAGGCCATCTAGAGTAGAAAGATTGGGATCTTTCTTTAGTAGAATTTTTGCATAACCTAGTTCTTTATGGAGGATTTTCATGTGTGGGGTGAGGGAGGCCTGAATATTTTTCAATTTCTCTCTTATGTTAGCCTCTTCTATTGTTGACATAGCTAATTGATTCTATGATTGAAGCAATGTATTGAAATGTTTCTCATTCGGAGCTGGCTTCTTTGGTAGTTGTGTGCCTGATATGTTTAGATTCCTCTCCAGGCTCAGAATTCTATGTGTGTTGTCTTGGATGAAGAGTGTGGGATCACACAATTTGGTGTACAATGAGAAGATATTCTCAAGTACCTTCTTCACATCCTCAACCTTGGTTGCCAATGCAAATTGAGTTAGTGCTATGTCACTAGATATCTTTTCATTTGCTTTCCCTTGAAACTTTCTTTCAGACCATTCTAAAAGTTTAGCATTTGTATCCAAGTCTTCATTATTAACCTTTTCCACACTCTCTAATAGTTATTCTAGTAGTGGCTTGGCTTCTTCAGGAGATGGAAAACTAAATGCATCTAAAAAGATGTCTTTAATTTCTTGGAGATCTTGCTTCTTCCTATATTCTTTCCTAAGCATTTCTTGATGTTTCTTCTTTTCTAAAGCTTATTGTAAAATTCTTATTTGCTCTAATGTCATTGTTGCATAGTAAAATTTAGGAATCACTATCTCTTCATCTAGAGTTATATCCCCATAGTGAATTACCTTTTCAACCTTAGAAGAGCTTGAGTCTGGCACTAAGATTTATAGGAGTATAGCTTATGTGCTCAACAATTGAAGAGCTTTTGTAGGTGAAGAGCCAAATGTTGGTAAAGTTACCAATGCTTGGATGGCCTCTTGTTCCTTTACCTTTGATGATTTATCCTACTCTTATAGCTTACATTGATCTATGACAATGACTTTTCTTGCACCTTGTGCTTGTGCTTCAAGTATAGATGAATCTATCTATCCTATTTTCTCTATTGTTGTCTCTTCTTATTCTTTGGCAGTATGCCTCTGTTCAATTGTGCCTACTTTAATGCTTGTGTCAACATTAATAGATGTGTCTATAGTTGTTTGACTCAAAGGTTGATCACTAGTAACTAAAGGGATGATAGAAGGTGGTTCTTGTGTATTCACCTTATCCCTTGTAACTTTAGTTACCACTTTCTGAAGTTCTTCTACACTAATCAAAATAGGATTCACACATAGTTGTGCTTGCAGTGTAGATTGATCTAGAATATTTAAAAATCTTCTATAGTCAATGGATTGGTGTTTTGAGTTGATGCATCAGACACATCCTTGAAAATGATAGTTTTTGTAGTTGTACTAATGTCATGAGGAAGGCTAGCACTCGACATTTGTGTGTCTTGCACACTCTATTCCTCTTGTTGTTGTTTAACTATTGCCATGTCTATATTCATCTTCTTAGTCTCCTCCTCAAATGTATTTCTTTCTTCCTTGTTATATTCTTTGTCATCTTCTTCTTTATCATCATTTTTACCCTCAAAGGGGTCCTTTTCTCCTTGTTTTATAGTAGTTAATCCATAGATTAATTTCCACATTTAAGTGGATTTCTTGACAACATCTTCAATTTTATTTTGGAGAATGTTGAAGGCTCTATAATTTGGTGCAAAACTTCCTCCATATTTCTTGTTTGCCTTAGCAATCTATCCTTTTGTTAATTTTGGCATTACGTGGGCTAGTGTTGATTCTCTAATCTATTTTTCCAAATTTAAATAATAATGCCACTTTTGTTCCACAATATCATACAAACCTTTTGGTTTAGTGCTGTTAAAATCAAGTGGAGTGTTCTTGAATTTGGACTTCATTGCATACACAACCTCTTCTACTAGATTCTTTTCCTCTCTTCCCAAATCATCAATATTTACATTTTTAAGGCCAAATAGATCTGCATTTTGTCTAACATTTTCACACAAATTTTCAAGATCAGAAAGTGGTGTATGACTTACCACTTTGAAATTTCTTAGATCACCTGATTCAGTTCTCTCTTCATCTAAGTTAGGTTGTACAATATATTTCCTTCTCTACTTCTTCTACTCTTGGCCTCCTTGTTTTTTTTCTTGGTTTTCTCCTTGTCCTTTTGTGTGGTAGCTCGTGTAATTTCTCTAGTGATAAGTTTTGTTGGCTTTGTTGGGCTTGGTTTAGCAACTTTCTTTTCTTTGGCCATAGGCTGTGTCTTTGGTTTTCTCTTCTTTGGCTTAGCATGTGTTAGTGCTTCCTCAACTTCTTCTTCCTTGGCACCCTCTATTTCCTCTTCTTCTTTATCCTCACCCATGCCTTGGGTTAATGCAAGAGGTTCTTGGGTTTGTTCTTGTTCTTCCTCTTCATCCTCTTCATCTCCTTCTTCTTCCTCTTCAACACTTTCACCGAATTTAGCTTTAAGTTTCTTCACTAGTTTGTCCTTCTTCTTCATTGTAGAGGTTTTCTACAATTCCATTTCTACCTTTGACATAATTACATCATAGTTTCCAAAGATTTTTTTTGTTTTCTCCACTTCCTCTAGTAGAAGTGTAGTGATGGTTGTTGATGCTTCATCAACATTGATCTCACAACCTAAGGGTCTTAGCCATCTTACCCTAGGTGTGGAAGCCTATACATATGTGTAACCAATGTCTACACAAAAACATATATTATTGTAATATTGTTCAACCAAAGAAATAGGTATCCTCATCCTTTTCTTCATAGACTTTTTAAAGTCTTCAAAATAACTTGTCATAATAGTTTCAAAATTTTCTCCCATATGCTCAATATACTCATTTGTCTAAACATCAACTGACCTATTTTTCTTCCATCCTACAGTGCCAAAAGATGGGAATGTATTCTATATATAGAAAAATATGCAAACTATAATTGATCCAAATTTGTACTATGCACTCTTAGTCTTCCATACTGCTCCAAGGTTTTCTGTTAATTATTGCAGTTGAAGCTTAGTTAGATTATAAGTATGATCTTTCTTCACAATTTTGTAGCCAACATCTACTACAATACATGGTACACTATTCAATCTACTAGATTGATAAAACTTGTGAGAGATAACCCTTACTACAAAGTTTATCAATGGATCTATTATAGTGTCTATTATCATTCCTCATTTGTTACACTTTTCTCCTATATTCTTCTCTATTACCTCTTTGGAATCACTCCACAAAGTCTTTGGCTGATATAGGGTTGGGAAACTAGTAACCCTATGGATTATTCATTTGGTGATCTTTATTGGTCCACCTTCAAACCATAAGGAACCATCATGTATTCAGTTCAATACTATTCTTATCCATTTTGTCTTGAATATGCTAGGAAATTCTAGGGCACATATCAAACCCTTCCTTTTGATGATTTTGAATTCTTGTTTCAGAGCATCATTTTCACATAATCTATCATAGGCTTCCCTTATTTCCATGTCACTTATTCCTCCTATCTTACAATTGTAACATTTTCTCACATCTTGAACCATAATGACATTTGGGGGATTCATGGACCATGCACCTGAAGGATCCTTTTTGTAAGATACATCTGGAATTGCTTTGAAATTTGATTGTTTCACCTTGTTACTAACTAATTGGACATTCAAGACCTCTTTCCATTCTACATTTCTTGAGCTAGATTCCATTGTGAAAAACTAGGGTTTTTGTGAGTGCAAACTACATAGCTCAGCATATGATAAATACCTTTAAAAATCTAAAGAACTGGAGTAAAATCATTGCTGAAATCTTTGCAGTCACTTTGAACAAAGGTTCTTCAAAAACCCTTGCAATTAATGCCTAGTGCTTGTATAGCTATAAACTTGGCATCAACTTGATTTCAGAATCATTTGACATCCATTGATATTACCATTATTTGGCAACTACTAGAAGTTTGGCATCAACTAGCTAGCCTAGTAGTTCAACACTAACTAGTATTTCACTTGGCATCCATTGAAAAAATTTTGTGCTTTACAAAAAAATGAAAACTCAAAAATTTAATCTTGAATTTTCAACATCTTGCATTTTCATTCATGCTAATTTAGTTCTTTCACTACTAAGTCCTTTTGGAACTGATGTATGATATAATATTTTAAATATCAGTCCCACATACCTCTTGATTGTTCAATTTGATGAGATATGATCACTTGACCTATTGGGTGAAGTGATCCCTTCTCCATTTGATGTACTGCAACCATCTTTCTTCTTCCATGTCTTATTCATCTCATTCTTGATGTGTTCAACATCTACCTTGCCTTTGCCTTTATCAAATTCACAACTTGGTGCCTTTGAACTAGTTGGACAATGCTTACTAATATGACTAGTCTTCAAATAGCTAAAGCATGTGTTTTGACTCAACCACCTTTTGTAGTTACCACTGATGTGAGTCCTAATACAATTCTTAGGAATATGTCCATATTCTTCATAATAGTGGTAGCTATATCTTGTATTGTAATCCAAATTATAAGAGTTTCCATAGCTTCTTACCTTTGTTGGCTTATTTGATGACCACATGGACTTGGATCTACATTCAAAGGCTCTATGTCCATAATTCTAACAATTGTAGCAATATCTTTCAATTTTAAGTGCATGCATGGTTCTAGTTCTGCATTCATGTGCCTGAAAATCTTGTTTGTTGCACTTATGACAATGAGTCATGTTCTTAGGCTTGACATTTTGATCTGTATTCTTACTCTTGCATACATTAGCAATATGTCCTTTCTTACCACAACTATGACAAGTAAGTTTAGAATTCTTACCTCTATTGTTCCTTTCTTTAGAAACTTTGGATGATTCTCCTTCTTTAGTGCTTTTGTAGCCCAATCCTACTACATCTTTGTTGGATCTACAAGATTTCAGTAATTGCTCAAAGTATTTGATGGCTTCATTTAGCTTGTTGAAACTTTTAGCAAATTATTTTTCTCTTTTTAGGTCATTCTACAGTTGTTCATTCTACAACTTCAATGTAGTTATCTCAATGTCCTTGACATTCAACTCATGATGAGCATTCATCATTTGGCTCAAGGTATCTAATTGCATGTTTGAGATCCTATTTGGGTATATTGACTTTTCTTCCAGTCTGTTTGCCAGAATTCTTTTGTCTTCTTTATTAGATTGTGGTGACTGATTAGGAAAGTACTATACATACTTCATAAATTCTTTGGAATTTTTTTGGGGCCCTATTTTATAGGTATTTTGGGTCAAAATGTAATTATTAATTATAACCCTAAAGTGGTTACAATAATTGTATAAAAGGGATTAGGGTTAGGGATTGTTTCATAAGGTGTGATGCAAAATTGGTTCTTGCGGCGGTATTAAGCTATAAGGGATAACAGATTGTAATCAGGTTGTAATCACTAGATCATAAAAATATTGAATTTTTTGTTTGGTGGATGTAGCCCAAGGATTGGGTGAATCACGTTAAATCTTGGTGCCTTGTGTTCTTTTCTGTGTGTTCTATTATTTTTGTTATTGGTTATATTTGCATGTAATTGTTATTTCTATCTGTGGTTTGATCCTAACAAGTGGTATTAGAGCCTAGTTATTTTTCAGTTATTCTCTGCAGAAAAGTTTCACGGTTGAGTGGGAGCAATGGTAGATGAGGGAAAGCTGAGGGTTGATAGGTTTAATAGACAGAACTCCTAGTTATGGAAGATACAAATGGAAGACTATCTGTATCAAAAGGATTTGTGGAAGCCGTTGGAAGGCAAAGGCAAGAATCAAGGATCTATGTCTAATGATGAATGGGATCTTTTGGATAGAAAGGCACTTGGAAGCATTTGATGATGCCTGGCACCATCAATGACATTTAATATTACAAAAGCAAAGATGACAAAATAATTGATGGAAACCCTAGCGACACTATATGAAAAGCCCTCTGCTTCAAACAAGGTATTTCTCATGAAGCATTTATTTAATATGAAAATGGTAGAATGTGGATCTATTATAGATCATTTAAATGAGTTTAATACTATTACTAGTTAGTTATCTTCTATGGTATCAATTTTGAAGAAGAAATTAGGTCTTTCTTGATTTTGTGTTCTTTTCCTGAAAGCTGGAATGGCTTGGTAATGGCTGTGAGTAATTATATTCCTAGATCTAGTACCCTAAAATATGATGATGTGATCAGTGTTATTTTGAGTGAGGAAACTCGTAGGAAAACCTCAAGTGGATCTACATCAGGAAGTGTTTTGAATGCACAAAGTAGGGGCATAATGACTGAGAGAGGAAGTAATTCTAGAAATTGTGGGAAATCAAGAGGAAAGTTAAAGGGGAGGAGGTCTCAATCAAGAGTACCGAACAATTGCTAGTACTATAGGAAACTAGGGTACAAAAAGAAAGATTGTTGGAATTGAAAGAAAAATGAAGGACATAAATCAGATGGAGACAAGGAGGCAAATGTGGTAAGTAACAAATCCAAAGAGGATGCTTTTCTTCTATCTTTAGAAAGTGTTAATGATTCATAGGTTTTAGATTCTGGTGCTTCATTTCATGCTACACCTCATAGAGGTTATTTCATTGATTATGTCCAAGGGGATTTTGGGCTTGTTTATTTGGGGGATAATGAACCCTGTCAAATTGTTGGAAAAGAAAAATTAAGATTAAGTTGCAGAATGGGAATCATTGGCTACTTCATGAGGTAAGACATGTTCCAAGGCTAAGTAGGAATTTAATTTTAGTAGGGAAACTCGGTGATGAGGGTTGTGTAGTTACTTTTAATGATAAAAATTGGAAGGTTTCAAGAGGTTCCCTTTTAGTAGCAAAAGGTGTGAAAGTAGGCACCGTATATCTTTGTATGGGTAATATTGTTCCTTCTATTTTAATTGTTTAAGAGAAAAATGAATGTTTAGGAACAATTGCTGCAGCTGAGAAGGGAGAACAAATAGTTGCTGTAGATTCTGATATAGTGCTGTGGCACAATAGACCTGGGCACATGAGTGAGAAAGGTATGAAAGTACTTCATTCAAAGAAAGTTTTACCAGGTTTGAAATGTGTTAATATGGATTTCTGTGAAAGTTATGTGTATGGAAGATAAAAGAGAGTGAGTTTTGCAAAGACTAGGAAGGAAAATAAAAGGGAGAAATTAGAGCTTGTGCATACCGATGTATGGGGACCTACTTAGGCATCTTCCCTTGGTGGCTCTCATTACTATGTTACATTTATTAATGAAACAACTAGAAAAGTATGGGTTTATTTTCTTAGACAAAAATTTGATGTATTTCAAACTTTTGAGAAATGGAAATGCCTAGTTGAAAATGAGATTGGTAAAAAATTAAAATTTCTTAGATCTGATAATGGTGGTGAGTATTCTAGTCATGAATTTGAAGATTATTTCTCTACTAATGGTATTCATAGACATAAAACTATTCCAAGGACTCCATAGGAAAATGGAGTGGCTGAAAGCATTAACAACACTATAATGGAGCACGCAAGGAGCATGAGGTTGCATGCTGGGTTGCCCTTACACATGTAGGTGGAGGTTGTCAATACTGTTGTATATTTGATTAATAGAGGTCCCTTTACACCTTTGGGTTGTGGTATTCTAGAGGAGGCATGGACTAGTAAGAAGGTGAGTTATTATTTTCTCAAAACCTTCAGTTGTGAAGCCTTTACTCACATAGATTTTGAAAATAGAACCAAACTAGAAGCTAAGTCAAAGAAATGTGTATTTGTTGGATATGGAACTAATAAATTTTTTTATAGGCTTTCAGATTTTAAAAATCATAAAATTGTAAGAAGCAAGGATGTCATGTTCAATGAGAAAGTTTTGTACAAAGATTTGTTATAGCAACATGAGAAGAAAGAAGATGATTATGTAGTGCTGGATGATTCTCTAAAAATTGATGTTCTAGCCATTCCTCATGATGTGCAACAACCACAACAACAAATACCACATACACTGGTGAATGTTAGATGGTCAAAAAGGCACATTAGACCTCCAAAAATATTCTCTCCCTCTTTGTATTCTATTTTACTTACTGATGCTAGTGAACCTAAAAGTTATGATGAAACTATGTAGGTGGATACTAAGATTCAGTGGGAGTCTGCAATGAAAGATGAAATGGACTTTACATAATAAGTGGGTTTATAGGTTAAAAGAAGAGGATGGAGGTAAGAAAAGATTTAAAGCTAGGTTAGTTGTAAAAGGATTTGCACAGAAAAAGAGAATTGATTTTGATGAGATATTTTCTCCTATTTTTAAAATGACTTCTATCCATACTATTTTAAGTCTTGTGGCTACTGAAGATTTTTATTTAGAGTAGCTTGATGTTAAAACAACGTTCCTTCATGGTGATTTGGATGAAGAGATATATATGGCTCAGCCACAAGGATTTGCAGTCAAAGGTAAGGAGAACTTAGTGTGCAAATTGAAGAAAAGTTTATATGGCTTGAAACAAGCACCTCAGAAATGGTACCTAAAATTTGACATTTTTATGCATGAGCATGGTTACATTAGGTGTCATTTAGATCATTGTGTTTTTTTTAAGAGCTTGGATGATGATAGCTACATTATTCTATGTTTATATGTTGATGATGTGCTTGTAGCTTAGTCTAACATGGATCACATTAAGGGGCTAAAAAGCCAATTAGCACATGCATTTTCTATGAAGGATTTAGGGGCAGCAAAAAAAATCCTTGGTATGAAGATTTAAAAAGATAGGAAGAACAAAACATTGACACTATCTCAGGCTAATTATGTTGAGAAGGTGTTGCAATGTTTCTCTATCGAGAATGCAAAAGCTTTCATCACACCTTTACCTGGTCATTTGAAATTGACTAAGGAGATGTGTCCCAAGACACAAGAAGAGAATAATAAGATGTCCAAGGTACCCTATGCTTCAACTATAGGAAGCTTGATGTATGCTATGGTATGTACTAGGCCAAATATTGCACCTACAGTGGGAGTCGTTAGCAGGTATATGAGTCATCCAAGAATTGAGCATTGGAATGTAGTCAAATGAATTCTTAGATATTTGAGAGGAACATCCAATAAGTGTTTACACTTTGGGGGCTCTACTACTAATTTTCAAGGCTATGTTGACTTAGATTTGGTAGGGGATATTGATACCAGGTGGAGTAATACAAGTTACATCTTTACTGTTGGTGGGGAAGTCACGAGCTGGGTTTCGAGGTTACAAAAGGTTAATGCTTTATCCACTACAGAGGCAGAGTATGTAGTTGCTACAAAGGAAACCAAGGAGATGATATGGCTTTAGTTCTTCTTGCAAGAATTAGGACATCCTCAAAAGGATAATTATTTGTTCACAGATAGTTAGAGTGCCATTTATCTTGCAAAAACTTCAACTCTATATTCAAAGACCAAACACATACAGTTGTTGTACCATTTCATTTGATTGGTTTTGGAGGATGGATAGTTAAAGTCGAAGAAGATACATACCAATCACAATCCAACAAATATGTTAACAAAGATAGTAAAAAGGGAGAAGTTGAACTCATCTTTAGCTTTGGTTGGTCTTCTAGACTAAATATGAATAAAAAACCAGTAGAGTCTAGGGTGGTTTGATCTAGTGGGAGCCCCATGTGGTAGCAATATTGCTAAAGGATCAGTCTCCAAGTGGGAGATTGTTATTTAGTGTGGAGCCTGATCAGTCCCCAAGTGGGAGATTGTTAGATTGTGGTGATTGATCAAGAAAGTATTGTACATACTTCATAAATTCTTTGGAAATTTTTTTTTTGGGCCCTATTTCATCAAGATTTTGGGCCAACATGTAATTATTAATTATAACCCTAAAGTGGTTAAAATACTTGTATAAAAGGGCTTAGGGTTAGGGATTGTTTCATAAGGTGTGATGCAGAATTGGTTCTTGCAACATGATTGAGCTGTAAGGGATTATAGATTGCAATCAGGTTATAATCAATGGATCATAAAAATATTGTACTTTTTGTTTTGTGGACATAGCCCAAGGATTGGGTGAACCACGTTAAATCTTGGTGCTTTGTGTTCTTCTCTGTGTGTTCTATTATTTTTGTTATTGGTTATATTTGCATATAATTGTTATTTCTATCCGTGGTTTAATCCTAACATTCTTCAATCATGGCTTTGTCTTCCATGGCTTTCTTCTTTTATTCAGTCACCTCACATAGTAGTATAGCTTGTGATTCTTGCTCCAACTTGAGATTTCTAATTTCTTTAGCTTGGATTCTATTCTTCTCCATTAGATTTGCAACTGTTGCATCAAATTCACTAGAGTTTCCATCTCAAATAGCTTGGTGGTGTCTATCTCTTTGTATTGTATGTCATTTTCTTCTATATCAATCTCTTTCCTTCTCTTCAAGGAACCCTTCAAAGCATCTCTAGCTTCATTCAGTTGATGTAGTATAAAATGTATTTCAATCTCCTATTCTCAATAGTCTTTCCTAGCTTGTAGACTTTCATTTCAATATCTTTCCTCTAAGCTGCAAAGCTTCTCCTTCCAAGAACGAGGCTCTAATACCAATTATTAGAATTACAAGTAGGAAATGAGTAAACTTCTAAGAGGGGAGGTGAATCAAGAGTTTAAACTTGGACCCATAAAACTTTCATCATTCATACATCACATGCATTAACATACTAAACTAACATGTAAAGTAAATGCATCTAAAACATGTAAGTGATCAAACACACATAACACCAGATATGGTTACCCAGAAACTATCCAAATGAGAAGGTAAAACTAGGGTGGGGATGACACCCACAAATCTTCACTACTAAAGTTGTAAAGTGTAGCCAATTAAGGTTATAATGGTTTGTTCATGAATCATGATCTTCCCTGTGAAAGGCCTATCCTATTCAAGGCTTACAAAGATAGTTAAGTCTCACCTTGTTAGAGGATTTCAACACCCTATTAGAATTGTGCCTTGTTAAAGGACTTTAGGTCATTCACTTGGAATGCCACCCTATTAAAGGATTTGGCAAAGCCTATTAGGACTACTTCACCTAAGAGATTTAATTGAAATAACCTTTCAAAGTGTCTTAGCATAGATCCTTCAATTAACACTTGCTTGCTTGATAACACATTACCTCTATCTAACCTTTGATTAATCCTTCATGATCTGATTTATCAATGTTGTATCATCTATCTTCTGTTCTTTTCCTAATTGATTTTGCAACTCACTCTTACTGCTAAGTCACCTTGAATGCTTTGCAAACTATCTTGTTTTCTCCTCCAATTCAAGCATTTTCCACTTTTGTAATGCTCTCAACTCTCTTAAAAATTTAGGGCTTCATCCTCCTTAAGAAGACTGAGATGGCTTAGGGTTAGGTATGAATCTACGACTGATATTCATCCATTTTGCCACTAAAACCTTTTCTTTTTTGATTGGCTACATGTGATTGCATAGGGATTCTTCATATAGATTCATCCTTATCTCCAAAAGATCATAATCTATTCTTATGCCAGCTTTGAAATGGTTTACATAATTTTTTGTGACTTCAAAAGCAAATATGTCCAATTTGTATTAGTTAGCATATGAAGTTACTGATGCTTAGCATATATTGTAATTCTACTTCTGACTCAACACCTGAACTACTTAGCATCTATTGTTCACTCAACAATTGAATCACTCAACATGGTCTATCTACTCGGCACTTGAGTGACTCAGCACTCATTGCAATTCAACATGGTCTAGAATTTACATGTTGTACTCAACATGCATTACTAGTTCAACATGAACTAAGTAAATGACTTAAGTGTGTTGACACTCACCTGTCAAAACCAATCTAAGATCAACAAAATTCTTGTCCAAGCATGTCACTAGGAGTTCTCCTTTTGCATAAGGCTTCTCTAATCCCATGTCCTTCTCTCCATCCACTTGGACTAAAGTATTCATTGCATTGAATCCCACTAAATGTTGTTTCAAACTCTGTGATCCCTAAGCATGGTCACTTGGCTTGCCTAGGGCATCACAACAAAAAGGAAAAACTTTCTTTCTAGGGCCAAATAATTTTCTTGCCTATAGTGAAAGGGTTATTCTCACACATTCCAAGAGACTATACAATTTCCATGTGGGAAAGTTGAGTTAAGACTCCTTTTTTTCCAAACTACATGGTTTAGGCCAATAACTATACAAAAACCAAAATATTTACATAGAGCAAAGGAAATGAAAAAAAAAAACCTATCTAACCACATATATTATTTGGAAATAATATCTATCAGCTCAAAAATAGGCCAAAACACTTCTATCAATCCATGAAATGACCACAAGAACAAAAATACTCTGACTATGGTGAAATTACACAAATAAACTATTTTTTAACTATTGCAACTTTGAAAAAAATTCCATCCAAACTTCATTTAAAGTTGAGAGAGGCCTTATATAGGTCCATTACACTTGATCCAATCATTGGAGGTGTTTATTCCACTTTCTCAATGAAATTGCTCTTTTTGCAAGAAAAATTGTCATGACAACTTTTGCAATTTTGTAAAATTGTCATGCAACTTTACAATTTTTGTTCTAACTAGACTTGACTTGGTCCGAACACCATGAAACTCTACCAAGTGCTTGGATATGTTACTTATGAAATTAATTCACCATTCCACCCCTTAGTTGACTAATCTAGCCCTCTAAATGCATAATTTCCACCCTTGACAAGAATGACAATAATTGCAACACACTTAGAGACATTGGACAACTAGGTAATATTACATGTTCCTAAGGACCTAATTGAACTACCTAATGGAAAAGATGCTCTATAGGACTCACTAGGCCCTATATTACACTAGTGGCTTAGCTAAGGCTACTACAAGAAAAAACTCAACTAGAAAATGGGTGTGTGCACCAAGTTGGGTGTACAAAAAAGGGGACACCCCCCACCCCCCCCCCCCCCCCCCCCCCAAGAAAAGAAAAATTTCCAATAACCCAATCAGTTTTTCAATGACCCAATCAGGTTATTCAAAAGTGAAATACCATTCAAGCTT
Organism: Cupressus sempervirens; assembly: GCA_028749045.1. Classification (NCBI taxonomy): domain Eukaryota; kingdom Viridiplantae; phylum Streptophyta; class Pinopsida; order Cupressales; family Cupressaceae; genus Cupressus; species Cupressus sempervirens. The sequence continues at coordinate 328,522,994 of CM053787.1, forward strand.
GGTATCCAAGCCTAGCCATTATAGTTTAAAAAACCCAATCAAGTTTTTTATAGTATATATTGTGACTAATGTCTGCATTTGAGGGCATTTTTATACCCTCAAACAATAGCAACAGCATGGATTGTAGAGGAGAACACCAAAAATTGATTAGGTTTAGCATATAAAAACAAATTTGGTGACATTTCCATCCATGACAACCCATAAATGGGATAAGTCTTTTATTATTATTATTATTATTAAGAGGGGTAAATGCTTTTGACCTGGAGCTATGAACTAGTGAGGCCACAAATAGGGGACCTCATCCCCATTAGATTTGAACCTTGATGGAAAGGATAAAACCTCAAAAACTTAACCATCACAACATGCCACTATTGAAAAAAATGAGGTAAGTCTTCATTCTATTCATCATTTATGTATTTTTTTTATTATCAAATTTTATAATGTAGTTTTGTAATTTATAAGTTTTGTAGTTTCTTTTAAATTTTTTTAATGTAGATGCATCAAGGAATCCAAGAAAATGAGGAAGAGAAAAAAAACCACCTCCTACATAATTAGACCCTCTACTTGTCATGACACAAATGTAAAGCACTCTACCTATTGTGACACAACCACAAAACCCTCCTCTCAATGTTCCATTCAATAACCACCACATCATATAAACCCTCCATGCATATAATTACATCATTTAACTACTACACAAGAGGAGCTCATAAAATGCCTCTCAAAATATAGTGCTAACAATACCCAAATGGTCAATAGGTTGTGGTCATCTACACTTCCTCACCACTCAACCCCAACAAATACACTTGAACAAATAGCCAAAAATGCAAATGAGGTGTCTAGGGAGGTTATGAAATGGAGTACATGGAAGGATAGGTGTCATGCATTTTATGTTAATGGCTTATCATACCAGCAAGTGAAAGATAAAGACATAAAGAAAGGTACTATATATTCTCTTTTTATTGATCCTATATTTGGTAACTCTTTATTACACATAACCAAAAAATTTCCTATTCATTGGTGCACTCATGCTGGGATGAGATCATGTTTTTGCTATAGGTGGTATATGGTATTTGACCTAAAACCATGTAATAATTATGAGGTTCCTCTATATTTTTTGAGAAATCTAAATTATGAGTTTATCCTTGGTTAGAAACTAAATTAATTTGACATCCATTAGTTCTAGGGTAGAGGGAGAGGCTTTGTGCAGTATAAACCTAGGACTCATAGGGTGGTACCACAAAATGAGAGGAGATATACACCACAAAAAACCATGATTCATCTTGTGCTCCCATAAATTGTAAAGGAGTCTATTGATTTATAGATTCTTCATGTAGTTGCATCATTAGAAGAGTTTATCATTGAGCATGGCTCATAGTTACATGGTTTTCCTTCACTGATGGCACCTCGACCATCATTAGATGTACCTTTAGGGTCATCATAGCATGCGATAGCTCCATCATCATCACCTATGGCACCTTGACCATGAAAACCTATGATAGTTCCATCAGCATCACCTACACCACCAGTGTCATCTCCACTTGTGTCACCTACACCACTAGTGTCATCTTTGTTTGTGCCACTTGCATCACTAGTACCATCCTCACTTGTGCCACTTGCATTATTATGATGTACATCATTAAAGTCTTCAAGGCCAAATAAATATATTTTTTAAGGTGTCAACACATTTGCAATGGGATAGATATGGAGGCATTTGAGGATGGAGTGTCATCTCATCCATGAGTACATTGTGAGCATACTTGTTATTCAGATAGAGGTGGGAATTTCACACTCATAGATGATTTAATGGTGATGGTCTTTGGTGGATAGGATACATAGGTTTTTTAATTTGAGTTTTGACATGATATTATTTAATCACCTAATATTATAAATTTTTTAAAAATAAATTATAGATCACTCTAGATTGATATGTGAACAATATGCAATGCACGGTGCAGTAAGCAATTCGAGAACACCATAGAGTACTCATTCTATTAGAGGTGTGATGCTAGGAGCAAGAACACCTAAGGTAAAGTTTTTAAATATTGTTAAAAGTACTAATGGCCTGAAGTTTTACGCAACAAGAATTATGTCAAAAATTTGTGAAAATTAGGTAGAATTGTGTTTGTCATGCTTAGGGTTTCTAAAATTGTGTTAACCCTCATAAAAACCTATGACAATTTATGTTTTATTTGTAATGGAGTTCATTCAAAATTGATTTACAATAATAAAATATGGTTATGTGAAAAATCTTATTTATATCTTTATATCCCTAAGTTTTTGAGCTTATATTGATTTTATAGTCCATGACCTTTGTATGGTTTAAGTTGAAATGTTGCAAAATATTCTCAATTGCAGCATCACTCTATTTTTCTCACTAACCATGTTGAAGGTTGTGAGGAGGCGAAATGGTCTATTCTCAACTTAGTGTGGCTTCACAATAGTTACTATTAACATTCATGTTAGACTTGAGAAGGAGCAAAACAATGGTTAGTGCATGATCACAGGTCAATGAAGACTTAAAGATGTTTGAGTTGCAATGATGTGAATAAAAGGAAGCGGTTAGTAAGATGAACATCGCAAAATCATAGGGTTAAAGGGCATGTTAGAATTTAAGTTGTGATGTTGTAATGAAGGGAAAAGGGCTAGTTCCAAATAGTCATTGCAAGGTCACATGATAAAAAGCATTGAGTATACTTTAAGTTGTGATCGTGCAAATAGAAAGAATCAGTTAATAGAAATATAAATGCAACATCGCAAATGGTCAAATAAACTATGAAGATAGAGTTGCAAGGATGCAAAAAAGGTAGTGGTGGTTAGGTTTTTAAGACTAGCACATCTTTGGAAGTGGTTAAAGGAAACCTAAGGTTAATGTAGCAAGGCTATGAAAGCTTATAATAGTGCCTTTGTAGGGTTACTTGTTGAGTTAAGAGTTTAAGTCATGATGCATCGATAAGAAGAATAAAGTCAAGTTGAAGCCTTATTCACATGATCACATGGTTAAATTATGAAAGAAAATTATAAGTTGCAAACTTGTGAAAGATATTAAATACTTAGAAGAAATGCTTATCAGTCTTTTACAAGGGTCTAAAGAAAAGTTATACATTAAATTGCAATAAAGTGATTAAGTGATCATGCAATTAAGTTCTAGACTGTTCCAACATCACATGGTTAGAGTGAGTATCTTATTTGGTAGTTGCAAGGTGGTGATAAGGTAAATATGTGAAACATCACATTATCACTGGCAAGAAAGATGTCTAGTCCCAAACTATGAAGAAGATGAAAAATGGTGAATTAAAGAGCTCATTACCAGATCACAGTGGTTAGAGAGGTAAAGTGAAATAAAGTTGTGAAGGGGCAAATAGAGGAAATCACAACCTTGCAAGCCAAATCTATTAGTTAAAGAATAAGATGTGAGGCTGCAAAGTAGTAAAAGATAACCGATTTTGCATGGTCATAGCTACAGACAAAGAAAGGGAGGAAATCATGGTGAAGTAGTGAAAGGATTGTGTTCAGATCATCAAAACTCTTAGTTATGAAAGCATAAAATGGTTTTCAATGGTAATGTCTGATTTGGATAAAAAGAGGATGAGTTGGATGTACAAAATATGAAAAATAATATATTTTTATAGCTTTTTGAGGATTGATAGGTTTTGAAGTGTGCCATTTTTTAATACCATCAATGTCATGCTCTTGTTGTAGAGATAGATAAATTCTAAAAGACAAGAAGTTTTCATTACTAGTTTCATATTTGTTTGAGTTTTTTGAGAAAAAATTGGGTTGTTGAGTGATTTCTAGTGATTTTTCAGTGTATAGCATATAGAGTATATTGAATTGATTGAAGAAATGGCCTAGAAAGAAGGAGAGTTGATTGCACAATTGGTAATTGAAGAGTCTACTTCATAGATAAAAAGCCCTAGTTCATTTGTTGAAGAATGGATACACATTCTTGTTAGTTCTAGAAATGCACAAGCTACAAATGGTCATCCTTTCATAGATCCATATATGTTCTATAGAGATGTAGAGGTTCATGACAGAAATGGATATGATTTGTTCTGGGACTTCTACAAGAATAGAGTAGAGAAGGTTCCATTCTGAAAACCTTGGGTCAGGAACTTGGGTAAATTGATCATGCCAGATGTTTTTGTGGATGTAGACCTAGTGAAAGCCTTAATCAAATGCTACAATTGAGTTAGTAATTCCTTCCACTGGAGGGTAGAATTATTTTCTTAGCCCTAGATAAAGAGACATTCATAGAGGCATTTGACCTGGGAGGCCCAATATCACTACCTATTGACATTGATGAATTGATTAAGAATTTCAAGAACTAGAAGATCTTTTATGTGGGTTGAGAAATGACAAGGCATATCCACATGCCTCATAAAGAGAAGGGATAAATCTCAAAGAAGAATGAAGTATAAAAGATCACTCCTCTTGAGTTCTTCCAGAGATACTTCCAGAATACTATCTTGGTTTGAACAAGGTGCTAGGTTCAAATGGAACCATGAATGCCTTAGGGGTACATTATGTCATGGAATTGAACATTCAAGACCCCAACACTAATGTTGGGTACAATTTTGTAGCATATATAATCGACAAGATACATGAGGAGATAACTACTTCTCAAGAAGGACAATTGGAGAATTATATATTCCCTTATTATTCAATGACCATGAATTTGATCATTTTAAAGAATGCTGATACATTTGATCAAAGCTTCTTTGAGTTCTCATAATAATGGGGAGAAAGATTCCTAGTACAAAGATGGACAAGGGTATGGAAAAGGTTCTACCCATATTCCAAAGTTATTTTTTTTTATAATGATTTGTGCATCCTATATTAAAAATGATAAGGTTAGTGAATGAAATAATCCCTAGAAGTGTTAGAAAGGTTGTTAAACCTAAGATGTGTTTTGATGCTGATAAATAATTAACACATGATTAGGGAAGTGTCTTTTTGTTTGAGGAGTACATTGTTATCAAAGTTTTTGGATTCCCTTACCCACTCCACATTCTTCCTAAATGTGTCCTTGAGAGACCAGGGTTTGTAGAGTTGTTCTAGCAATTAATCTCATTGAACAAAGAATACTTAGGTAAACTTGTCAAGAAAGGAACATTCTTGTGTAGATGCAACAAGGTGGGAGACTTTGAGGTAGGCCAAAATTCCATTGAAGAAACTGATGCTTATTTAAGAGCCTACAAATTTCCAACTAGGCCAGCTAGGACGTATGAGCCCTATAATGTTGTCAGAAATGCCTTGACAAGTATGAGAGGTTATAGCCTACCCCCTACAAAACCTATGTGGGAAGAGGATGTCATTGTTGATAGGATAAATGAAGATATTTTTAGAGAAAAGATGATTAAGTATAGAGATTTTATTAGTTTTGAATATGAGATGAAAAAATTTGATCCATCCTTCAAGGAATTCTATCCTGAGGAAGACTATTGCTATAAATTGGAAAAATGTGTAGACAATTTTGACGAAATAGTAGCATAAGTCCCTGAAGCAATAAGGAAAAGGATTGACCTTGAATATTCTAATGGTGACATAGTTGTTGAAGTCACTGATGATGAAGAAGATCATCTCTAGAGCTTAGAGTGGGTAGAGCTAAGAAATAAGAAACAAAAGATGGTGAAAGTGCCACATAAAGCTTAGTAAAAAGCCCTCCAAATTTTTCCAAGGGGCAGTCAATATTTGATGATATTAGAAGGATATTTTTGGTATCTCAAGAATTAGAGGATGAACAAAGGGCCAAGAAGTTGTAGTTGCAAGCCCAAATGATAGATGACATGATCATTGAGGCTCATGAATTCATGAGTGATGACAACTTCATCAAGATAGAGAAGTTTAAAAGTATCCTTTTCAAATTGAAGCAAAATGAGTTGTCTCTGTAGATGAAGCTAGGGGATTTTGATGAGATAGTTTTGAACTTGTTTAGAAATTGCAAGAATATGACCATGCCACTGAAACCATTACTGTAGAAGAAGTAAGGGAATTGGTAAGAAGAAGTAGAATGATTGCCTTCCCAGGGTGGTACATAAGCTCTTCTTTCTTACTAGACCAAATGAGAAGACAAGATAATTCTATCTCATTTGAAGTTGAAAATCAGCTCAGAAAACTAAGGGGCTCTAGATATAACATCAATGCCTAGACAATGGCAATATGGAGTTTAGCTCTAGAGGACCAAAAGCTAACTCTAACAGAGATCAAGGAATCCCCAAGATGGAATATTATTTTCTAGAATGTACATTCCACCTCTAGCAGCCAGATTTATGGGATGCACACTTCAATTGCTCTATTGGGTAAGAACAAGATGGATATCCTTCAAGCACAACTAGAGGGAGCTTATGAAAGATACATAAAAACTAGGAGAAGATATGAGGAAGAAATAAAGAAGACCTATGTATTGGAGTAGAGGAACCTCAAGTGGGAAAATGAGGTAGCAACATTGAAGAATACTATTAGATCAATTACAGAGATGAAAGACCAAGTTGTACAAATGAAAGGGCAAGTACCTCAAATAGTGGAAGCATCGGGCCATGCAATGGAGGTTGATGAAGAAGAGGACTTGGAGCCAAGCAATGAAATTGAAGTTAGAACAATTAAAAACTTGCTGATTCAAAAAATAAGTGTATTAAAATTGGTCTCACAAAATGTGCACAACAACTACCTTGTGTTGAAAGGAGCAGAGTATAGAAGTTCAAAGGAAGTTTCCTTATTGTCTCCTTTTTTCACTACATGGGGTCCATATACTCCATTTTTTGATAGTCTAGTACCTTTGTTGGCACAAAAGAAAGATTTGCCCAAGGTAATTGTCATTAATACTAGAAAAATGATTAATAGGGTAAGGGATTTGAAAGGTTTCCTTAATGGCAAGTTGCAACTAATACAAAAGAACATGAAGGCAATTGTTGTAAGAACTCCTAGTATTGTACCTATGATTTTGGAAAGTGATGGAAAGGTTAAGGACTAGGTAGAATGGTTAGCATCATTTGACAACATTTTGAACCACCCCAAATTCTTAGCATATTGTAATGATGAGGTAGGTGCAGCAGTGGTTTATGATTTAATTGACATGCTCTACAAGTTAGAGTTAGAAATGTCAAAAGTAACTAGAGGGGTGAATGCAATAACTGATGCCAAATGGAAAAAATGCCTTAAAGAGTTGGATATAGTTAGAGATGCCACTTGGCTTGATATAGATATAGATATTTCCATCTGGGAGGTCATAGTAGATATCAAAGCTTTACCATTTAGTGACCATGACTAGTATGGAATAAATATGCAATTAGGATGTAGTTAGAGGAAAAAGGAACAAAGAAAAGGAAAGGATAGTGACAGGAGCTTAAAGACAAATTTTTTTTTTAAAAGACACCTGCTAACAATGCCACCTATCATTTTTGTAACTACATCTAGTGTTTTGATGAAGTACAGAGAATGTTTTGTATTATAATAAAAGATAAAATATCTTTGTATTTATCTCCCAATTAAATTTTGACACGTGTCCTCCCATATCAAGCTTTTTGCAATCCTTTTTATAAAAGGATTTCCAAGATGTGGAGTTGAGGCCCAAAATCTATGTAATTTTTAGTGTTATCCTATTTTACATTTAGTCCTATCAATTTTTGTGTAATTTGTGTGTGATGTATTCATTTTGCAAAATCTAAGAATACAAGTGAACATAGAATGAAAATTTGTTATATCTTGAGTTATGTTTGAGTACTACACCAATATTGTATTATTTTCAAGGAGACTTAATACAAAGGGAATATTCTACAATATCTATGTCTTTGAATTTTGTCTCCATTTCCATGTGTCTATAATTTTGAGATTGAATGAACAAGGCTCTTTCATTTTAACGCAACTTGGATAGGTTGTATATCTTTTCAACAATTACTTTTAATTCAAGGAGTTAAGTAAATGCTTTCATTGAATTGATAGGGTTTCTAGGTGTATGGGAGGGATATTCATAAGAATGAAATTCAAGGGTAACTATTGATACAATTAATTGTAAGGCAATTAATTAGGTCAAAGTTTTGCTAGGTAGACTTTACATACCAATGGATAGGGCATTGATCAATGGTTTAGATGAAAATTATTAAAGATCATGCGGTTGCACAAAACACAATTATAAAATCAAATCAATTTTATCTTACTATTTAAAGATGTTAAATGTTAGTTTGCACTGATTTGCAAACCATTATCTACTATAAGGGATGGATATGAAGAGTAGAGTGTGAGTGAGTGAATTGTGAAGGAATTGTCAAATATCCAATCATTCCATCCCTAAGGTGCACCTACCTATGCCCTGTAGAGCCTGAAGTATAGAGAATCCTTGTGATTCTATTGAAGTTGGTCTATATATGAGAAATTTTTAGTTGAATATAGGAAGTAGCTAACCCTTAGACTAAAATTTTCCTTTGCATCCTAGTATCAAGTTCTTTTCATCTTGGTAGTTTTAAAACACCAAAAAGTACAATAAAACATTTTCTTTAAAATATTGTTTCTTAATTGGTATGACACTAACAACCCATTTATAGATCCTCTTCCATCTCCTACCATCATTGAAACCCTCCAATTTATCAGATCCATCCAATTCCCATCGACATCTCGTACTCCTAGCATTACCCAAACCCCATCTAATAAACCTCATGAGTTTTGACATAATATTATTTAATCACCTAAATATTATAACAGTAAATATTTTTAAAATTTTATAGAGAACTTTAGATTGATATGTTCAAATAATATGCAACATAGGGTACAACAAGCAGCACAAGAACATCGCATAGTACTCATTTTTCTAGAGGTGCGAAGCTAGGAGCAAGAACACCCAAGGTAAAGTTTTTAAAAATATTCTTAAAAGTACAATAATACATTGAATTTGAAATATTGTTTCTTAATTGGTATTCTTAAAAGTATAATAATACCTTTTGATCTCCTACCATCATTGAAACCATCCCAAATTCATCAAATCCATCCAATTCCCATCTACATATCTTGCTCCTAGCATACCTGAACTCCATCTAATGAATAGCATGAGTTCATCCTCCATATCGCATAGGTTGTCTTGTAGGAGTTTGAAGATCATGAATCTCCACTTTTATTTCTTGACAATGTGCCAAAAGTTGATTCACATCTCTCTTTTCCTTCTCGTTCTCTTTGTTTTCAATTTAGGCCTTGTAATCTTTTTGAACCCCAATTTTTCCTATCTGTCTATCCTTCCAATATCATCCTTCAATTCCTTCTTGTTTCTTCTTTCACTCCTATGATTTTCTCATTATTATTGTTCCTTCTTTCCATTTATAACATTATCTCATATTTATAATAATACTCTTTACTATTTGATATGGTTTGTTAGGGGCTAAAATTTCTCAATTTGATAATGCCACAATTTTTGCTATTAACTTTGGCCTTGAGAGCTATGCAATATCATAGCTTGCACACCTATAAAGCTTATAATTTGAGTTGAACTCATGATATGTCTTATTGATTCCTCTTATGTTATATTTGTTTCTTCTTTAGGGTACTCCACATAGCTCAAGGTCTAAAGGAAAGGGAGGTAAATCAACAAGAAAAGAAAAACAAAAAAAGCTATTAAATACAAGTCAATTTTATATTTTGAAATTTATTATGAATGAATGTATATACATGTACTTAATATTGATGAATATGTGTTGACTTGTTTTTATTATATATGTAGAAACAATTTAGCTTTGTAGAGTTGAATGTAGCTAAGACTAACGATGTTGAGGCAATGGAAGAGGTAAAATTTCATATTTTCCTTCCCATAAATTTTAGATTATAGTGTGAATTTGTTCTATATACATATTAAATAGTTGTATTTATAAATGAGTACATTTTTTTTTAGTTTTATGGTAATTATCAACAATCTATCTTATTAACATGTGTTATTTATCTTTTACTTATTATAACACTCTTTGAGACTTCATGCAAATCATTTCCCATTTCATTTTGTTAGAGTCCCAAGTGTTAAAGATGGGGTCAAACACAACAGAGGCTAGAGGTATGTATGTAGAGTCTTAGTTGAACCCTCTTGTGATTTCAATTTGATTTTCTTATGTATGTGATAGAAATCCCTAATGCCTACTCCACAATTATAACATTTTATCACTTACTATACAGGCTATGCCTTGTACTAGCATTGATTGATCAGTGGCTATGCCTCCTACTAGCACGGGAGATCTAGCATAGGCTATAGTATGTTTTTTATTATTTTATTCTATTTGGAATCCCTAATGCCACTCTATAATGCTAACATTGTATCACTTACCATACAGGTTGTGTCTCATACCAACACTAATTCATCAGTGGTTGTACCTCCTACTAGCCAAGAGATCTAGCTCAAACTATAGTACATTTTTTGTTTTTTATTCTATTTAAAATCCCCAATGCCTACTCTACAATTCTAACATTTTACCACATACCATATAGGTTGTGCCTCATACCAGTATTGATTCATCAGTGGCTATACCTCATGCTAGCATGGGAGATCTAGCTTAGGCTGGAGTACATTTTTTTGTTTCTTTACTCTACTTGGAATCCCTAATTCCACTCTATAATGATAACATTTTATTGCTTACCATATAGGTTGTGCCTCATACTAGCAAAACTTCATCAGTGGTTGTACCTCTTGCTAGCATGGGAGATCTAGATCAAGCTATAGTACATTTTTTATTTTTTTACTCTATTTGGAATCCCTAATGTCAATCTATCATGCTAACATTTTATTGTTTACCATAAAAGTTGTGCCTCATACTAGCACTGATTCATTGGCGGTTACGCCTCCCATGAGCATTGATTCATTAGTAGTTGTGTCTGACATCATCACTCTACCTCATTAGGTTGTTGGGAGTCCCACCCATTGGCAAAGGATTCCATTACCATTATCATTCATTCCAACTTTGGGACAAAGGGATGAGGTAATCAATAACTCAATTATCCACAATTTAGAACCCAATTTCTAGTTATTTTCATATTACTTATGGATAAGACATTTGATAATTTATTTTAATTTTTCTTCTGTAGACACCTGGCGAGCCAAAACTATATCAAAGAGGCTCAATTTTGATGATCTTTCATAGTCATATATATATATATATATATATATATATATATAGTTGTGGTCATCACATGACATTGACATATATTCAAATTTTGTATTTTATATATTCGAGATTTGTATTGTGCACATTCAACATTTCTATTGTACACATTTGACATTTGTTGGGTATTCAAGTTTTGTATTATATATATTCAAGATTTGTATTGTATACATTTGACATTTCTATTGAGCACATTCAACATTTGTCAAGTATTTGACACTTGTATTGTACCAATGAGACATAACATATTTTTGTAACTTTATGATCGATATAACATAATATATTGTTCATTTTGATATACATTAAACTTGGATATCCATCCAAATTGTTCAATGTGTGCATAAAAACTTGTATTTCAGATTACTTTCTTACAATTAATCAAATACATGAAATTTTATTATTTTATACAAAAAATGTAACATGTTTATCATATTCATTATAACATGTAATCATATGTCATGATTTTTTTATTTGTGTCAAAGATCACAGCCTAATAGTGCCTAGAGACCCTTAGGGATACTTTCATTCAGTTTGGTCGATATCATCAAAGGGACATTGTGGCTGAAATGAAATTGGTCCTAGGATAAACCTAACCAAATAGAGCTAACAAAGTAGATGATTTGATCCTAGGACCAAGGGTTTGAACTATACACAAGCTTTCTCATTTTAACTAAGCAACATTGCAACTTTTGGGAATAGGCAAGATACATATGCCAAATCCAAATAAAGTTGAATCTCTAAAAACTAAGATAGGATGTTGTAGGGCTAGATAATGCAATCTGATAACACTTGACATCTTTTCAATACCTTGCATCAGCTCAAAGAAATGCCTAGTCAAATATTGCAACCTGATGGTGCTTAGAGACTCATAGGGACACTTCTATTTAGCATGGTTGATATTTTTGGAGGGATGTTGTGGCTGAAATGAGATTGGTCCTAGCCTAAACCTAACCAACCAAAGCTAATTGAGCAGATGATTCAATTATAGGACCAACAGTTTGAAATATACACAACCCTTCTCATTTTAACTGAGCAAAATTGCAACTTTTGGCAATAGGCAAGATGCGGATTCCAAATTGAAAATAAAGTTGAATATCTAAAAAATGAGAGAATTTCTTTTAGGCATAGATAACATAATCCTATAGCACCTAATAGTTTGTCAATACCTTGCACAAGCTTAAAGAAATGCCCGATCAAAGATCACAGATCGATGGTGCTTACAGACCCTTAGGGACACTTCCATTTAGTGTGGTCGATACTATCAAAGGGATGTTTTTATTGAAATGAGGTTAGTCCTAGCCTAAGTGTAACCAACCATAGCTAAGGGAGCAATTTTGGATTGCTCGGAAAAGCCAAAATTGTTTAATAGGTCCTAAGTTGGCCAAAAGTTGCTTAGTGAGCCAAAATTTGCTCAGTAGGTTATAAGTTGTTAGGGATGGGAAACTAAGGTATTAGGTTTCTTAATAGTTCCTAGGAATATTAAATAAGGTCCTAGAATAGTCCTTTATCGACCCATGTGACCAAAAGATGTCAAGAGCAAAAATTGCTCAAAAGCTATAAAGTTGCTCAAAAAGTTGCTTAAGCAACTTTTGCAATTTTTGCAACAAGTTCCAAATGGAGGGTTGGGAAGTTATAACTACCCATACTGAGGTATATGAGCATGAGGAACATATTTTGGAACTCCTCTTCAATGTTTTGCAACTTTCTTGCAAACTTAGCCCCAAACCTTACCTATGGTAAAATTGAACCCTAACCCTTTGTAGACCCTATTGACCTCATGATGACATCATCATCACACCTTGTGCCAATCAGAGGGTTATTTTAAGTCTTAAAAGGGGTGACATAGTGTGAAAACAAGGACACAATCCAAAAAAAACCATATCCAAGCTTTGTATATGTTGAAGAGAAGCCAAATGGGTATAATCTATAATTTATTTTCTTGGTGTTTTGGCCAATTTGGGAGAAAAATGCAATAGGACAACCATCTAAATCCATATCAATTGAAGATAATTGAATATTTTTTAGGATATCATCAAACCCATAAAAAAGAGTTCAAGAGACAAATTTATAAAAAAGTTATAACAATAATGTACAATATTATATCTCTTATAAGTTTTATATACAAAATCTAGCATCTAAATATGCACATGTGACATCTCTTATCAGATTTTTATACAAAATATGGCATATAAATATGCAAATGTTACATGTATTTTCAATTTTATATACAACATTTGGCATCTAAATATGCACATCTGACATCTCATATCAGATTATATACAAATTTTGGCATCTACTTATGCACATCACAATGAAGTTGCAACATTTCGCATAACATATATACAAAATTTTCAAAATCATTCTACCATATGTAGAATGATTTAGCTATATACCACACAATCAATCAAGGGAACCTTATGGATCAACTCTAACCCTTATTGTATGAAGTATTTTCTCATGATCAAATTCACATACTTTCCACAACTTCTTGTTAAGAGGCCTACCATGATATGGTATCAATTGAATATTTGTTTTAAAAATAAGGTTAGAGTAATGAAGAATATGTTTGTGTACCTCAAAATCCTCAAATAACCATGTGGTTCTTGATAGGATACCTACATTTAATTGTAAAGACAATTTAAAGTCAAAATTGATACATTATACATGACAAATTGACTTAAAGAGATCTTCATTGTATGGGACAAAAATATAAAACCTTCTAAACCATGTGCCTATCATAATGACAGATCCTATTTTGTATTCAATATCCTCACCATCAATGACTGTAGCTATCAATTTCTTTTTGGGATTAATACACTGACATAGAAAGTAATTTTTTCCTTCATCATCATTCTCATATGCAATAACTACATATACATGACCTAAATTATATAGAAGGATATGTTAATGAAAAAATTGAAAGTAATCTATTTCAACCAAGTATTAAATTGATAACTTAGTACTTGGTTTAACTAGGTCAGATGCATGCTCAAAATCTTTTGATGCTTCAACCTAGTTGAGTTGTAGTGTTGTAGGAAGTTGATATGAATAAATTTGATGCAAAGGCCTACAAGACCATTGGTCAACACACTCTTTAATTTGATTCATATTCATCCTATAAATGATGCATACATGAAGAGAAAAAACATGCAAGATTTTTAGTATGAATAGCTAGTGACGATGCATTTGAACTTCAAAATGAATGCATCTCACTTGATCCTATAAGTGTACAAAAAATCTTGAAAATTTTCAATGTTACATTCATGTATCAACCAAAAATATCTAGAAACTATAGACTTACCTATATTACCTAGTACCATCATATAATTGCCCCATTGGACAATTGTTTTAGCATTTCCTAATAGTGTGCCACCTTCATACTTTAATTCCTCTCTACTAATGGCTCTTTTCACACATACTCCTATTGAAAACAATTGATTAATTATATATTATCTTCGATGTTACACAAATTGTCATATCATTATCAGTTAGTGTATGTTGAGCTCACTCAGGCATTGTAGACAATTTTCTATGACTATCGAGAATTCTAAAGTTTGCCTAGTTTAGAAGGCAATATCTACCAAGTTCACTTAGGCACCAAAGAATAGTCTTTGAAAGATGACTATTAACTAAGCTTCCTTAGTTAATAAAGAAAAGTTGGATGGAACTAGTTTTAACCATGCTCACTTTGTTAAAAAAGGTGTTGGATACAATTGTTTAATTATGTGTTGTCTTTGATGTTACACAAATGTCATATTGGTTGTTAGTCTATGCTTACCAAGACCACTTAGTCAGCAAGGAAATTTTCTTTGTCTACCAAGCATTTCTAGAGATTACTCTATGTAGACAGTGTCTACCAAGCTCACCTAGGCATTGAAGGAAATTATGGCAGAAAGTAGTGTTAATCGAGCTCTCATGGTTAACGAAGGAAAGTTAGTCAGAGTTAGTGTTCACCAATTCCACTCAGTTTCCAAAGGATTTTGTAAGTTTGTAGTGTTAACCAAGCTTCTGTTGGTTAACACAAGAAATCATTTCAAGATCAATGTCTACCGAGCAGGGTTGGCCAATGAAGGATTTTGTTAATTTGAGAAATGATGTTTAATTATTTCAAGTATTGATTCCAACCAACTAAAGTGATGATTATTGGTCATTGTAATTTGTAATTGAGTCAAATTGATAATCTGAATGGTATAAATGAAAGGTCAAGTTGAGATTCTAGTGTGGATGAATGAGTATGCAAGTGTTTTGATTGTTTGAGAAGGAAAGTGTGAGTGAACTTGAAGGATGGTGAGATATCCTTGAGAAACAACAAAGTAATATTTGATCAGGAAGGATCCAGCATGAAGCAAAACATAGATCTATAATCATCAATTGAGTTGCATCTCATTCAAGTCATTTCATTGTTACTTTCTTACCATTGTAGTAGTGATTCCAAAATCTCTTAGCAAAGTTGGTTTAACAACTAGTTGTAAATCCTCTAACAAGGTAACATTTCTATTGAATTGTTTTAAGACCTCTTGCAAGACCACTCTTTACAGGGTGTTTAAATCCTCTAACAAGGTCACACCTGACAGTGTGTTTTGTAACCTTTAACCAGGTTGGATCCTAACAAGGCTCACTTCAAAAGAGTAAAAATTAGTAGCTATTTACTTGGTAGTTTTTCCCATATTGGGTTTCCATGTTAAATCTGGTGTCTCATGTGTTCATGTTATTTCTTTTACACTTGCATATTAATCACTATGAATGTTTAAAATCAGATACTAAGTAGATCATTGTGCTTTTATTGAGTTACAACAATTTTTGTGTGTTTACCAAATAATAGTAGTAATCAATTTTATTAGACATCTAAGGGATCTGTGGATATATTTTTGTGATAACTGATTCACCCCCCCTCTCAGTTACTCCATCTATATTTCCAATAGTTGGTATCAGAGCTTTTGGTGCTTGCAGGAAAGGTTTCAAGGACCTAAGTTAAAGATCAAGATGTCTTACAAGAAATAAATTACAAGGCTTAATAGAGATAAATTTTTAGCATGGAAGGGTCTCATGAGACTTCATCTAGCTTCCATTAGTGATTTAGGATTGAAATACCTTGATGAAGAATACACAACTCCATCTAGTATATTATCTATTGGTGACATTGCTGAGAAAAAGATTCATAATACCATGATGATAGACATTGCATCTTCTCTAAGCTATGAATAATTTGATGATATCAAGGACTGTAAAACCACCTTTGAAATGTGGAACAAGCTAAAAGATATCTATGGTGGTGATGACAATGTGAGGAGAGCCAAAGTAGAAAGCCTTAGAGGACAATTTGATCAGATGAGAATGAGAGAGTTTGAAAACATTGCCAAATATGTTGGAAGGATCAAAGTAAGTGCCAGTGCAATCAAAGCTTCTAGAGGAGAGATCAAGGATGAAACTATTGTAAGTAAAGTTCTTAGAACATTGCTTCCTATTTATGCAATTAGAGTATCTGCAATTCAAGAAAGAAGGTGTGAGACAAATCATAAGATAACTTTGGATACCTTAGTAGGAAGATTGATAGCCTTTGAGCTATATAACTATGAAAATTATGTTCCAACTTCCAAGAATATTGAATCTGCATTTGAGGCTAAGCTTTCACTTAAGGAAAAATGCAAGAAAATAAAGGACACTCGATCAAAAAGTGAAGAAGAATCAGAGGAAAGTTCTGACACTGATCTTGAAGTTGTTGAAGCTCTACTTGCAAGAAAATATTCTACAGGCAAAGGAAAATAAAAAGGTAAAGTTCCCTTCATCTATTTTTCATGTGAAGAAATTGGTCACATTGCTGCCAGGTGCCCAAACAAAGCAAGCAAGGAAGGTCACAAGTGCAATGGCAAGAAGGATTTCAAATCATTCAAGGATAAAGGTAAGAAGATATGTTTTATGGCTAAGGATTCTTATAATAGTGAGGATGAAATAGTTTACATTGCTATGAAAGATGAATTTGATGATGATGATGAAGGAGATAAGATGGAACTTATCTCTCATGTGAGAAAAAATGATACATGGATCATAGACAGTGGATGTTCACATCATATGACTAGTGAAAAAAAAAAGTTTGAACGCTTTGAAGAGTATGATGGTGGTAGTGTAAGATTTGGAAACAATAAACCTTGTTGCATAAAAGGGAGAGGACAAATCTCATTAATCAAAGAACTTGTATGTGGTAATGCCTATTGGGTTGAAGGACTAAAACATAATCTATTGAGTGTGGCATAGATAATCAACATTGGATTCAAGGTGGAATTCATGCACGGCAAGGCAAGACTGCTAGATGACAAAGAAAAACTAATTGCATTAGGTAAACAAACAAAAGGTAACTTATTTTATCTTGATCTTGGTGAGTGCTCATGTTTTATTGATCAAGTTGAAGAAACTTGGTTATGGCATAGAAGGTTATGTCATGTGAACTTTAATAACATGGTGAAAATAAGAAAATTTAGGAAAGTAAGAGGCATTCCTAGTTTTATGAAACCTGATGTTGGTTTATGCAAGAATTATCAGATTGGCAAAATGGGAAAGACTAGTTTTAAAGGAAAAAACTACCAGTTTGAAGATATCTTAGAAATTGTGCATACTGATTTGTGTGGTCCTATTGGAATTGAGAGCTATAGTGGAGAAAAATTCTTTATTCTTTTTGTTGATGACTACTCTAGAATGATGACTATTATGTATCTAAGAGAGAAGTTAGAAGCATTTGATAAATCCAAATGGTATTTGGAAAGAGTAGAGAAGGAAATAGGAAAAAGATTGAAATGCTTAAGGTTAGATAGAGCTGGTGAATTCATCTCCAATGAATTCAATAACTTTTGCATTGAAATAGGAATCAAAAGACGAGAATCAACTCCTAGAAGTCCTAAGTAGAATGGAATAGCTAAAAGAAGGAACAGATCCATCATGGATTGTGCAAGAACTCTAATGATTGAAAAGAACATTGCTATCAAATACTGGCAGGAAGCTATTAGCACTATATTTCATACCTTAAATAGAGTACAATTAAAGGACTCATATAAAACTCCCTATGAGTTATGGTATGGATATAAACCCAATGCAAGTTACCTAAAAGTATTTGGAAGTAAATTTTATATCTTGAAAGAATATACAAAAGGAAAATTTGATGTAAAAGGTGATGAAGGTATATTTTTAGGATATTCTTACAAGAGTAAGGCATATAGATGTTTGAATTTGTCTACTCATAAAATAATTGAAAATGCACATGTGAGAATTGATGGGTTTGCAGAAAGGATTGAAGAAGAAAGTAAAAAGAAACAAGAGGATTACAAGAGATTTTTTTACATTGAACCTGATACATTTCTAGAAACATCTATCAATTAGGAGACTTCTACTCTCGAGTCTTCCTTAATCATCGACTTCTACTCCGAAGTCTTCCTTAGTCACTGAGTTGCAAGAAGTTCAAACTGAGTCACAGGGACCTGAGTCATAGGGACCTAAGTCACATTTTGAAGCTACTAAGCCAGTGCCTATCAAGTTTGAGCAACCAGAACCTAAAGTTGAAGTTCAAAAGGATGACAATGCAATTCATTCAAAAGGCAAAGAACCTATATCAACCAAGTACATCAGAAGGCATCATGCACCAGATTAGATTATTGGAGATAAATCAGAAGGTATTATGACAAGAAGTAAGTTAAAAGGTACATGTTTACTTGCTGATTTTGAACTTAGAAATGTCAAAGATGCATTGGAAAATAAAAGTTGGATTGAGGCTATGAATAAAGAAATAGAAAAAATAGAGAAGAACAAACCTGGACTCTTGTATCTAGGCCTAAAGATAAAAATCTGATTGAAACAAAATAGGAATTCATGAATAAGTTGAATTAAGATGGTAAGGTATCAAGAAACAAAGCAAGATTGGTGTGTAAAGGATATTCTCAAGAAGAAGGCATTGATTATGGTGAAACTTTTGCTCATGTTGCAAGATTGGAAGGTGTCAGGACCTTACTTGCATATGCAGCACATAAAGGATTTAAGGTATATCAGATGGATGTTAAATTTTCATTTCTCAATGGTATTCTTGATGAAGAAGTATACATTGGACAACCTGAAGGTTTTGTTGATCCAGAAAAAAGGGACATGGTCTGCAAATAACACAAAGCATTGTACGGTCTGAAACAAGCTCCTAGAGCATGGTATGAGAGGTTGCATAACTACCTTATACAGATTGGTTTCTAGAGAACTAATGATAACAATAGTTTGTACATCAAGGAAGGACCAAATAACATAATTGTTTTGGCAAATTTTTGTGTGGATGATACTTAATTTATAGGGAATGATGATCTATGCAAAGAATTTTTAGAGAAAATGAACAAAGAGTTTGAAATATCTATGTTTAGTGAGATTAAGTTTTTTGTTGGTCTTTAGATATAGCAGAGCAAGAATGGTATCTACATCACTTAGTCTAAATATATCAAGGAGATCCTCAAGAAGTTTGGTATGGAAGATTCAAAACTAGTTGGAACTCCCATGTGTAATGGATTAAAGCTTACCAAAGATGATGTTTCAAAAGAGGTAGATCAAACCTTATATAGATCAATAATTGGAAAATTATAGTACATAGTTCATACAAGGCTTGATATTGCTCTTATAGTTGATATAGTGGCAAGATTCTCAGCAAAACCTAGAGAAAACCATATGATGGAAATCAAAAGAATCTTGAGATACTTGAAAGGTACTAAAGATTATGGCTTATGGTATAAACTTGGAGGAAATCTAGATTTAAAAGTATTTACTAATGTTGATTAGGCAGGAAACATTGATGATAGAAAGAGTACAAGTGGTGGAGCATTCTTTCTTGAAAAAAGGTTGGTATCTTAGACAAGAAAAAAGAAAAATTGCACATCCCAATCTATAGTAGAAGTAGAACATGTTGCAATAGCAATGAACTGTTCTAATATTGTTTGGTTTAAAGAGTTGTTGGAAGGCATGCAGGTTCAGATCAAAGAACTAGTTGTCATGTTTTGTCATAATACAAGTGCAATTAACATATCAAAGAATCTAGTGATGCATTCCAAAATCAAGAATATTGCTATAAAATATCATTTTGTCAAAGAATTGGTGCAGGATAAAGAAATCAGATTGGAATATGTCCATACAAAAGAATAGATTGTAGACATATTTAGAAAGCCATTACCTAAGGATGCATTCTTGTATCTAAGAGGTAAGTTAGGGGTCATTCCCCTATTTGAAGCTCACTAAAATAAAGTTTTAGTAATGCATCAACAGGAATCACGTTGAAGATCTATCAGTTGATGCAACATAGTCAAGAGAATATTGCATATGAATTAGTACTCAAGGAACATTGATACTCATTTGGTATGTGTTGTCTTTGGCATGTGTTGTCAAAGAGGGAGAGTTTATTGTCTTTCTGAAATTTGTTTAGAGAAGAAGATATGTAATTCCTTCATAGAGAAAGATTACTGCATTAGAGGATTTTGTGGCATAAAATCTAAGAGGGAGAAACTTTTTGTTAGAGAAAGACTTGTTTTCAAATTTAATTATGCTATGACATGTTGTGTTTCCATCAATGCAAAAGAGGGAGATTGTTGGATACAATTGTCTAATTGTGTGTTGTCTTTGATGTTACACAAATGTCATATCAGTTGTTAGACTGTGCTTACTGAGCTCACTTGGTTAGCAAGACAATTTTTCTTGTCTACCAAGCATTTTTGGAGATTACTCTAGATAGATAGTGTCTACTGAGCTCACTCGGGTGTCAAAGGAAATTATGGCAGAAAATAGTGTTAACCGAGCTCTCATGGTTAACAAAAGAATGTTGTTTAGAGTTAGTGTTCACCAAGTTCACTCAGTTTCCAAAAGATTTTGCAAGTTTGTAGTGTTAACCAAGCTTCTTTTGGTTAACACAGGAAATCATTTTAAGATCAATGTCTATCGACCAAGGTTGGCCAATGAAAGATTTTGTTAATTTGAGAAATGAAGTTTAATTATTTCAAGTATTGATTGCAATCGACTAAGGTGATGATTATTGGTCATTGTAATTTGTAATCGAGCCAACTTGATAATCTGGATGGTATAAATGAAAGGTCAAGTTGAGATTCTAGTGCGGATGAGCAAGTATGCAAGTGTATTGATTGTTTGAGAAGAAAAGTGTGAGAAAAATTGAAAGATGGTCAGATATCCTTGAGGAGTAGCAAAGTAATATTTGATTAGGAAGGATCTAGCATAAAGCAAAAAAAAGATCTATAATCATAAATTCAATTGCATCTCATTCAGGTCATTTCATTGTTACTTTCTTACCATTGTAGCAGTGATTCCAAAATCTCTTAGTAGAGTTGGTTTAACAACTAGTTGTAAATCCTCTAACAAGGTGACAGTTCTATTGAATTGTTTTAAGACCTCTTGCAAGGCCACTCCTTATAGGGTGATTAAATCTTCTGACAAGGTCACACCTAACTATGTGTTTTGTAACCTTTAACTAGGTTGGCTTCTAACAAGGCTCACTTCAGAAGAGTGAAAATTAGTAGCTAGTTACTTGGTGGTTTTTCCCATATTGGGTTTCCTAGTTAAATCTGGTGTCTCATGTGTTCATGTTATTTTTTTATGCTTCCATATTAATCACTGTGAATGTTTAAAATTAGTAATAAGTAGATCACATTGCTTTTACTAAGTTACAAAATTTTTTGTGTGTTTACTGAATAATAGTAGTAATTAGTTTTATCAGACATCTAAGGGATCTGTGGATATATTTTTATGATAACTAATTCAACCCCCCTCTTAGTTACTCCATCTATATTTCCAACAAAAGGAACTTTGCATATATGCAGTGTTGACTAAGTTGACTTGGTTAACATAGGAAAAACATTTATGAGTTAGTGGCTATCGAGTAGGCTCGGTTGACAAAGGATTTTCTTGTTTTGGCATATTAAGTTTAATTAAATTATCTGTTAGTTCTAGCCAAATGAGAAAATGTATATTAATTATTCTAAGTTGCATTGAGATCTGTAATTAGCAATTCAGTTGCATCCAAATCAAGTCATGTCATTGTTACTCTCTAACCATTGTAGTAGTGATCTAAATCTCTTAACAGAGTTCGCTTAACAACTATTTGTAAATCCTCTAACAAGGTGACATTTCTATTGAATTTTCCAAAAACCTATAACAAGGCCACTCCTAATATTCTAAAGACAGAGGATAGTAAAAAGGTAAGATTCCTCTAATCTATTTTTCTTGTGAAGAAATTAGTCACATTGTTGGAAGGTGCCCAAACAGAGAAAAGAAAGATGAAAAGAAAAAAAATAAGTACAAAGGAAAGAAAGAATTCAAAAACTACAAAGCCAAAGGTAAGAAATCTTGTTTTATGGCTAAATATTATGATAAAATGAAGATGAAATTGTATGTATTGTTGTTAAAGATGAATCTAATTATGAAGGAGATAAGATGGCACTAATCTCTCATGTTACCAAAAATGATACCTAGATTATCGATAGTGGTTGCTCACATCATATGACTAGAGACAAAACAAAGTTTGAGCACATGGAATATTATGATGGTGGTAGCATGAAATTTGAAAACAATGAACCTTGTTGCATAAAAGGAAAAGGATGTATCTCATTAACCAATGAAATTATATGTGATAATGCTTATTGGGTTGAAGAACTAAAGTATAACCTATTGAGTGTGGCACAATTCAATAACATTGGGTTTAAGGTGGAATTTATGAATGGGAAGGCCAAACTACTAGATGGAAAAGGAAATCTGGTTGGATCTAGCAAACAAACAAAAGGTAATCTATTCTATCTTGATCTGAGTAAAAGTTCATGTTTTATTTCTCAAGTAGAAGAAAGATGGTTATGGCACAAAAGATTATGTCATGTAAACTTTGATGATCTGGTTAAGATAAGAAAACATAGAAGAGTAAGAGGTATTCCTAGCTTAAGGAAACCTGATATGGGTCTATGCAAAAATTGTCAAATTGGTAAGATGGGAAAGACTAGTTTCAAAAGAAAGAACTATAATTGTAAAAAAGTCTTAGAGATTGTGCATACAAACTTATGTGGACCTATTGGAATAGAGAGTTACAGTGGAGATAAATTTTTCATTCTTTTTGTTGATGACTATTCTAGAATGATGATTGTAATGTGTCTAAAAGAAAAATCAGAAGCTTTTCAAAAATTCAAGTGGTATCTAGCAAGAGTAGAAAAAGAAACTAGAAAAATTTAAAATATTTGATATCAAAAAGAGGTGGTGAATTAATCTCCAATGAATTCAATAAATTCTACATTAAAAAAGGAATTAAAAGACAAATAGCAGCCACTAGTATACCTTAGCAAAATGGTACAACTAAAAGAAGAATAGATCCATCATGGATTGTGCAAGAACACTAATTATAGAAAAGAATTTTGCAATCAAATACTTGAAGGAAGCTATTAGCACTGTAGTTAATACTTTGAACAGAGTACAATTGAAGAAATACTCAAATCAAACTCCTTATGAACTAAGGTATGGATACAAACCTAATGTAAGTCACTTGAAAGTATTTGGTACCAAATGTTATATCTTGAAAGAATTTAGAAAAGGAAAATTTGATGTCAAAGGTGATGAAGGCATATGTTTAGGATACTCCTATAGAAGTAAAGCATAAAAATGTTTGAATTTGTCTACTCATAAAATCATAGAAAGTAGACATGTGAGAATTGATGAGTTTGCAAAAAAGAGTGAAGAAGAAAACAACAAAGAGCCTAAGGATTATAAAAAAATTGTTTACTATGAACTTGATACCTTGCCAAATCCATCTGAAAGAAAAGAGGCTTCACCTCCCAAGTCCCCAAAATCTCCAATAGCTACTGAGTTGTAGACAGTGCAACCCAAGTCACAGTTTGAAGGACCTAAGTCATAGCCAGAGGCTACTAAGCTACTACAAGAGAAAACTAAATCTGATGGACTTGAGTCAAAAATAGTGGGACCCAAGCTTAATACTACAGTCCATGATGGAATTAATGAAAAACACTCCAAATCCAAAGAACCTGTGTTAGCACTATATGTTAGAAAGCATCATATACCTGATCAGATCGTTGGAGACAAATTAGATGGAATAATAACAAGAAACAAATTAAAATGTACATGTTTACTTACTGAATTTGAACTTAGAAATGTTAAAGATGCATTGGATAATGAAAGTTGGATTGAAGAAATGAATGAAGAAATAGAATAGATAGAGAAGAAAAAAACTTGGACTCTTGTTCCTAGACCCAAGGATAAAAATGTAATTGACACAAAGTGAGTATTTAAAATCAAGCTAAATGAAGATGGAAAAGTTTCCAAAAACAAAGCAAGATTGGTATGTAAATGCTATTCTCAAGAAGAAGCTATTTATTATGGCAAAAAATTTTCATCTACTACAAGATTAGAAGGTGTTAGAACTTTACTAGCATATGCAGCTCATAGAGGATTTAAATTTTATCAAATGGATGTAAAATCTGCATTCTTGAATCGAATTCTTGATGAGGAAGTCTACATTAAACAACCTAAAGATTTTGTAGATCCTAGCAAAAGGGACATGGTTTACAAATTACACAAGGCATTACATGGCCTCAAGAAAGCTCCTAGAGATTGGTATGAAAGACTTCATAACTATTTGATATAGAGTGGTTTTGAAAGAAAAAATGATAATAGTAGTCTGTATATCAAAGAAAGACCAAACAAAATGATTGTGTTAGCAGAAATATTTGTGGATGATACTTTATTCATAGGAAATGATGACTTATGCAAGGCATTTCAAAAAAATTGAGTAAAGAATTTGAGATGTCTATGTTTGGAGAGATAAAAACTTTTGTTGGATTGTAGATCCAATAAAAGAAAGATGCTAACTGCATTATTCAATCTAAATTCAACAAGGAGATACTAAAGAAATTTGGACAGGAAGACTCAAGACTAGTTGGAACCCCTATGTCTACTAGACATAAGCTTTCCAAGAATGATAATTTCAAAGAGGTAGATCAGACCACATATAGATCAATGATTAGAAAATTGCAATATGTAGTGCATATAAGGCTTGATATTGCATTAGCAGTCAATATGGTGGAAAGATTCTCAACAAATCCCAAAGAAAAAATCACATGATGGCAATCAAAATAATTATGAAATATCTGAAAGGTACTAAAGAATATGGTTTATGGTACAAAATAGGAGGCAATTTAGACTTAAAAGTATTCATAGATTTTGATTGGCTAGGAAGTATTGATGATAGAAAAAAAATTACTGGTGGAGCATTCTTTCTTAATAAAAGACTAGTGTCTTGGACAAGCAAGAAATAGAATTGTATCTCTCAGTCCATAGAAAAGGTAGAATATGTGGCAACAGTAGTCAATTGTTCTAATATTGTTTGATTCAAACAACTATTAGTAGGTATGAAGGTAGAGATCAAGGATCTAATAGTCATATACTGTGACAACACCAATGCAATCAATATATCAAAGAATCTAGTGATGCATACCAAAACAAAACACATTTCTATTGTAGAACAAGAATTAGTATGCAAAGAACATTTACGAATAAAGTAAACATTCACAAACCAAAAACTAAATTCACATATATGCTTAGACAAAGAAAGCAAACAAGAAGTGCAAACCTCACAAGAGAAAACACTCCATGCTTTCTTGATTCTGTAGATGTGTCCTTTTGCTGTGGATGTATGCTCAAGATGCTCAAAAGCTGCTTCAATGGAGATGGGTAATGGCAAATTGGTAGCTTTGTGAGCTCTCAATTTGGCATTATAAGGGTAATATTGATGGCTTTGGTTCTCAAAATAGCATGGTAACTTTAGCTCAAAGATTGTTGATGAAATGGCTTGGGATGGGATTCAATTTATAGGCTAAGGGGTAGAGAGATGGAGGGCTTAGATGCAAGGATGGATGAAGACTTAAGGAGGGCTAAGATGCACTCAAAGGGGAGCACATGGATTGTGTTTGTTTAGCACCAATGGGAAGGTGACACTTGTCACAAGGAGGATGAGTGTGAGAGGGTAGGGTAAAGGGTTGGTTAAAGGCATGATGAGTGGGGTTGAGTATGTAAGAGGGATGTAAGAGGAATGAGTGTTGAAGAGGGAAGAGTGTGGAAGATGGGTGTAAGAGTCATGAGTGGGCTTGTAAGAGTCTTTTATGTTTTGTAAGAGCACTCATGACTTAGTGGTTGGGTTTTTTGAGGGGAGACTTTGGTTTGGATTAGGAAAGTCTTAAACTTGTTTAAGGAATGTGACAACATTAGGGGGTGGATTAGGCTTGGGTTTAGGATTAGATTAGGGATGTTAGAGATGTGCAAGTGGATGGCATTAATGAGGTTGGGTGAGTTAGTGGCTAAGCTTGGTTAGTATGGGTGGATGGGGTGGATTAGGCTAAATGGAGGATTAGAGATAGGTTAGGGGTTTTTGAATTTGAGGATTTCATTTATCAAATAGATTTATTTAATAAATGGGGATTTTTGGAATTAGATAGAAGAATATGATTTAATTGATAAATAATAGATTATTTGATTTATCAATTAGGACTATAGATGATTAATTAAATTAATCAACTAGGGATGGCAAAGGATTAATTAAATAAGAATTTAATTAATGATGCCTTTAGAGATGGCTAAATTAGATTACCAAAGTAGTGTAATCAAATTTAGGTGTCTACATCTATAACATATCATTTCTTTAGAGAATTGGTTCAAGATAAAGAAGTTAGATTGGAATATGTAAATACAAAAGAACAAATTACACACATATTCACCAAGGCATTACCTAAGGATGCATTTCGGTATCTAAGAGGTAAGCTAGGGGTCATTCCCCTATCTAAAGCTCACTAAATCAAGTTTAATGATGCATCAACTAGAGCATGTTGAAGATCAATTAGTTGGTGCAGTAATGACATGGGCATATTGCAAATGAATCAATACTTGAGAAAATGAATCAATACTTGAGGTACATTGATATTCACTGAACAATCTCTTTGGCATGAGATGTCAAAGAGGGAGAAGTTTGATGTCATATTTCATAGAAATTTTATAAATAGAAAGAAGAGATATTAGAAAGAAGAGATGTCAATGAGGGAGAATGAACTTGGCATAGGTTGCTATCAAAAGAAGTATTCTGACAAAGGGAGAAATTGAAGGCAAAAAGAGTTCACACTGATACAGGGAGTTTTCATGGATGAGAATCAGAATGAAACTAACGATATGTTCTTTACTTTATTCTTGCTCTAAAATTTCTTTGCACTATGACATGTTGTGTTTCCATCAATGGCAAAGAGGGAGATTGTTTAAAATAATTGATTAATTATGTATTGTCTTTGATGTTACAGAAAATGTCATATCATTTCTAGTTAGTGTATGTTGAGTTCACTTGAGCATTGTAGATAGTTTTCTGTGACTACTGAGCATTCTAGAGTTTGCCTAGTTGAAAGGCAGTATGTATGAGTTCACTTGGACACCAAAGGAAAGTCTACAAAAGATGAGTGTTAACTGAGCTCACTTAGTTAATGAAGAAAAGTTGGATGGAACCAACATTAACCAAGCTCACTTAGTTACCAAAGGAACTTTGCATATATGTAGTGTTGACCAAGTTCACTTAGTTAACAGAGAAAAATCATTTTTGAGTTAGTGATGTATGCATGAATATGAAACCTCTGCTAACATACACACTTCAACACGGTCATTGTATGCGGATTCATCCTGGAATGAACATTGGATTGTTCATCTGAAAATCAGCCTACAAAGCAACTTGTTGCCTTCTATCTAAAGAAAATTGCTTGTCAGATATCCTCAGATTCAAGGTGTTTAAGCAACCAATCCCTGTAAGAACGAAGGATTTAAGAAATGAAATTAATCTATATGATTATGCAGATTAATCTAGAATAAGAAATGCATTCTAATCTAAGAACAAGTAAAGGAAACTAGATTAATCATATGCATATTATGCTAAATGAAACTAAGCTAGAAAATGAATATGAAAGTAGGGAGCTCAAATGAATGCACAATCCAGCAGCAATTTGATGCAAATTCTCATTCAACCCCCTTTAATATGAAGAGATGAGGGTCTCTTAAATAGACTTTCCTGGAATCCATCAATGGTTGAGATCGATTTCAATCAACGGTCAGGATTGAAGATGAGGTTCAGTCATAAAGGGAGATTCCCAAATTAAAGGGAGTTAACAGATTTAATTTGAGTAAAATAAGGAGTTAACTATTTTAATTTGAGTAGAAAAAGGAGTTAACTAATTTAACTCATTTTTGATCAATAGTGAACTCGAAATTTCCCTTTTTTGAACTGAAGAGAGATTTTGTTGAGATATTTAATTTAATAAAATGAGATATGCTCTCATAATTACTTTTTCTATTTAATTAAATAATCTTTAATTAATTAGAGACAATTTTCTTATTTAATTAAATAACTTCATTTAATCAATTAGGAATGGCTTCCCATTTAATTAAATAACTTTGTTTAATTAATTAGAAGTAAGTACTCCATTTAATTAAATAATTTCTTTTAATTAATTAGAAATACCTTTCCCATTTAATTAAATAATTACATTTAATTAATTAAGATAGGCGTATTTATTAAATTAGATAAATTTAATTCCATAGTACATTAGCCTTAGGATATAATTTAATTTAATTACAGTATAAATACTTAATAATTAAATTATAATTAAATCAAGTAGGTTTAAGGTGACTAATATGAGTACATACTATAGGAATTAAATAAGAAATATGATGAATGCAGATTAGGGTTTTCTGCATTTGACAATTAAGTCAAGTAGCGAATAGTAGAATGAGAATTGCCTATTAGAATAGGACTTTGAAATTATCAGAAATAGACCAGAATTGGTATAATGGAAATGAGCTAATTTTGGGGTATTACATTTTGCCCCTCTTTGAATGAATGTGTAAGAAACATGTTCAATTCAAAGATAATCAGAAAGCATGATGCGAACATGAGATTGGTTACGAAGGTGATGATACGAAGACCAATTGATAAGCTTTTTAAGGACCATCTCTAGAACAGAGCTTAATCCTAAGGAATCCAAGCAAAGCACTTAGATACCTAAGATCGACAACATTTAAAAGACTACCTCCAGAACGAAGCGTAATCTTTAAGGATCCAGATAGAATGTCTAGATACCTAAAATTGATAAGCATTTAAAAGGTTTCTTCAGAACAAAGTTTAACCTTTAAGGATCTAGATAGAACACCTGGATACCCGAGAGTGATAAAGCATTTAGAAGACTATCTCCAGAACAGAGCTTAATCTTCAAGGATCCAGATAGAACACCTAGATACCTAGAATTGAAAGCATTTAGAAGATTATCTCCAACACGAAGCTTAACCTTCAAGGATCTAGATAGAACACCTAGATACTTGAGAATAATAGCATTTAGAAGACTATCTCCAGAATGAAGCTTAACCTTCAAGGATCTAGATAGAACACCTAGATACCTAATATTGATAAAAGATAAAAAGGTCCAATAATGAGTCATAGAATCATCCCCAGAACAAGACTTGATCCTCAGGAGTTGGGGTTTAGACTGTCCCAATACCTGTCTATCGAAATCTAAGAAGAGTTGTTATAAGGTTG
Source organism: Cupressus sempervirens (assembly GCA_028749045.1). NCBI lineage: Eukaryota > Viridiplantae > Streptophyta > Pinopsida > Cupressales > Cupressaceae > Cupressus > Cupressus sempervirens. The sequence goes on from CM053787.1 coordinate 328,552,739, forward strand.
ATCAATTGATGAAAAGATAAGATAGATGGCAAAGATGCCAGATAGAAGGGAACAAAATGCCTCGAGTGATGAGATGCCCCAAGTGATGAGGACATAAGATGGGAACAAGATCCCCCAAACAATGAAGATTCAAATTGATTTGAAATTTAGTTCAATGATGTAATCATCCTGCCCCCTCAGGAGTGAAATCAAAAGATGACACACCAGAAGTATGATGTAAGGAGAGTGATGAAAGATACAAAATAAATCCAAGGTTTAGTAGAATATAGAAGAGATTATAATGATTAGAAGAAATATAAAGAGATTAGAATGATCTGAAGAAATTTGGAGGTTGATCCGAAGTGATTTCAAGATCCAAAAGGCCAAGTTTGAGTTGAAAAGATTCCAAGAATTGCAAAGTATCAGAAAGATTTTGATTGCACAAAAATTTTTAAAATGCATTTTGAGCCACTTAAGTGTGTCAGATTTTGAATTTGATCCCGAAAAATGGGTTAAGAGCAACCAAAGTAGCCAAGAGGGTGATTAATCAATCATTTGTGCAGTTCATGAAAGAACATGATACTTTGAAGGGATCAATAATCCCTCATCAGAGAAGGTGAAAGTAGATTTGCAATTGAATCACATGCTTATGCAAGTGAAGTATGCAATGCAAGACTATGTTAAATGCAACCCTAGGTCTGGTTACCGAGCCTCGACGATTTATCATCATTGGATATAAAATAAAGCTCGTATGTTATACAACTCCCACTGCCATTGAAATCATGAAAATATGAATATAACATACATTATTGGGATGTCAGGATTAAATGTAAGCATTCGAGGCACAAGAAGCCAGAATGACCAGAACATTTGTCTCTTTTAATGTAGCAAGTTAACATAAGCATCAGAGCATAAATGCTAGGATGACCTAAATGTTGCTTGCATGACAGGCACACCAAACACACGGGAGATTCCTCTTATGCTAAGTATTCAGTATTCATTATGTCTGCAACAACCCTTGCATTCGTAACCTAAGACAAAAGTGTGCTAGACATACTCACAGTGACTCGTACGTTCACTTAATAGGATGACTATTAGTATGTACTATAGCATGAAGAGTTCACTCGAACAAACAAGGAGAAGAAATAATGTCATTGACGTATCTGTATAAAAGGAGTCAAGGTACACACGGCCATCCAATACGAGATGGAGGCTCTTATAGTGGACACCCCTCTTATAGGAATAGATCAACTTATTAGAACTAAACCGCAAATAGAAACTAATAAGAAGATCATGCTCCTAGTCATTACTTCTCTAGTCGAAGATGACATCATCAAGTTGCTTGAGGAGATATGATAAAGCAAAACAAAGAAAACAAAGAAAATGCTCAGCATATCCAAACAAGTATATCATTTTTATTTTTTTGAGTTCAATGTTTTTGGGATTGATGTCAAGTGTCAATGTCCAGAACATGTAAGAAAGAAATCTCTTCAATAGGGTGACAACAGTAGGCAGACGCAGTCAGAACAACTAGTGACTGAGGTCAAAGAGGAATCTTCTCGATGAAGAACCTAAGAAGGACTAAGCGATAGTAGACAGACATAGCCAAGACGACTGGTGACTGACGCAAAAGAGATCTTCCATAAAGGAATCTTGAGACATGACCTGAGCAATGGTAGGCAAACACAGTTGGAACAACTGGTGACCGTTGCGAAAGAGATTCTATGAGGAGAATCTCGAAAAGAGTGACACTAGCGATAGTAGGAAGGCACAGTCAGAACAACTGGTGACTGTTGCGTAGGAGATTCTATGAGGAAAATCTCGAAAAGAGTGACTCTGGCGATAGTAGGTAGACGTAGTCAGAATGACTGGTGACTGTTGCATAGGAAATTCTATGAGGAGAATCTCAAAAAAGAGTAACATTGGAAAAAGTAGGCAGATGCAGTCAGAATGACTGGTGACTGTTGCGTAGGAGATTCTATGAGGAGAATCTCAAAAAAGAGTGACACTGGCGACAGTAGGCAAACTCAGTCAGAACGACTAGTGACTGTCGCGTAGGAGATTGTATGAGGAGAATCTCAAAAAAGTGACACTAAGGGGGGAATGCCCTCGAGCTATGACAAGACTCAATCCATGGATACATGAGCAGGAAAAGTAGGAAAGTGAAAGCATGAAAGTGACTATACAGAATGGCCAGAAGATGCACTGCAAGATGGAGTATTGGGAATAAGAGGAGCCTATTTACTAGGTTTTCACCATCTTGGAAAAAGTCTCCTTTTTTTGCTACCATGATGCCTGTTTCCAGGTTTTCATCAATGGCACTTTTCTTGTTTTTCAATTTATTTTTATTTTTATTTTTTTAGGACTTGTTCTGATTTTTGGATTTTTTTTAGGACATTTAGCTATGTACAGAGAGCTTGCTGAGATTGAATTAACTGTAAAACTACTTTAGGTGGAGAGTGTTCATAGGCTCTTTAAGCATTTCTCCTTCAGTTGTGGAAAGCTGATAGGCGCCAGATCCATATACTGTAGTAATGATGTAAGGACCTAGCCAGTTTGGTTCAAACTTTCCCTTTTGCATTCGTTGTTGTTGATTCTTAGGGTTCTCTCTCAGGACGAGATCACCCAGCTGGAAGTCACGTGGCCTAATTCTCCTATTGTAGCTTCATGCCATTCTTTGTTGATATGCTCGTAGATGATCACAAGCCACTTATCATCGTTCATCCAGCAACACAAGCTCTTGAAGCCAGGCTATCCTATAGTCATCATCAGTGATAAGACCTTTCATAGAGATTCTCAAGGTAGGAATCTCGACCTCTATCGAAAGCACAACATTCGTCCCATATACCAACACAAAAGGAGTCATGCCCGTTGGAGTTCTAATGCTTGTTCTATATGCCCACAGGGCTGTATTGATCTGGAGATGCCAGTCTCCCCTTGACTTACTGACTGTGCGATGAAGAATTTTGAGGATCGCCTTATTGGATGCCTTAGCTTGGCCATTACCCTGGGGGTAATAAATGGAAGAGCAATGTTGTGTGATCTTGAATTTCTTGCACAGTTCCTTAAGGTCTTTATTTTTGAACTGTCCTCCATTGTCAGTAATGATTGAGGATGGTATACCATATCTACAGATAATGTAGTTTGTGATAAAAAGTGCTACAGCTTTTCCATCAGCAATTGTGAGAGGGACTGTCTCTACCCATTTCGTGAAATAATCTGTAGCGGTGATAATGAACTTATGTCCATTAGAAGAGGTTGGGTGAATTTGTCCCACCAAGTCAAAGGCCCATTGTTGAAATGGCCATGTTGTAGTAGAGGGAATCAACTCTGTAGCTGGAGTGTGAATGAGATTCTCATGTAGCTGACACTGTTTGCAAGACCTAGCATATTTAATAGCTTCTTGCTCCATTTTAGGCCAGTAGTAACCAGCATGAAAGAGTTTGTGAGCTAGTGTTAGGCCATTGGAATGAGATCCAAAAATACCTTCGTGAATGTCAATTAGTGCACGTTTGGACTTGTCTAGTTCTAAACACCTAAGGAGTGTTCCGTCGAGACCTCTCCTATACAGATCGTCAGCAATAATGACATAATGTGAAGCCTTACAGATTAGGTAACATTTCTCATTCTGGGTCAAACCTTCCGGAATGGTTTGATTATGAAGGTAGGAATAGATGTGATGGTAGTGGGATGATTCTTGTCCTATAATAGAACAGATCATCCTAGAATTAGGTGTGTCATAGGCTAGGTAGTGTAACGCTTCCGCCAAGAACTCGTGTCGTAGATCATTTTTTGGCATTTGTAGAAGGGAGGCCAAAGTGGCCATGGCATTAGCCACTTTATTATCTATGCGTGGAACTTGTTGGAAGGTGATATGTGAAAAATATTTTGTCAAGTCATCAACCATGCATTTGTTAGGAATTAGTTTTTCATCTTTTGTTTGATACAAACCATTTACTTGGTTGATGAAAAGCTGAGAGTCATTGAAGATATCCAAGTGATCTACTCTCCATTCAGCTACAATTTTCATACCATTGATCAAAGCTTCATATTCAGCAATGTTATTTGTACAAGGAAACCGAATCTTGTACACTTTGGGCAATGAGTATCTCTGTGGTGTGATGAAAAGTAATCCAACACCTGATCCTTGTTGTGTGAAGGATCCATTGAAGAACATAACCCATGTATGATGAGTGAGTGTTAGAATTGACTCATCTGGAAAATCAATGTTTATTGGTAGAAGACTCTGTATGGGTGCCTCAGCCAACTGGTCTGCAATTGCCTGTCCCTTTATGGCTCTGCATTCAACATATTGGATGTCAAACTCACTTAGTATCATGACCCATTTAGCCAATCTTCCTATGAGAGCTGCCTTACTGAGCAAGTACTTTAATGGATCTATTTTAGCCACAAGCCATGTAGTGTGGGCAAGCATGTAGTGTCTCAACTTTTGGGAAGAAAAGACAATTGCCAAGCAAGCTTTCTCAATAATACTATAGTTTTTCTCATAAGAGACCAATGTTCGGCTTAAGTAATAATAACTCTTTCTTTGTTGTCATTGTCTTCCTGAGCCAATAGGATTCCCAAAGATGTTTTAGTGGCTGAAATGTATAAAAGCAAAGGCTTCCCATGCATAGGAGGCATAAGGATTGGTGGATTGACAAGATATTGTTTAATCTATGTTAAGCTTTGCTCACAATCTTGGCTCCAATTGAATTTCACACCCTTATGTAAGGTCTTTGTGAAGGGTTGTGATTTATCTGCCAATTATGAAATAAACCTGCAAATAGATTGAAGCCTTCCCTGTAGTCCTCTCACCTGACTGATGTTTCAAGGTGGTGGCATGTCCATTATTGCTTGTACTTTTTTTGGATCTACTTCAATTCCCTTTGCAGAAAAAATATATCCTAACAGTTTTCCTAATGTAACACCAAATGCGCATTTCTTAGGATTGAGCCGAAGACTAAACTTTTCCATACGATCTAGGATTAGTCCGAAATCGTGCAAATGAGTATTGCGTTTAGTGCTTTTGACCAAGGTATCATCAACATAGTCCTCCATAGTTCTATGCATCATGTCATGGAATATTGTAGTAATAGCCCGCTGATATGTAGCTCCAACGTTCTTTAAACCAAATGGCATCACATTCCAAAAAAAGGTTCCCCATGCACATGTGAAAGTTGTTTTCTCTTGATCTTCTGGCACAATTTTTATCTGATTGTATCCAGAAAAACCATCCATAAGTGAGTACATCTCATAGCTAGCTGTCATGTCCACAATCATATCAATATTAGGGAGTGGAAAGTCGTCTTTAAGACATGCCAAGTTAAGATCATGAAAATCTATACAAACTCTGATAGACTTATCGTGCTTAGACACGGGGACAATATTGGATATCCATTCAGCATAATCAATTGCATGAATGAAACCAGCCTTCAGAAGTTTCTCCAATTCGACTTTGACTAGTAATGCAACATGAGGATGCATTTTTCGAAGCTTCTGTTTAACTGGTTTTATGCCTGGTGTTATGGACAAGTGATGCATAATAAGATCAGGATCCAATCCTGGCATGTTAGGATATGTTCACAATGAATTGTTCCTTCTCTTCAAGTGACAATGACTATGCCAGATGTATCACATGAGGATGTTCTTTTGTGCCTAGGTTAATTGGCTGTGTCGGCTCTATTAACACTGATGATCTCTCCTAAAAGTTATTGGGAAGGACATCAAATATCTCATCTGCGGGTGCCTCAGAGAGGTTTTCACCCTTGGATACGTCTTTTGTTTTTACTTTTTTTGGATTCGACACTGCCACAATGTGGTTTTCACCATCAGACCTCTTACATTTTTTCTTTTTAATTATGTGACTAAGATATTTGATGTTGGCCTCAGTCATGTTGATGCTTTGCTCATTGGTGGAAGACGTTAGAAGTTCGATAGCATTTAGGTAACAGGCAAGAGCATAGTCATTCTGGAATGTGGGGACTTTGTTAGATGCATTGGGGTTCCAGTCTATAAGCTCGAGATGTGTGAGTGAGAGAGTAGTGGCTGGTTCAATTGCGTTCACAGTATAGTCATTAAATGTGTGGACCAGCAATTTGAGACCTAAGGTGACCTCACCCACAAGTGTATTCAAATGCTTCAGAGTACAAACGTTAGTAATTGATGACTCTAGGACACTAGTTGGATCAGACCCCTATGACCTATCCCTAGATGTTTCACTCACTTCAATTTGATTTTCATAGACATGCACTTGGTCAATGTCTTTATCAGTAGTCGCTTTTGAAAGATTGTCAAATTCATATTCATGAGAATCGGTGTTATATGGTGAGAGACTATAGAACTCCCCAACAGTGATAGGGACATACTCTCCTTCAACCTTTGGATTCTTACACAAATACTCAATATGTCATGACTAACTAGATTCTCCATTTTCTGAATGATATTTGAGTTGCTCAACATTGTCCTCAGAAGAATCACTAGTATCATCCACAGTGCTAACACGTGGCACAAAGTCATCTGGCTCAACAAAGAATTTAGCAAGATCATAAGGAATAGGATGAGGGTAAGAATCCTCATCATCAAATTCTTCCTCTCGAGTACCTGACTCAGATTGTGACTCATTTTCAGATGAACTCTTAGGTACGTGTATGAATTTATTGGATCCCAAATGGAAAGGGACCTTCTTGAACCCTAGACCAGTTGTGTCACTGTTGCTTTGATAGGATCTATTAAACCATTGTTATTGCACCCAATAGTGCCAATTCCCTTGTAGCCAAAACGCTTCATAAGCTTAATACTAGGTCCATACTTCTTAGGAGTGATTTCTCGAGCTTATTTTGTTAGGTCTACTAGAGACTCTTCTTTGTAAAGCCATGTAGCAATGGCTCTATTTTTGCTTTCATCTTCTAAGGGAACTGTAGCTTTGACAAAAGAGCCATTAAACTTGGTCTGAGGTGTCAACACGAATGACTTCTTTGCTACTGAGGGTCTCCCAAAATGTCGAGGGGACTCTGGAATAGATGTTAATGACATCACTAGTTCCATGTGGTATTCTCCCATACCAGTTTCTTTCAATTTAAATGACTGCTCAATTTGTTTCAGCTTATTGTTGTGACAATCAGTAGATTCACGATTAGCAGGGATGAAAGAATCAGCAGCTTTGAGCATATTGCAAGTGTAGCTAGTAGTAGCAGGAATAGTAACTTTGGAGCCATGAAATAGATTTTTAATGCATTGGTGGTATGTGGATGGCACAGCGCACATGTCATGTATCCATGGCTATCCCAATAGAATGTTGTAGGCTAAGGGAATGTAAAGTACCTGACAGGTGATATCCCTTTTGACATGACCGACGCGAATTGGTAAAGTGACCAAACCTAGTGACTTTCATTCTACTTCATCGTACGCTTTAATAGTTATCTTTCATCGAGGATCAATAGAGTCCTCAGAATAATCCAATTGTCTAAGCAGAGCAACAGAAACAATATTTAGGCCAGTGCCATTTTCAATGAGTACTCGACGAACATGTGTCTAGTGGATCATAACCTCAATGTGTAGAGGTTGATTGTGTGGGTGATTCAGTGAGTTGTCATCCTCCTCGGAGAAGGTCATAAGATGAGGTGAGGTCAAGTGACCTACCATGGATTGAAATCACTCAAGATCAAGATCTTGAGGAACGTTTGCCTCAGTGAGGGCTTTGTCCAGAATTTTCCTGTGAGTAGGCGAGATTTTAAGCAGCTCAAATATGGAAATGTGAGCATTGGTTCATTTCAACTGATCTAGAATACTATAACTGGTTGCAGTCAAGTTCGTTGTGTGTTTTGCACCTTCACTGGATGGACCAGAAAGGGCTTTGTCCTTGTTTTGTTGGGTATTTGAAATAGGAGGTGTAGGGCCTTTGAGCACCAACTTTGCATGAGAGCGAGTAACAACATTAGCACAATGTTGTGAAGATGCATTATCCGTGTTATTGGAAGTAGGGCCTCTCAAGACAAATGGTGTCTTGGGTTTATCATTATCTTTCTTCCCCTTTATGGTAATAACGTTGCAGTATTCAGAATCTACAAGTTCAACCATGTGAATGACATTGTCATCATTGGAATACGTATAGTTGACCTTATTGTAGGGTTCTGGTTTCGAAGTCTCTCCTTTTTCATAAGCTGGGAAAGGCTCTTTGAATGCCTTGTGGTCCAAGTTTTTGTTATGTCCATCTACCACAAGTTCACCAACATCAATCATGTCTTGGACTTTATGACATAAGGTTATATAGTTGCTGGTTTTGTGTCCCTTGTTTTGGTGATACTCACAAAATGAGGTCTCATTCCACCATGGTGGACGTGGTTGTGGATCATAGGGACGAGGGTTATCCATTGGCAAGATAAGCTTGTGTTGTAGCAATGTTTTGTAAACCACATCCAAAGGTTCTCGTAAAGGCGTATACTCTCACTTGGGTTGTGTTGCCCATGAGTTTCTCGATTTGTTCCCAGACGCCTTATTGTCAGGAGGAGGCTTCTCAGAACTTTTGGTTGCTTTGAGGCAATCTGTAGAATTAAATGCTGCTTTAGCAGGTTTTGGTGTGACATTATCAACAATCCCATCATGTACAATTTCTCGGTTCTTGTTGACATGTTTGGTTTTATCCCTGTTGGAAGTGGAACCTTGTTTTGTGTCTCTCTGAAGAGTGAGCTCACCTTTCTTGACCATAAATTTTTTGATACAGATAGCCTGTGTAATCATGTCTTCAAAGGTATGTGGACCTTGTAGTTGGACTCTATACCCAAAATCAGGTAAGAGGTTATCAGTGAAAATGTCAAGCTTCTCCATTTCTGGGATTTTACGAGAATACTTAGTGTAAAGTTGTCTCCACCGTTGGAGGAAAGTGAGAAAAGGCTCACCAACCTTCTATTTAAGGTTACATAGATCTCAAATATTTACAGGATGTTTAATGTTATGAGAATATTGCTGAACAAATGAATTAGCAATTTCATCAAATGTCTTGATACCAGGAGGTAAATGTGAGAACCACTCCAAAGCCTGACCACCTAGGCTTCTAGGGAATAAACACATGAGGTACGTTTGATTGTGTATAAAATCCATAGACAAAGCACCAAATTCCCACAAGTGATCTTGGGGATCAGTAGTACCAAAGTACTTATCATATTTGGGTAGTTCTACGCCTCTTAGGAAAGACGACCTGTTTATACTTTTGTCAAATGGAAATGAACAAAGAGCGTCCAATGTGTATGTCCTTTTGGGTTTCTCTTTCTCATGCATCATCTGAGCCAATTGGTCTTGCATAATTTTCAGTTGTTTTTGGAGTTTAGTGGTCTTAGTTTCTTCTTCACGTGTGATAATGGTCTCCACATTAAAATGTGTGGGTAGTTTTGCTCCCTCTTGGGTGAGTTTGAGAAAGTACTTTTCTTTCTCTTCATGGATTAAGATTCCCATGACCTTCTGAAAGTTTTTGTCTCTTTGACATTTTGCTATGTGTTCAAGAAGGATTTCCACCTCTTCTTGTTCTTCATCAGTTTCATCTTCTTTCTCTTTCCCCTTGTCATCCCTAGGTTGTTCTTGATATTGACTATGACTACCCCATTCAGGTTCACGATTAGTCATTATAGGAACTTGTTTAGTTTTCATATGTTGTATTTCAAAAGGGTCTGTGGAGAAAGGATCATACATTGTGTTTGAGAATGCAGGACTCTTACCTATCTCAGTATCCTTTTGGTAAAAAGGATTCCTAATTTGTTGTGAATTGGAAAATGTTCGTTGAACTTGAGATGACCTTGCAGGTGAGGAAGACTATGAAGATGCCTCACTAGCCAAACTAGATATAGATTGCGTAGTGAAAGGTAAGCTACCTCTGTCACAATTACGAACCCTAGCATGACCACATCTAATGTTATCAGGATAAAACACATTGCCGCTTTTGGTTGTGACAGTCATAGGCAAGGAAAAGAAGTTAGAACCTGGACAAGGACTATACTAAGACTAGGTCTCAAAAAGGACAAGATAGTAGCAAGAATGTTGTTCACTAAGGCACAAATGGTCTGATTTAAAGGCTAGAACAGCCAGAGATTATGACCACTGTGGAACAAAGTATGACAAGCATTAAGACGAGGACCAAAATTACTTATGAGATGAGACTAGTCAAGGTATAAGACACAAGTTTTCAGTTAAGTGAAGTGTCACTATTCCAGGATTGTTTGCAAATAGAGAGTGATAAACAGATGCGAAAAAGGATAGCGTGCAGGCCGCAGATAGCTAGAATAGACCCAAATTGTTAATGCTGATACAAAGTCTCGCGCAAAAACTTTTATGATTAGCACAAAGAAGTTTTACGGGCTGTGCGAAGATGTTTCTGTCTCATGCGAAGATCAGTAACAGTTTTTAATTTCACGCAAGAATGTTTTTCGGATCGTGCGAAGATGCGCAACAGAAATTTAATTTCATGCGAGGACAAAATGGATTCGCGCAAGAGCCAAATGATTTTGCGAGGGATCCAAATGATTTCGCGTGAAAGGATAGAACAATTTCACAACAGTGACTGATTTTGGCAAAAAATTTGATCGTTCCAATAACCAGGCAGATAAACATATACATAGAATAGCAAGCAAGTGATTTCAAGCATGTCTGAAAATAATGAGAAAGGGCAAAAGCAACCTTGCACATGAACAATCAAGTGACTTAGTTTGTGCTAATCCCTAAGAGAGCTATTTTTGTACATTTTCAAAGAATTTTGCAATCATTGCACACATTCCTAGAAAATAAAAGTTGGCTTTTCTAAGGTATTTAGTAATGGTTTGATTCTGCAACTTTTATGACTCACAGGGGTGACCTCCAATCCCGGCGCACCGAGGTTTTGACATAGTCTGAGAACTTAATCTTCAAGAGCTGCTAGGGAGATCTGACAACCCACAATGAACCACACCCGTGGAGATTTCTTCCACAAGGACATTTATATAGTGGTTGTCACTACCATGGCAAAAATGGCTATTACTGCTCGAGGTTCCGTCAATGCAGTTTTCCTTGTAGAGGAATTTTCTGCTATGGTTAACCCTCTCTAAAGGTGACCGACTCATAATAGTATACCACAAGGGGACTTAGCTTCCAGATTCAAGGTTTTGACACCTTTTCACCTTTAGCCCAATCAAAATAGACAGATTAATTCGACATGCTAAACTACGATTATCTCTTAAAGATCTATGATATCATCTTCCTGTGATCTATCAACCTCTCCAGAGAAAGGATGCCTTAATCAACAAGTCAAAGATTCATCTATCTACGAGATGCTCAAAGTATCCTTCCCACCTACAAGGAATCTGTCTTAGAGAGGAGTTTCACTAGGAACCCACTCCCTCAAGATCCATGAATAGTGTTCATGGGGGCTTAATTACTATGTGTGTACAAATGTTAATTCCTGAAAACAAATCTATCTAAAAGTAATCAAAAAGCACAAGGTGGTACACTTAACACTTTAACTAATGTGAGGTGATCCAAAGATGTGGAACATTTAATCCCTCACACAAGCCAAAATGAGTCCACAACTCAGAAATTAGTGAGTTCTAGAAAGCACAAAAGGGTTGCCTTGTGGAGCCTTTAACGCTTATGTCCTGTAGACCCCTCCCCTATTTAACATGGTGCTGAGCTTGCAACCACAAGGTGAAACGAGGGGCCGGCAGATTAGCGAGTCCAATAAACCAAGATAGCTAATTAGATCTATCACTAAAGACTAAGCCTGCTAAATGAAACTAATAGAGATCACAACCTAGTATCAAATTATGCATGTGTTATAAAATGAGAACATGAAAGAAAATACACACACAAGCTTGACACAAGAGATGTTCGTTTTAGCTCCAAATGAAGTGTTATCAGTCAAAAAGAATTACCTGGTAATCCTCGCAACACACTTAGTAGATTTTTACCTATTTCTGGCAACTTTAGCACGCTTTTCCCATTGTCTCGCAAACCGCTGTTATGCTGTTCCAAAAAAATAGAAAACATAGAAACACTAGAAACGACGAACAGTCAGCAGAAAAACTTGAAAACACAAAAATCAATGCAAAAATTTGCCTCTGTTAGCAGAGTTTCACGCAAAATTCCTGACAGTCCGCGCGAAGAAGTTTTACGGCCCGTGCGAAATCAAATTCGGCTTGCTCGAAATTAAATTTGGCTCGCGTGAAGAAACAGGTCTCGCGCGAAGTTTCGCACGCCAAAGTACTTTCTTGCACGATGTGGAAAGAATCTTCGCGTGAAGATTTTGGATCCTCACGCGAAAATGAACAATCTCACGCGAAGATTCTCGAAACTGTATGAAACAGTATGGACAGAGAACAAAAAAATAATTAAAAATATAGAAAGAGGCCAGAAAAACTAATTTTTGGGCCCCACAGTGGGCGCCAGAAATGTATGCATGAATATGTGGCCTCTGCTAACACACACACTTCAACACGGTCATTGTATGCAGATTCATCTCAGAATGAACATTGGATTGTTCATCCGAAAATCAGCCTGCAAAGCAACCTATTGCCTTCTATCTAAAGGGAATTGCTTGTCAGATATCCTCAGATTCGAGGTGTTTAAGCAACCAGACCCTGTAAGAACGAAGGATTCAAAAAATGAAATTAATCTATATGATTATGTAGATTAATCTAGAATAAGAAATGCATTCTAATCTAAGAACAAGTAAAGGAAACTAGATTAATCATATGCATATTATGCTAAATGAAATTAAGCTAGAAAATAAATATGAAAGTAGGGAGCTCAAATGAATGCATAATCCAGCAGCAATTCGATGCAAATTCTCATTCAACCTCCTTTAAAATGAAGAGATGAGGGTCTCTTAAATATACTTTCCTAGAATCCATCAACGGTTGAGATCGATTTCAATCAATGGTTAGGATTGAAGATGAGGTTCAGTCATAAAGGGAGATTCCCAAATTAAAGGGAGTTAACAGATTTAATTTGAGTAAAATAAGGAGTTAACTATTTTAATTTGAGTAGAAAAATGAGTTAACCGATTTAACTCATTTTTGATCAATAGTGAACCGAAAATTTCCCTTTTTTGAACTGAAGAGGGATTTTGTTGAGATATTTAATTTAATAAAATGAGATATGCTCTCATAATTACTTTTTCTATTTAATTAAATAATCTTTAATTAATTAGAGACACTTTTCTTATTTAATTAAATAACTTCATTTAATCAATTAGGAATGGCTTCCCATTTAATTAAATAACTTTGTCTAATTAATTAGATGTAAGTACTCCATTTAATTAAATAATTTCTTTTAATTAATTAGAAATACCTTTCCCATTTAATTAAATAATTACATTTAATTAATTAAGATAGGTGTATTTATTATATTAAATAAATTTAATTCCAGAGTACATTAGCCTTAGGATATAATTTAATTTAATTAAAGTATAAATACTTAATAATTAAATTATAATTAAATCAAGTAGGATTAATGCGACTAATATGAGTACATACTATAGGAATTAAATAAGAAATATGATGAATGCAGATTAGGGTTTTTAGCATCTGACAATTAAGTTAAGTAGCGAATAGCAGAATGAGAATTGCCTATTAGAATAAGACTTTGAAATTATCAGAAATAGACCAGAATTGGTATAATGGTAATGAGCCAATTTTTGGGGTATGACAAGTGACTACCAAGTAGGGTTTGCCTGTGAAGGATTTTCTTGTTTTGGCATATTAAATTCAATTGAATTATCTGTTGGTTCTAGCCAATTGAGGGAATGAATATTAATTATTCTAAGTTGTATTCTAGCTAACTAGACAATATGAAAGATATAAATATAAGGTGAAGTTGAGTTTTAGAAAGTGTGGAAATACATGAAAGAGAATTGAAGATTTAATGATGCTAAGAGGAAAAAAATCAAAAGGATAAGCAAAATATCCTTGTGCAGTTGAAAAGATGTATTCGATCAAGAAGGATCAAGTATAAGCCAGAATTGAGATCTGTAATCATCAATTCAATTGCATCCAAATCAGGTAATTGATTCACCCCTCCTCTCTTAGTTACTTCTCTTATATTTCCAAAAACTCTAGCACCATCATGATCTCCCTTTCCATATCCTGCCTCAATGAAATTTCAAAAATGTTGCACTCTACTTGTCACATACATCCTACTCAACCAATAGAAAATCCTTGTATTCTTGAATTGTGTAGTGCAATTGTTTGAACATATAATGTGTTGATTGTATCTTTTTCTCTTTACCTCAAATTGTCATAGAAAACTCTAAAACATCCTTGCAAAAATTGCGATGAATAAGTTCAATCATCGCTGATATAGAAGTGCTACTCAATAATTTTCTTTTATCCTCTATGCTATCATGTGCATGAATAAATGCTGTGTATAAAAATTGACCTTTGTATAGATTTTTAATACATTCAGTGCACTCCATTTTGAGGTTTTAGTGTGTAGTTTTAAGTAAATCAACAATTGACACAATCATACCCAAGGGAAAAGTGTCCTTACACAACTTGAATTGCTCATCTAACCATCTAGCTCTATGTGTATGACCTATGTTATCATAAATTATTTTCTCTTGAAATAATTTCATAAAATCAGCTACAAATACATCACTTTTCACTAATTCACACCTCTTTAATTGTTTTCCATCTTTAACACCATATATATAACTAACTTGTACTTTCCAAGAGAAACTAGTCTCTTACCAATTTCATGTGTGCTATCTAGATGTATGTATCTATGCAACTTTTTCAAACCACCACATTGAGGGAAAAAACCTTTCAAACACATGGTCTTATAATAAATGCACCCATCATCTCATTTACATAACACACTTGTAATAAATTCTCTTAGTGACTTAGGAGGTAATCGTAGACCACATTCCTGCAATATTTTGTTAGTATGCAAAGTACAACATATATAACAATAAACATCATAATGCATAAAAAACTCAACATGAACCCTAAAACAACATGTAATGTATGTATGATTTATATTAACATAGAATGGTTTTGTCATCTCAAAAAGACTTTGGCTGATTATAATTTGATAAAATCTTTGGAGAAACATTTTATAAATTTGTGTTTGAGTCATATCCAAAAAATGTTTTGCATGTGGCTCATGGTTTGTTTTTCCAATTCACCTTTTGACAACATCTTTTTTGTTTGGTGAAGCCCTTGTGTTGTCACCCCAAAAGTTTTCTATTAATGTTCTTAGTGCATCAATAATAACTTTATCTTTGTGTGGGAGTCTACCTCGGAATGACCAAAAATAAGTCTAATTAGAATTCTCAATTTTCTCTCACCTCACTAAGGCTTTGAGTAACATTTTTTTACCTATCCTTAATGGTTTACTTGTTTTTCTTGCCATACGAGTTTTTTCCATTTCCTTTCCCATTGTGGCTGAAGTGAGGACCCATCAAATTGTATTAGCATCTTTAGTACATGTTTTGTATGCATCAAAGAGGTTTCTAACAATGCTTTTTTCACTACTATTTTCAGATGTTCTTAACCCCAAAATTCTCATTGTCACTCTAAATTTCATATTTTTAACCATTTCAACAAGAAGTTGACATCTTCCACATTGATTAAAATTTCCAAAATATTTACTACAAATTTTTTGAAAAATTTCCCAAAATTTCTTTTTGATATTCTATCATACATTGGCTTCAAAATATTTTCATCAATGTCAATTAGAAACTTTGGTTTTCTATGAATTATTCTAGGAGATGTTGATGTACATGCATGCTCTATATTTTCATTACTTTCATCATGTGCATTCATAATTTCAATTTGAGATGTCACATTAGGGGCATTAGGTGATGTCAGTGTATTTTTCATAATCATCTCAATTGGGGTATGTTGAGCATTTTCATTTGTCAAATTTAGGTGCATTTGTGACATCAATATCGATAGGTAGACCTACATCACTTACATTGGAGGCATTTGATCATGTACCTTCACATAATCTCCTCATACACTCCCTTGTTTTTGTCTTTATTGCCTCTCATTTTTCAATTGTGTTAGTGAACAAATTGTCCTCCAAAGAAAGATACACAAATTAACTCCAAAATGCCTAGATAGGAAGACTAAATCAACATGACTAACAGTTGGGTCACTTCACTATTGAAAAAATGTAAGCGCCCTCTGAATTTATCTAGGTAAATCTCCTCATGTAAGATTTACAAAGAATCAACTACACTATGATTGATAATGCTTTTAATCTAAAAGCAAGAAAGGTTTACAAACATCTATCCATAAACACGACCAGATGTAGGAAAACTAATTAACCTAGAGAAAATAATAAGTAAATGATGCAAAGCTCATTTACTCAACCATTACATTATAGAAATAGCACAAAGAGAAAGATAGAACATTCTTTCCAAATATATGAAAAACTAAAGCACCAAGTCCCAAAGATGATTGTGATGATGATTAGATGTAACATATACACATTTAGAGAAAATCAATATCACTCAAAGTTGGACATTGATCCAAAAACAAGCATTTCAAGTCAAGCTTTTAATATATTGAAATTTACCTTCTTTGGACACAGAAAAATAATAAAGATTTTTTTGTTCTTGTACATTGACCACTATCTAAGAATAAACAATCTCCTCCCCTTCATTAAAATTAGAAATAAATAGAGTAGAAAACTTCCCCTCTTAGAAGCCCAAAGTCTGTAGAAAAAGGTAGTCTTCCTCCCCCACCAAAAAATGGAACCCTCCAATGTGTGATTTTAGCCTTAATTATTTCTCACTTTTGGTTATTCATAATTGATTCTTTGGATCCATTAGAGGTAAGAAATATTTCAATCTTTCTTTCATGTAATTATAATATGCTTATTAGCACATTAGTGTATCCAGGAATATAGTAAAAAAACTACTAGGGAGATTATCATTTTGACACATAATCTCATAGTTTGTGTTCCACATTAGTCTCAAAGATTTTCAATGCTTATTATATTGAAATAAGTTAATATTTTATCTACCACCAGTTGGATCAATCTTCAAATATCTATAACTTCTCTTTTGCAAGCACGAGAGGGTAGTTATCGAAAACTCAAGACAACTCTACATCCAAGTTCCCAGGCATGAGGAATGGGTAAATGGATTATAGACTTCACATATTTCTTTTGTTACTATTAGCAAATTCTCTTCATATTTTCACAAAGGAAGCCCTTGTATTGAGGTTAATTTTAGCTATGATTGTAGCGATGATCATCCATGTTACCATTTTGACGGGACATCAAGCACCACTATGAGATTTCCATTCCTTGAGGTCATCCCAACCATAGTTATTTATCTCATGCTCCATTTGAGGAATCACCCCCATCTATTTGAGTATATTGTTAACAAACCACATAACTTTATTGACATCTTATTCAAACAGTTTGTAGCTAATCCTTACTTCATCACTATTTTAGATGAATTCTTATTTGAAGTTATGAATTCTTGATGATTATTGATCACATGTGTGTTGATGCCATGTACTCTACTTGTAACCTACCTTAGGTCATCTTATCAATTGCTTTAGCTATGTCTTCATGCATGCATGTTCCTTCTCTTAAAAGACCCGAGCTCATATATTTTCCTTTTGAGCAATAAGTTGTTCTTTTCTTGTACTTGATGTCTTCTATAGAGAGGAAATAAAAATGTCACCTTCATATTATTCATTCACATATGATTTGTGAACATTGAGATGGATTGGGATTCATGGATGTTCTTATCTCTCAAAATCTGGACTGTGAGTCCAATACCAATAGTAATTCTTTCCATACTCTGATCACTAACTTAATTTCTATGATACTCATTATTTCTTATCTTTGAGAATTTGTAACTATTCCTATCATATCCATGAATCTCTTCCCAATTGTACATTCACTCAATATTTTGATTGCTTCAACAATGAATTCATCATAATTATGTGGGTTTCATCACGTCAACTTGTGTCTCCTCTAAAGAAAACCTAAGCTTGTATACTTTCTTATTAAGCTCTGTGTTATTCTTTCATCATGGCAATGATTGATGTTTACCCATAGATGATCATAGAAGCATGAAGCTTTGGCTTGGTGTAAGGCATGGTGGGGACATCATCCTCAATAGTTCAAAACTATCGACCTTGTGGTTGAAGGTAGGCAAGAGCATGGAGATCAGACACTTTTCATGTTGAGATTAGATTAGCCAATTGTTGTGCTATGTTGGGTTTGGTCAAAGAGGTGTTTCTTGAGTTTTCCACCTCTTTTAAATGCTTGGAATCTCACCTATAATGTGCATCCATGTGATACTTTCATGGTGGTATGCTCACTAGCATTTTGTCAAATAAATGGCGTACTTCTCCTTAATGCGTGATTCACATTTCACCAACTTCAACTCAACTAGATCAAAGTATGAAAAGAGGATCCTCCTTCATCAAACCACTAAATTTGAATATACTCTAGCATTAAAGTTTGTATACTATTATGATAGTTGATAGTCACTGCTCTAGTTCATTCACCCAATTGGGTTGGGATTCTACCAAACAATTTTCATGCACTCATCGCCATGTGTCCTGACATGATCTCCTTCAACTGCCAATTAGTGCATCTTTGTGAAAAAGATATGTTTGGAAGTTCAAGAGGATGGATGGTGTTGACGCTATTTAGATTTTCATGGTGCACTATGCAAAAAACAAGACCAATCATTGCTAAATAAAATAATCATTTGGGAGGAACTAACCACACAACTTAGTCACAAATCTTCATTTTCAAAATCTATTTCCTCGAACCTTGAGTAAGAACATTTTAAAAGTATTTTCCTTCTATATTTTTTTTGTTGCTCCTCATACTTATGGTTCTAGATGGACTGACCTATTCCCTAATTTACTAAGTGTTTCATGTCTTCCTATCATTTTAAGAATTCTACATAGCTCTGATTTAGTAAATTTGAAATTTGAACTACTAAATTGGCTTTGAGATTCAAATTCACTATGTTGGACTTTAAATCTTTAGCTGAGATACATCTTCAAGCCATGACCTTTGAGCTTCAAATCAAAGCTTACATATTGCAGATAATTACTAGTTTAATGAACTTGTCTAAAGTGGTTTAAGAAATGGTCTTGAACTTGATGAACCCAGTGAATTTGTCTATGAAGCCATCTGCACCTAAATTTAATGATCTTTGAACCTATACACTAAATCAATGAACCTTAAACTCAAACTATGTACTTTGGACCTTTGAACCATTGAACTCATTTGAACCTATAGGAGAAAATTGAACCACTTTGAACCACTTCAAACCACTCCAAATCATTATTCAAAGGAGTTCAAGACCATAATTTAAAAAATTTAATTATTGGGTCTATATGGGTACTAACAAATCATTCCTCTCTTATTCTTTTCCATGACTATAGATGCAAATTACCCTGAAAATAATAACATGAATAAAATAAATAATAAAATATAAAACTAAACAAATTTTCATGACTATTTTATGCTCAATCATAAGATACTAATATAAAATAAGATGTTGGCACATGAAAAATATAAAATTTAGCATTTCCAAGCATAAAAAACCTTGCACTCACATACCTAGTATAGAAATACATGTGAAATAGCAGTAGAATCTAGTGGACCACACTAAAACAACTTAATAATCATTGACATGCTGTTTTATTTATAGTTTTAATACCCAATTCGATCTTGTATAAATTGATATGGTTATTGAGTTATGACTACATTATCCATATGGACAAATAACCTGAGAGAGAGAGAGAGAGAGAGAGAGAGAGAGAGAGAGAGAGAGAGAGAGAGAGAGAGAGAGAGAGAGAGAGAGAGAGAGAGAGAGAGAGAGAGAGAGAGAGAGAGAGAGAGAGAGAGAGAGAGAGAGAGAGAGAGAAGAATTAGAGGATATATTAGAAAGAGAGAGAGAAAGGGATAGGAGAAGGAGAGAGAGGGGGAGATAGATTTGGGAAAAGGATAGAAAGAGTGTGAGAGATATTTGGGGATAGAGAGAGAGAGAGAGAGAGAGAGAGAGAGAGAGAGAGAGAGAGAGATTAGTGGATATGATATAAAGAGTGAGAAAGAAGGGGATAGGAGAAAGAGAGATGGTGATAGGATAAAGAGTGAAAATGAGAGAGAGCATGAGATGGAGACAATGATTGGGGGATATCATAGATACTTGTTTAGTATAATCTAACCTTCTAAAGTAGTAATACAAAACCTAATCAAGTTTTGTAGAACCCAATCTGGTTTTATAGAACCTAATGGGGTTCTAAATGCATTTTTTATTTTCATAACCTGATCGAGTTATTTGAATCCAAAAAACCCAATTAAGTTATGGCTTGGTGATAGCCTAGGAAAATGACCCAAAGGCTTGGGAGACTAGTTTCCCTTTCTTTTTATTTTTTTTTTCCTTTAGACATTTTTAATCTTCTAAGATGAGTTATCATCTTTGTCTTCATCTGGTATGCTAATGGTGAAGTGGGTGTCTCTAAAATCACCACCATAATCTTACACACCTTCTTAGCTTTCTAACCATACAATGTTTTATTTTTTTGGAAAACATTAACATTGTAAACTTTAATTACTTTTACCAATGCTTTGACATTCCTCACAAACATATGTCTGCCATTTTTTGAATAAATTTTGATATACTTAACCAAATTCAAAATAAATTACATATTATTGTTCTACACTTTATTATATAAACATTTTTAAAAAAATTATATTTACAATTATTTTGATGCAATTTATGCTCGGCTCACGAACAAGTGCCAATATATCAGGATGTAGTCTATTCAATAATTTTTTTAAAAAAAATACTCATCATAAAATTATAAAAAAATACACAACTTCTATATATGACTCTTAACTATCATCCTACCAAAGGGATATGCAAAATACTAAATGTAACTATATTTTGTGCTACACATGAAAACAACTATGTTATGTTTTCTTAAAAATCAAGAACTATTTTTCATGTGCATAGGGTTTGACCAACCTAATCTTATTCATTTTGTAAAAATTCTAGTATTTTAGAAAGTAGATTTAGAGTACTAAAATTTATATGTTTTATGCATCTTGTCATTTTTAGTGGTTGACTCTGAGATGTCTTGTCCAAGTTTAGGTTTTCCTAATTTCAAAAAAAAGAGGTGCACTTATAACCCCCTTTTTGTACACCATCTTGGTGCACTCACCCAAACCTAGGTTACCAATTAGCCTTACCTAGGTGCTCCTATACCATTCCCTTTTCCCCCTAAACATTTTGGAGAACCTAACTTGTGTCCCTTTCTTTTTGGAGTTAGATCATTTATTTTGAGGTGTTTTATCACCTTTCTTATAGTTATATTTCACTATCTTGTGTGTGGTTAGATATCTCTTTTATGATCTCTACTATATTTTCATAGTTATATCTCATTAGGGTTTCCTTTTGTGAGCTTAATTACACAAATTCCAACCTATAACATTCTCATTAGGAAAATTCATAGACTCGTGGACTCCTTTGATCATGATTCCTCTTTTCTTTGTAGGACTCATGATGATACTAACATATTTACTCATGATATTAATCATATAATGAAGCATAAATATTCTAACTCATCCAATGATGAAGATGATGCTTTAAGAGTTCCTCCTTCACAAGTTGATAATATTTCTAGTGAATTTGATAAATTGAAAATTGGGCTTACTCAAGAAAATTAGAATTCTAATAGCGTTGCTTTTATTGAAGTTTTTAAGAAGCTTTTTAATAATGATGACAATAATCTTTTTAGTCTGTGTGGAATGTCTCACCTTATCAATACTCATGCTAAGTCTTTGATGTAATGTGCTCACGAGATGGGATATCCTCCTTCTTTGATAACCATTGAACCTACTATCCCAATTTCTACCACTCTTTCCAACACACCTACATATGCTCCACCTCTTATGATTAATTCTACCCATGTTTCCACTCCTTTGAGTGTTGGTCTTCCTAGCCTCTCACTTCCTATGAGATTTCCTCTTACTTCTATTCCTTCTTCATTACCATCATATAATGTGGTTCTTTTTACTTATTTAAACACTTTATCGATTCCTTCTCATTCTTAGTTGACATCCTTACATGTTCCTTCTGCTTCTTATAACTTTCCTAATCCATCTAGCATACTTATGCCTACTATAATTTCTTTTGATCCTACCATTAGTACATTGGTTAAAACCATCACCACTTTACAATAACAACTCACTCAATCAACTCAATCTAAGTACATATTCCTACATGTGATGCTACTAAACCCCTTTCCTTAGATACCCTTCATGTTATTATCCTACAAATTATTGAGGTACTTCATCTTAAGACTTCTAATGGTAAGAGAGATCCTATAATTCATGTTAGAACTTTCTAGGCTATATGTAGTGAATTTTCACATGACTATACACTTATAGCTAAGTTATTCCCATATAGTTTTAGGGATAGAGCCTTGAAATTGTATTTCTCTCTACATCCTTATTCTATCAATTCTTTTCAAACTGTTGATAATGCTTTCATTCAACAATTTTAGAATAATATTAGTCCTAAAATTTCTTTAACTAATTTAATGCATTATAAGCATAATGTTAAAGAGAAACTTACTAAATTTATTGGTAGATTTAAATATTTGTATGTTTCTATTTCTTATCATATTCATGATCATGATATTTAGTGTATCTTTATTTCTAATTTGCAAAAAGAAATTAGAGATAAGATTCTCTTTACTGAGTATAGCCCATTTTCGTGGTTATGTGCAATGCTTCACCATTACTAGTTACAAGTGAGTCAACTTGAGAGCTCTACTCCAATGGCTCCTATTTCTAGTGATAAGAGTGATTATTCCAAAAATTATAATAAGTTCTCTAAACCTAACAATTTCATCAAAATCAAGTCTACAAATAGTAGTTAATGATCAAGTGGCTACAACATTGTTGCCAACTTTTAGGTTTTCCATTATTAGTTATAATTCTTGGTATTCATTGAATTTCTATCCTAGATTTATTTCTAAGTAGCCTTTAGGTAACTTAATTCTCATCATTCCCAAGGCTCTCACTTTCTATGTTTTTTCAGGTCTCCTTTGCTTTACCTTTACCTATTCCTCCATATAGGTTTCTTGTTATTCTAATGTATTCATGGTCTAGGTCATTAGGGTGTGGATAGGATGTATTTTAGGCATCTTTTCCATGAGAAGTGAGTCTTCCTTATTTTTGTATCTATTATCATGCTTCAACATTCCATATCCTATAAATTCTAAAGAATTAGGCTAGTTTTCCCCCTTAGTGAAGTTCATCGAGCACGCACAAGAAGAGAAAAGTCACAAAGGTATCAACAAGATTTATGCTTGGTCATCTCATGATTAAATGATTCATGAAGGTGAAAATAAAAGTTAGGAAGATCTCAAGTTAGGTTTTAGAGGTAAAAAAATCTACTTTTATGAAGAAAGACATATTTGTGGGTTTCCAACTACTCACTAATGGAAACACTATTATTTTGTTCTAGTTCCAAAGCTAATATGGCTTGTGCCAATTTTAAGTCTTTACATACAAGAAGGATGAGCATTATGTTAAAGGAACTATTTTGAGCTCATGATGAATGATCCATGCTTGAGACCTCACCTCATAGCCATCAAATTGAGATTCAAAGGAAGATGTTGTAGAATCTCTTTGCTCCGAAAAATGATACCTTTAGAGGGGTCTTAGGTAATGTGAAAGACTACTCTAAAGGATTTGAAAGTAAAAAGCCAAGTCACTTTAATAGGAAAATATTCTTCAAAGATTCTCAAAAGATGCTTCTAGTGAAGTTAGCTATGAAGGTGTGACCCTGACATTAAGCAAATCAAGTGTTAAATTCTTAGGGTAGAGAATGAAAGAACATAGTATGCAATCTATTGAAATATCATGCCCCACACTAAAATTCTGAATCAAAGGAAAGTTTGGCTTATGATAAAGTTGATATGTTGTCTCTCCCTCACACATGTTAAGTTATCTAATATATCTTCTTTCTGGATTTTGAAGGAAAACAAGGCACTTTTAGCTAAACTAAAGTCCTTGTTTCGGTAAGTGGCTTTTAAAGATAAGACTTTACTTTAAGTAAAGTAACAAGGATTTTGGGGTTATTAGTTCTTATGTGCATGAAAATGGAAATTTTAAATAGTCATTGATTATGAAATTTAATGCAAATCCTACCATTGTGATCATTGGCTGAACTTAATTTTGTTCGTGTGGCACCAATGTTTGGATTTCTATATCTATTTCATTAGAATTTCCTAGGAATTTTTTTCTCAAGTATTTTAAAACATCTATTTATTTAGAACTACATCTTGTGTAATCATAGAACATGAAAATTAGAGCTACAAGTTATGATAAGCTAATAGGCCTCGAGAATGATTTGAAGGATTTAACAGATACATCATTCAAGTTTTATGATTTAGGTGATCTCCATAGAAGACTTAGCTCTCAGCCTATTCAACTACTCACTTAGAAAATAAAAGAAAGTGGACTGGTAGAAGTGGTTATATTTCCTATGTTTGTACAAGCTCTAGAGCTAGTAAGAGTGCATTGAGAGATACTATCCAGAAACAAAACAAATTCTATATCCTGACTAGTCTATTCTCCTCTCAATCAACAAGGCTTTAATGTAGTTTGTGTTAAACATCCCCATGAAGTAGGAGTATTATGAAATTGACTTTGGCTCCTTAGCATCCATGTTTTATAAGAAGAAGACCCTTAGAATGGAGGATATGTAGAGGACCTAGTTTCAAATAGCTCTCTTGAAGAAGAGAAAGATGCCCAAAACCCTTTTTGGGACCAATCTAAAAAGGGATATCATAGATATCCTCACCTTGCTACTTAGGCTAAAGGGCAAGGAGGAAATTTTGGAGTTTATTGAGTACCATTTCTTCCTAGTGCAAGCTATCTATGTTTAAGGTCTACAAATTGACTAGGCCCACATAATCTATGATGAGATTGCCTCTTCAATGAATTTAGCCAAAGGATCCAAACATTTCTACATGTCCTCTTACTTAATTTATGCCTTGGCTATGCATCACCTATAGCTACAAAGGAGCTTTGAGGAATATGTGGTAGTGAATGATGACTTTACAATGCGATTGTGTTAGGAATTATAAGGCTGCCTTGAGAGGAAATTTTCCCTAGAAGCTATTTATTCTATTAGCCAATTTTGATGCTTAATCATTCAATTTCTAAGCTTATCCTACCTACAGATACGTGCTTTTTATGGCTTTCCCAAAAGACTTTCTAGGTTCTTGGAGGACAAGGTTGTTCTTGTCAAATTGTGTTGACAAATTCTTGAAGTGAACACCTTGTGTTCAAACATGAAGAAGATAGCTAGGATTTCCTTCCCCATGGTTTTTGGACCTTATTCCTGTGCCTCTAGATCTGAATCTACTAAAGATATTTGAAAGTAAAATCAAGTTGATTGATTACAAGGTACTTAGGCCTTAGTATGACCCAATGAACTTTGTAAGAGATTATTTGAAGCTAGGATACGCCTATAGACATGTTCTAGACATTGAAGATTATTGGGCTAGATGTCTTAATGAGTATCAAACATGGCAGAAGTTTTGGTCCTGGTTAACAATTGATGAAGTTAAATTGTATAATGATTCTATTAATGTTTTTGACCCTATAGATGATGGCTCCTACATGCATCCCTCATCTTACATGAAGAACAAAGGCACTCCCATTATGTCTACCCATCCTACAAATCCTTTTATTGACACCATGGAGGTCTTGATGCATGAAATTATCAAGAGGATAGACAAGTGGGTAGAGTGGACCTAAGAAAGATAGAAGAGAATGGGAAGCACTAGTTCTACTAGTGGAGTGTCTTCTGGAGTTTCCTAATCAACTACAAATGACTACCACTATGACTGCTACTTCAACATCTACAGGCTTAGCTCAGTCTATAGGCCAAGGTGGAGACCCACTTTTAGACAAGAATGTCCCAATCACTCCTACTTGTAGAGGTGGCTCTCTTCTAGATACTAGAAAAGTTGGCAAGGAGGAAAGGGAGAAGGAGAAAGAGAAAGAGAAACCCATGGCCAAGCCCGCCTCCCCTATTCAAGTCATCAATATAGATGGTGACACTAACCCCATGGATGGAAAAGATATATCACAACAAGGGGATACTTTGGCCCTCTTAGTGAACAAAGTCATTGCCTTCCATGCTACTTCTCAGAGCAAGCAAACTCCCTTAGCCCTGAGAAAGTTGTTTGATCCTACTACCTTGCAATCTACAATTCATGTCCTCTCAACTGAGTCATGGTTGGAGGAAACCATTCATCAAAAGATGTGGAGGTATGAAGAAGTTGCCTCATCAAAGGATATTGTCACACAATCTACTTCTTCTCTACCACTCTCTAAGAAGACAAAGAAGTAGAAATCAATTGTAGCATTGGCTACTGATCCTTCTACCGGCCACATATTGGTGGAGATAGAAGAGCCACAAAAAGAGGGGAAGTTATACAATCTTACCATGAATGACTTCCAGATCAAAATGATGGATCTTGGGATCCCTATTCATGACTCCATGGTTAATATATGGAAGTCTACTAATGAGAAGATTGAGGATAGGCTAGAAGAGTTGAGAGCGGAAAAATAGGTCCTCAAGGTCTCAAATAAAGAATTGATGGAGTATATTAGGTTTGGAATCAGGAGCACCTCAACAAGACAATTTGACCCAAATGTAGAGGAGAACAAGAATTTACTTCTGAAGTTGCAACAAGAAAGGAAATTTGGTCAAATTGGCTGAACATGGGTGGATTAGATGAAGTCTCAAGGTCCCCAATTGATTGAAAATTTGAGAAATCTACTATTGGGTACTAAATGGTTAAGGGAGGTAGCTTCTAGTCATTAGATTACCACGCAAAATGTAGCTGATAGACTAATAGAAAAATTGGTACTGTTGCAAGAGCTCATCAAAATGAAGACCAATGTTTCATCACTCACGAGATCCTCAAAATGGGCAAAGAGCCATTGTTTCATTGAAAAGAATATTTGGAATTCATAGTGGAAAGCTCTATGAAGTCTATGAATGAGCTTAAGGATGTGCATGACCTAGTGCAGAAGGTCATTGAGAAGCTATTTGAATATCTAAAAGTATTGCACACAGAATCCCATGTGTCTTCCAATGGAAAATTAGTAGATATTGAGAGGATGAAGTCAAATTTCCTAGCATTTTTTGATTAAGTTGTTGATCCACTCAATTTCCATATGTCAAAGATCCAAGAGCTTTCATTAGTTGACTTGATCATAAGGAGGGCATCAGAGAATTTGTAGTTAAAGGTTTCCAGAGTGGATGAGGTAATAGAAATGCATGACTACTGGATGATTCAAGATGAAAATATCATCATCCCAGGTGTTAAGTAGTAGAAAAAGTAAATGATGCAATGAAAGCTTATAGAGCTAAGGTAGTTACTCCTAAGAAGGCATGATGCTCTGAAATTATTTCAAACATCTATCATTCCCTCCTCTCTCTTTCTTTTTGTAGCCATTTATGGCATTCTATTAGTTAGCCTAGTCTTTGTAATAGACAATGATTAAATCATGTCCTATTTTTAGTTTATTTGTAAATGCTCTACAATGCAATCATCTAATGTAACTAGCCATCTTGAAAAGGCCTATATATGTAACTTTTTGACAAGTTAATATGATTAGAAAAAATTATTTATGGGAAATCCCCTTTAGTTGGGACTACTGTGTGTGACTCTAAGTCTACTTTTAATTTTTCTATTCATTTAGTTACTGTATAATATCTATAATGAATGTATTGTTATTGAAAATTGAATGATTTCAAGTAAACTTGGTTTTATTTCTTTCTTTCAGTGGATTGTAATCTTTACTCTCTTTAGCATAAACACTATTCTATTCTTTGTGTTATATAATGTAGTTTGTATGTGTAGTTTAGTTCATTGTATGAGAGGACCATAATTTGATTAATGAAGTAGCTAAAAAGGAGACAATTTGGGTATTGTCTAATATTAGTTCACTTAGAAATTTTAGAATTGCTCATTCTGTCATTTCTTCTACTCTTTTGTTGTCATAGCTAGTCTTGCATGTTTCCATCCTTGCATTTTAGTTAGGATAGACTTCATTTCATGAGTTAGTCCCTATTTCCAAACTGTCTAGGTTGTTAAAAGTGTTGAACAATCTGGTTATTAGCCTCTTCTATTCTCTTTTTAAGAGCATACCTCCAAAACCCAAAAAAAAAAATCATTGTAAATCTTGCATCTAAAAGGGAGTTGTACCTTTTGATTCAGGGTCTTTGATAGATTACTACACTAACCCATTATGTTGTTAACTTATTTATTTCCCATTAGCTATTGGGCATTTTAAGAGTCAAAGCATAAACCAAAGAATAAAGAGAGACAAACTATTAGCCAACAAACATATAGAGGTATGATTAAATTTTCCTCTATATTTCATCCTAATTGTCAGTATACTCCATTATTTGAGCCTTTGTTTGAGATGATGACTAAGTTGATTCATGCTCGTGTTCTTAAACTTCCTCCTATTCATCCTATTGATCCTAGTAAACCATTTCCTAAGTATTTTGATGCAAATTGTTTCTTTCAATATCACTGTCAACCAAGTCATGATACTCAAAAGTGTTATGCTTTGAATAATTCTACTTAGGACCATATTGATTCTAAGGCTATATTTGTTGATTCTCAAGATAATAACACAAATAATTTTTTTTTGCCACCTAATATTTACACCAATCCTCTTCCTTCTCACTTAACAAATGTTATTAATCAACCTTCTTCTTTTGATCACCATATTGATTATGATGAGAAGATATAGGAAGTAAACCATTTGATTAATCATGTTGAGTTAGTACCTTAAACCTTTGATTTATTCTCCACCTAAACCTAAAAAACACCTATTATTAACTTTAGCCAATCTGATATGTTTAAGGCATCTAATGACCCTCTTTACATCATTGTTAGAGTTTCTCATATACCTTCTTGTGGTACTTTTATTGATCCTTCCTCTATTGTGAATGTTATCCCTGAAGAACACCTTTTTAACAACGGGCTAAATAGAGATACTTATGATACTACTCCTATGTAGATTCAAACTTGTAATGGTTTTCTTTATCATCCTCAAGGTTCTGTCACTTTAATTGTTATTTTACTAGGGAAATATATTTTTACTAACTTTTTCATTATTCCTACTTCCAAATAATTTCAAGTTAACCTTGATTCCATGGCTTTCTTTCATTTAAGTCATAGCTTCTCCTATTCATAGATGTCTTAAATTTCCTTGCAATAGAAATATTATCACTATCAATCATTCTCTTTAAAAATCATGTCCTAGAGATTATGCTAAGATTAATTTTTAATGGTCATCTCATACTAAAAAACTACCTACTCATCTCAATCATCTCTATAAAATGGCGGGGCAGGGGTGAATCAATTATCCAATAACTAAAAAATTTATCCATCTTAAATAAACTTAACCATTCAACCAAAGTAAGTTGCAACCATACAACGATGCACATACACAATTACACTAGATATGTTAACTAGGGAAACCCTTGATCAAATGGAAAACCACATTTGACATGATGCCCACAAGATGATGTACTAATGGACCTTGTTAGGGGTCTATTATAATATTTAGCACATGTTGGGTGATGCGACGCGCTCCCCTACCCATAGGTGGTTAATTATGTGGTGTTCCATGTTCACTAACAGTACATATGAGTCCCTATTCAGAGACTTTGAATCCTTGTTAGAGGATTTCAACCCTATTAGGAGATGTGCCAACCCTATTAAGAGTTGTAGAAGATAGGAGGACCCACTATCCAAATAGCTTCTAGGGCAAGATCATTGAACTCATTGTCCAACTTATATCTCAACTATTCCTTATAGAATAATTATATGCATTGTACTTCAACTTCTTTCCTCTGTCCTGTTAACCAGACCAATCACTATCAAACCTTGTAGACTAGGTCATGAACCTTAGATCCAAGTATCAAACTTTGGATCACATGATAAAACATCGATAATGAAGTTTCTTTTACCTTTTCTCTACTCTTCTTATCTTCACATTTTGATCTTTTTTCTAATTAAAATCATTCTCTATCATCCATTACATGATAAAGGAAAATGTCCTTCCTTTATACTAAATCCATACAATAATTTCCTAAGTTAGCTATTACAACTTCTCAATTAATTATTATAGGACCACATTATGAACACGTTACACTTAGTGATAAGATTAATCTACCACCTTTTAACTTGAATAATTTTCTATACACATAAAATTATGATGAGCTAGCTTAGCTACGTCATCTCTAGAATGTATTCTTCACATCTTTAACTTTAGCTTCTTAGAATAACAACTCAGCTAAGAGATATAACAAGTTTACCAAAATATTTGTAAACTCTATGTCAAAATAGTCTTCACCAAAACTTGTATAACTTCTTCCAGAATTAATATCATTTTCTTTTGAGGTTAGCTACATGTACTAGAAACTTAGTAATATCTCCCTTTAACCTCACTTAGTGAAAATGCTCAACTATCTACTCATACCAACTTGATCTTTTCATTGTTCTTCTATTAGATACCAAAGAAAACTACTATGTTGAAATCAATAACAAACATAGTCATGAATGTAACATATCATTATGATAATGATATAATCATGTTTCTACAATACTCCCCCATAGGAATATCATTAGAATTCATGCTTTCAAAAATCTCCCTCTTTGGAATTGATGGCAACATAGATGAATAACATATAGCTCCAAAAATATCAACTGCAAAAGACTATTAATCTTTCTTTTCAAATCCTCTTCATCAATCATTCTTCCATGTTGTACTTTTTCCAAACTATTACTTCTGCCAAACTATTATCTGTACTTGTCTTGTTGTACTTCTCCTCAACTATTTTCCTTTTGCCAAACTATTTTAATGATGTACTTCTCCCCCATTGACATTAATGTCAAATGTTTCAATAACCATCAATCTCTATAAAAATTGTCTCTAAGTTTCTCAAGTGTCCAAAGAAATTATTAAATACAACATCCAACAAGAGTCCTAGATGACTCTGTCCATCATAGATACTCCCCCATACAGGAAGCATCAATATTCAGTCTAGACAAACAATAGTACTTTGTTACACTAGACTGATGCACTCTTGCATCATTTACTCTGATGTAGGAAGGGGCATAACTCCTAGCATACCTTACAAATACTCAAAAATCTCTTTGGGAAGAAGCTTACTGAAAATATCTGCAATCTTCTCTTTAGTGCTCACATACTCTAATCTAATTTCTTTTTTTGCAACTTTTTCTCTCAACATCTGATACTTGATAGAAATGTGCTTAGTATTAGAATGCAACACTAGATTCTTTGACATATTTTTTGTGCTTGTGTTGTCAAAATGTATGACAATAGGCTCATTGAATTCTATCCATATATCTTTCAGCATCTGCTTCATCCAAACAACTTGGTTACAATTATTTTCTACTACAACATATTCTTTTTCTATTGTACTTTGTGAGGTAGAATACTTTTTTTATTTAGCCAAGAAACCAATCATCCTCCAAGAAAGAAGGCTCCACCATTTCTACTCTTTCTCTCATCCATATTTCCTACCCAACCAACATTAGTATAAGCATATAAAGTGAAATTCTTAGATCTATCATACCACAATCCAAACTTTTGTGTTCCTTTCAGGTATCTAAATATCCTTTTGACTACTACATAATGTACTTCTCTAGGATTAGCTTGGAATCTTGCAACAATTCCAACTGCATTTTCTATGTTTGGCCTTGTGTGAGTCAAATATTGCAATCCTATGATCATAGAACTATAATTCTTCTGCTCAATAGTAGGCGTCTCATTCTTTGTAGATAACTTGTATCCAATTATCATAGGTGTTCCAATAGGATTACATGTTTCCAAACCAAACCTTTTTAGTAGATTCTTTAAATACTTAGGCTGAGAAATTAAGATTCCTTCTTTGTCGTGTAAAATTTGTAATCCTAGAAAATATTTCATTTCCTCTATCATTCTCATTTCAAATTCCTTCTTCATTTCTTCTCCAAACTTCTCACTTTCATATTCATTTCCTCCAAATATGATATCATCAACAAATATTACCAAAATCATCAATCCATCATCAATTTATTTCCAGTATAGATTACTATCTACCATACGTTTTCTATATTTAAACTTTGTCAAATGCTTGTCCAATCTTGCATACTAGGTTCTGGGTGCTTGCTTCAAGCCATACAATGCTTTCTTCAATCTCCATACTATTTCATTTTCATCAATCAAAGGAAAACCTTTAGGATATTATATGTATACCTATTCCTCAAGTTCTCCATTCAGAAATGCTAACTTGACATCCATCTCATATACTTTGAATTTCTTAAATGTTGCATATGCCAAGAAAAACATTACTACTTCTATTCTTTTCATAGGGGCATATGTTTTGTCATAGTCTATTCCTTCTTGCTATGAGGAACCTTTACATACCAGTCTTTCCTTTTTCCTTACAACTTTATCTTGTTCCTGAATACCCATTTAGTTCCTATCGCATTCTTGTCTGCTGGTCTGGGGATTAATTCCCATGTCTCATTCTTTACTATCTAATCCAATTCTTTTCATAGTTTTTTTCCAATAGTCATCTTCACATGCTTCATTTGCATTCTTTTCTTTAACTTAAGATATCAAACATAGTTCTTCATTGATTCTACTTCTTGTCATCACACCTTTATCTCTACTTCTGATGATCTACTTGGGTGGATGATTATTTTTCATATTCTTACATGAAGTAGGAGTTGTTATCTCAACTCTTAGCTCTATTGAAGGTTCTAAGCTTTGTTCCTACCTCAACTCTCCTTCATTCTACAAATCATTGTTAGTCTTAAAGAATACTTCAAAATTCCCTGGTTTAGTAACAACATTCTCATCATCTGAATTGTAGTCCATTATTCTTTCTAGTATCTTGAATTTCTCATCAACTCTTATATTTGAACTTTCCATAATAGTCTTAGTTCTCAAATTATAACATCTATAAGCCTTGCTTTTCAATGAATAACCAAGAAACATACCTTCATCACTTCTAGCATTAAACCTACTAATATCATCATCCCTTCTGATATAACACTTACTACCAAAAATTCTAAAATACTTAATTATAGGTGTGTGACCAAACCATAGTTCATAAGGGGTCTTGTTTTTGTCTTTCCTAACTTGCACTCTATTCATAGTGTAAATTTTTGTATTCACAACTTCTCTCCAAAACATCTCGGATACATCATTCTTAGCTAACATAGGTCTTGTTTGCTTCTGTTACTGACCTATTTCTTCTTTCTTCAATGCCATTTTGTTCAGGGGTTCTCGAAGCTGACAACTATCTTTTGATTCCATTAGCTTCACAAAAGATGTTAAACTCATTTGAATTAAATTATCCTCCTCTATATGATCTTAAACATTTAATCTTCATACCTAATTCATTCTCAACTCTATTCTTGAATATCTTGAACTTATCAAATGCCTCTAATTTTTCTTTAAGAAATGTAACCCACATCATTCTAGAAAATTCATCAACTAAAATCATAAAATAACTTTTTCCATAGAATCCTTTAGTCTTTGTAGGACCACTAAGATCTATATGTATAATCTCAAATTTTGTTGTAGTAGTAAACTTCTTGTTACAAAAAGAAGTTATGTTATGCTTTTCCAATACACACTCCTTGCAAATTGTGTTAGTAGGCTTTACAATCTTAGGCAAATCTCTAACTACAAACATACTACTCATCTTCACAATGTTGTCAAGTTTATATGACAAAATCTTTTATGCTATAACTAATGATCATCTACCTTTGCAACCAAACATGTCATTTTAGTAGGACTCAGCTCAAATACATTTCCTCTAGATATGATTCCTATTCCAATTATCTTTCCATCTTTGTCTCTGATAATGCATTTCTTCTTTGTGAACTATAACTAATAACCTTTATTCACTATTGTCCAACATTCAAAAGTTTGTGCTTCAAACCATCAAAAAAATATACATCCTCAGTGCTAGTCTTACCATTAAGACTTATAAATCCAATACCTTTAACTTGACATGTTCCATTGTTTCCAACTCTAACATTACCTACATCATGACTTTTGAAGTCAACAAACTTGTTCATATGACCAATCATATGATGTGAACAACCATTATCGATTATCCAATCAAATTTCCTTTCAACCTATGGTACCAAAGCCATTTTCTCTAGACTTTCTTTTTTAATACCTACAAATCCAAATTCATCACCACTAGCACTTACTGCTTGTTCATTAGAATAATCTTCTTCATTTGCATACAAACATTCTCTATCTCTTCTAGGTTTGAAATTTCGTCTATACTGTTTCTCTGTTTTAGGACATTTAGATGTATAATGACCAAATTCATTACAAGTCCAACCTTTAAAGATTTTCTTACCATTCTTCTATCTTTAGATGACCCTTATTGCTTTTTTGAGCTCAAGAGGATAAAGTAATCACCCTATCTTAAATATTCTTCTATTTTAATCTCTTTTCTTCTATATGTTATTACATGTTATGTCATAGTGTGCTATTATTTTTACCAGTGACCTTATATAATCTTTTTGGTTTCTTATGATATAGTAGTGCTGATTATTTTTGGTCTCCATGTTATGGCCAAAAAGGATTCTTCTTAATAGCTCTTCTATATATTTTCCTCCATTGTGTCGTAGTTCTACCTCCTTTGGAGAATGATTATATTTCCATACTTGATATAATATTACATATTATCATATGATCTTACTAACTTCAAAGTTAGTAGATCCCTTTTAAGCTCTTCCTTTTTTTTATGTTCTTATTTTCCAT
The DNA here is from genome assembly GCA_028749045.1 of Cupressus sempervirens. NCBI lineage: Eukaryota > Viridiplantae > Streptophyta > Pinopsida > Cupressales > Cupressaceae > Cupressus > Cupressus sempervirens. The sequence continues at coordinate 328,587,584 of CM053787.1, forward strand.
GACATGTTTCTCTTCTTGGGGGCATCTCATAGTGGAAACATTAGTTAGTGGATGAATGTATGATTTTATTAAAGTCATTGCTCCAACTAAAGTGTTTGTAATTGCTTTAGTGTGAGGGCATACACTCTACTCATCCTTTGTCTATGGAATACAAATATGGATTTTATGTATAACTTTTAGTGCTTGGCATAATTTCTAAGGTATATCCAAATCTATGCATTGTTATTTTATTTTTATCCCCTCTTGCTTTTTCCTTCCAATTTCCAAGAATTGTTCCTAGGGGCTTGGATTATTTTATTTTTGGATCTCTCTTTAAACTATTCATAGTTTGGATCTCTCTCTAAACTATTCATATTTTTGACCATTCTTTTGACTACTAATAGTTTGGGAAGCCTAGTCATTCTTTGATCCCTTAAGGATACACACATCCTTATTCCTAGGTCACTTTTCAATTCTTCTTTTTGGGACACAATGTTGCCTTGAAGTTGACTCCCTTAATGGACTGACTAGCATGCCACACACACTTTCTAGACCATTTGATTCATCTTTTTTTTTTTTAGTTGACTAGCATGCAATACACACCTTCTAAACTATTCAACATCATCCCCCTTTTTTTTGTTGCGGAGACCTTTCCCCCTTCTTTTTTTCTTGTGTGGTTCACAATAAGGCACACAAACCTTATTTGGAAAGTAACTACACCCCTTGTTTGTAGTGCTTATCTCTTTTATTATGATTTTGGATGTGACAAAGACTCAACTCTATTATGGGCTTGATGATTTCTTTTCCTCCCAAGTTATGATAAGATTTTCTCTTTTTCTATTGATTTACTTTACCATGATTTTGAGAAAAATCATACTCACACCAAAGTGGAGGCTAAATGTACCATATTAAAATGGTCACACTTTCCTTTCAAGACCTTTTATCTCCCTCTTCATAATATCCACTCCAAACCATATATATGCCTCTGCTCAATCTCCTTTTCTCTCCTCTTCTTCCTCTTTCCACCTTATTCCTTCTAGTATATTCCCCTTCTCTCTATGGCTTCCTGAGCCTAATCTCAAAGACCAAGCTGACTCAGGTCAACCTATTTTGGACTAGGTCAACATAGGTTGACTTAGTCCCCAAAGATTTTAGGGTTCACGGCTTAACAAACCTCATGGATTTAAGTAGTTTTTTTCAGTTATCTAGTCGGCCTATATTATTTTCCCACTTGAAAAACCATATAAAAGGAGACTTGGAGGATTTATTTTCATATCTCATTCATTCAAAAACTCAACTAATCCAAGCTCTTTCTCTCAAGTGAAGATTTCTATCTTTTGCGTTCAAGGAGTTCAAGGAGATTTCTATCTAGAATTGATGGATCCTTTGTGACAATTTCCTCTTCAAGATCTAGCCTATTGTTAGCCATCAAGCAAGGAGATATACATTAAATTATTCATTATCTTCTTCACTGATGCACTTTTATATCCATGGCCCCATGATGGGATTATGGTAGATTTTTAGTAAAGAATGGAGATACCCTACATTCCTAATTCAAGATCTACATTATATTTTACGTACAAAATCATTACAAACAAGGGTTTCAAGAAAGGTGAATCCTAACATTTATCTTATCTTTTAGTCATTTACATTTACATTTCTCAATTACAGTTAATTCCTTAACCTTGGGATTGACCAAGACAAGCCCTCATCAAACCATAACCCCAAAACCCTTCTTTTTTGTGTTGATTTGCTCAATATCAATGAAATAATTATAGATATAGGACCTAATTTTTGAGATCTTTCTAGAGAAGTTAGTTTTAGATCATTGAATTATGTCAACCTAGTTGTAGGATGTCCTCCCAAGATGACCAAGTCCTTTAGTCTCCATTTTCAAGGAGATTTCTGAGTTTTGTTCCTATCATCATTTTATCCCAAGATTCGTAGATAGATATTTAGATATAGTTCATATCTATGATTTTTGGAGTGAAAATACATATTCCTCTATGTATTTAAAGGTGATATTATAAATAGGAAATACTAACGAGGTGGGGGGTGAATCAATATTCCAAAAACTTTTTCCCAATTATGAATATCATTAACAATCTTATAACAAGTGCATATGAAAGTAAACTAATTAAGTTGAATAATTAACACAACCATAAAGAAATGCAACACATAACACCATATTTTTTAACTAGGGAAACCATGGCCAAGGGAAAACCTTAGTAGGGATGATACCCACAAAATAATCCACTAATCAAAAGTATTTGGTGAAAGATATTGACTCTGATAAGAGTCTATTACATATTTATAGTGTCACAGTCTTTGTTAGAGGCTTAGGCCTTGTTGGAAGCCTCAAACATGTTAGTAGTTGTTATTCAAATTATAGAAAGTATGCAAAATGAGTCCATTACCCAAACATGCAATATACAATAATGTTCTTCAATACAATAAATATATATATATATATAACTTCTTACTATTGTTGATATCTTCAATATTTGATTTTCTATTCACAAAACTGATCATATATATGTATTTCTCTAGTTAAACATCAGAATCTACATCTCAAAACAATAGTATCTCAATGTTATAAACATTTACAAACTTTGAATTTCAAGTTATGTCCTTTATACCAAGTTATTTCATAAGAACATGTACTGTTGACCTTTATGCCTTTACACATTTTCCAAAATACAAAATTAATTCTTATTGACTTAGGGTAAACATCTAGGATGTCATCCCTAATCAATCAATCAATTATATTGATAAACAAAATAATTCCTTAATAAAACATATTTGATTCCTTATCTTTATCCTATTCTCTCAACTCATTACTACAAGTAGGAAAATTGCAATAACAACATCTGTACAACTTGTAAAACCTCACATTCTTAGATGTAGAATGTTTATAATTTATTCTAGTTGTACCTTAGTGGGAATGTGCTAGAATTACCTGTGTGAACTATGTTAATCAAAATAGTGCCCATATTGACAAATAAACTTTGTGATATTTGGACAATTTTCTAACTACTACTATAAAATCTATATCTTTGTGATTTTCTCAATTAATCTTGATTATATGTTGGCATAAATGAAAACCTTATATCATCTACCCTAGCCAATTTTCCAACAATGTCCCCCTTTGGCATCACTGGCAACATGTGAAAATTGGCTAAGTCTAAAAAACTCAAAATTACATAATTTTAAAACTTGTAACAATTGTTACATTGTATATTGATTTATGGAGATTATGTAAGAATATTTTCCATCAACGTTTTGGATCATACTACATGATCCATCATCAAGATTCCAAAGAATTTTTTCTCTCATTGACTCTTTGGCATTCTGATGATGGATCATGTAGTATGATCCAAAACGTTGATGGAAAAAATTCTTACACAATCTTTCCCAAAAATCAGTATACAATATTCATGGATTGTGGAAATTTGATAGCTTTAATTGTTACATTTCCATTAGAAAAATTACAAATACTTGAGGATCCTTATCTTATTTATATAGTCTTTACATAGGGGTACTTCCCCTTTCACTATGTTTGTACTTATAACTCCCTTATACAACTATATTCTTTACATACAATTTTCTTCACTATACTTCCCCTTTGACATCAATGACAAAGCTGGTGTCAAAAATTATACACAAACAAATATTTTTGAATTTCAAAGTTCAAGATTATTGAGTGCATATCAATGTGATAAAATCCGAAAAATTCTTCTTTAACATAGAGAATTATTTGTCAAACCTTTCCTTGATTGCTTCAGATATGTTGATTAGTGCATGTAGTCCATATGATGCAATCTCTACTACATTCAAATATGAATATACAAACTTTTTATATGATTCTTTAGCCAAAAGGAACTCACCCAATTGTTTCTATTAGTTTTAGATTAGTTTTGACAATTAAGTGTCAACACAATTAAGAAATTTCTATGTTGATGCTAAGCTACAGTACGTGCCGAGCCAAAAATTCAATAGATGTCGAGTTATTCAAATGCTGAGAAGATAAATAGTGCTAAGTGACAATTGATGTTGAGCCAGTATGTGTGCCAAATAATGTATAGGTGCCAAGAAAGACTGAATTCCTATAGATGTCGAGCAAGGCAAAATTCCTATATGTGTTGAGCATCAGCAATCAGTAAGTGCCGAGTAACACAGAATCAACATAAGAGTTTGTGCTCTCACAAACTTAGATGTAAATTATTTTTGAGCTAACAAAAGATGAATCTCAAAGGACTAAAAGGATAAGATTGAATATTTTTAATTCTCCATGAAATCAACATGCAACCAGTCAGAAATATGGAATGAATTGAGCAAGAAAGATGGATGAATCTTAATCATAGATTCATATCTAACCTTACGTCTCAAAACCTTTTTAAGGAGGTCAAAACCCCATAATTCAATGTTGTATGGAAATGCATGAGAGAATGCTAGAAAATTTTTGAAGGAAGCAAAAGGGGTGTAAAGACTTAGAAGAAGAGGAACAACATTGTAGCATCAGTTATCATAACAGAGTACCAGCACTTCAAATAGAGTTATATTAGACCAAGAAGGATTAGATCAAATTGGATAGAACAAGGATCTAAAATCAGCAATTGAAGATTGTATGTCATCAGATCAACACATTCTACAATACTTTCTAGCCATTATATTAGGAGAATTAAAATACTATGAAGATAGGTTGGTTTAACAACCATATTGTAAATCCTTTAATAGGGTGGCATTCCAAGTGAGTGTTTGTAAATCTTTTAGATAGGTCACATTTAATAGTGTTAGAAATGTTAATCTTTCCTTGGATATATTAATTGGGATATTCCAAGGGTCCCTAAATGTAGTTTGTCCTCTTGTACACATTTGGAGGACATGTCATTGTTTGTCCTTTATTCCACATGTAAGGACAACTCTTGTTTATTTCTTTATTTAGTTTATCCTCCTTAAGAGGATTGTGACACTTTGCACACACCTATTATGATTGTGGCATTCATAGAAATGGGAGTTACAAATGCAACTCCTCTCTCATCTCTATATAATAGATGCTCCTCCTTCTTTCTTCTACACACTCTTAGCAATTGATGTTATTGTATTGAGCTACTTTTGCTCCAACACTCTCTGTCTCTCTCTCTTCTCTAGGCATTTGCCTTCATTCATAATACTCACAAGGGGTTTTCTTTGCTTTCCCCTTATAAATCCTTGTCTCCATTGTTGAACCATCTTGTGTATGCTCTTGGAGTTTTCTTATCTTATGGTAATATTGTTTCACACTTAACTTACTTGGATTGCTTCTCATTCCTTGCTCAACATTATCATTTCTTACATGGTATCAGAGCTTGGCTATCTAATCCTTGTTTTAAGTTTTGTGTTGAAGGTTACCATTCATTGGAGCACACCTTATTTGGAGACGTTATTGAGAGAAGAAGTTTGTGTTGTGATTTTAGCTCCTTTTTAACAAATCTTGTGTATGCAGGTTTCATTATTTACTAACCCTCTTTGGAAGGCTTGCCGCCAAAGGGTTTTTGTAAAGTTTCATATTTTTTTACTAACCCTCTTTGGAAGGCTTGCCGCCAAAGGGTTTTCTTGTTAAATTTTAATTTTTTTTTTCTCTTGTTTTGGAAGGCATGCCGCCAAAACAAGAAGTATTATATGAGTAAAGTTTTCAATAAGTCTCTAATTTTCTTACTCCATTTTAAAAAAATTTCTACTCTTAAAAAAAAAAAAACATTCCAATATATTGTTTTTTATATATTCTATATCTATTTGTTGTATGCTCTTGAAAATTTCTAACATACAACATAGATGTTTTCATAGGATTTAATCCTTATAAATATATTATCATTTCTTATAAATCTATTATCATTGCATTTTTTTATAAAATAAAAAATAAAAAATCTCGCATTTATATTTGTTTGGGCGGTCGTGCCACCCGTGCACCGCCGCACGACACCAGCGTGCCGCCGCAAGTCGTCAGTGCTGCCACGGGCACTCAGCGACGACGCGCAATCTCAACACCGTCGCACGCCGCTGTGGGCACTCAGCGCCGCTGCGCACCATCATCACCGCCACTCGCTCTCAACGCCGCCTAAACCCTGCGTTCATTCCTGCATATTAACTGTCGGTGTTTTTTTTTTTTTCCACTTCCGCCGCCCCCTTCACACCCGGGGTAAACCCTTCGGCGCGGCCTGCATACAGGCCATGCGGCAACCGCCGCCTGCGCAGCCACGCCAGCATCCCTATCCATTTTTTTAAAATTTGAAACCCCGCCCTTTTCCGCCCTCTGGCCACGCGGCAGCCGCCACCTGCGCTCCACTCCACATGCACTGCGTTTTCCTTAAATATATCTCCGCCCACCCTTTGACTTTTAAAAAAAAAAAATCTTGTTTTATTTATTAAAACAAAAATTTTATAACATTTTTTTATATCACATTTTTTTTTTATTCATTTTTTTTAAACAAATAAAAATTTTAATTTTATTAAATTTTTTTTTCTTTCAAATCCATAATTAAAATATATATATATATATATATATATTCTTAATTTTATATATTAAAAAAAAAAAACAAATTTTTTTCTTCTCATTAACAAATTTTTTTTTCTCAATTGATTTTCAAATTAAGGAATTTTTTTTTTTTAAAAAGAGAAATTTTTTTCTTCTAATCATGTCAACCTTAATTTCAGAAATAAAACTTAATTATTCTAATTATCATTGTTGGAAAACTCATATCTCATTTATTTTTCATTTTAAACACCTCTTCGAAATAGCCACTGACCCTTCTCTTGAACCCAGTTCAGCGGCTACCCAAGACGAGAAAGATACTTGGAAAGCTAAAAATGAAGAAGCTTTAGGGTTAATTGGTATTTCCATTATTCCATATTTATATGTGTTAATTGCTCACTGTTCTAAAGCTCATGATGCATAGTCCATCTTGAAAACCAAGTATGACAGTGGAGATGAATACCGCAAAATACAGTTGCAGGATCAACTTGAAGATCTCAGGTATGCAGATTTTAAAAGTATGGATGAATTTCTCTTAAAATTTGATTCTCTTAAAAGCCAAATTATGGCCTTAGGTGTTCAATTAGAGGACATTTGTTTAATTCATCTTATTCTTAAAAAATGTCTTCCTAGACAGTTTCAACAGTTTATAACTAATATTCATGCACAACTTGCTATTCCTACTTTAACTTCTTAGTTAACTTATGTTATTTTTCAAACTTTATTAAGACAAGAAGAAGCTAAGCTAATTCAGTTTGGTACCCTTAAATCAACTGAACATGCATTTGTGTCTAGAAATTCAACTAATAATTTTCGTTCCAATAATAATAATCATAATCACAAACAATATAATATTAATTCAAATAATTCCAACTATAAATTTCATGCCAAATATAATAATAATACCAATCATCCTAATAATACTCGTAATACTAATAATCAAAGGAATCATTCCAATTCCAAACCTCATTGTTCTTATTGTGGCAAAGATGGTCATATTATCAATAACTGTTTTAAAAAGCAAAATGATAAAAAACCTATGAATAATAGTAACAATCATCAAAACTCAAACCATAAAAAAGGTAACTCTACTGGTTTTAATCCTCGTCATGCTTTTACTTGTAGCTTTAATCTTTGTAGACCTTTAGAATGGATTGTTGACAGTGGTGCATCACAACATGTCACTTCTCATAAAGAAATTTTTGATTCTTTACAACCTGATATTGCTAACATTCCTATTCAGTTAGCTAATAATCAGACTTGTAAAGTTGAAGGATTAGGTGATGTTACTATTCCTAATGGTAAATTGCATGATGTATTATATGTACCTGACTTAAAAACTAATCTGCTTTCTGTTTCTCAGTTATGTCAGGACTATAAAGTTGAATTCTACAAAGATACATGTTATATCATAGATCCTCAAACTCTCAAAGTGATTTCTCATGCTAAAATGGATAATGACAATTTGTTTAAATTCCATGAATTTCCTAGTTCACGATATTCTTTACATACTTCTATTGATTTCAATATATGGCATGAAAGACTTGGCCATTTAAATTCCGATTATATTACTTTCATGCAAAAGTATAATATGGTTGATGGCTTGCCTCACATTATTCCTTCCAAGATTGCCTGTACAGGTTGTATGAGTGGTAAGATGCATAGGGAGCCCTTTCCAAGTGGAAAATCATGGCGGGCAACTCATAAGTTGCATCTTGTCCATAGTGATCTTTTAGGCCCCATGGAGAATAACTCCATCCAAGGTTCTCGGTATGCACTTACCTTTGTTGATGTTTTTTCTAGATGAACTTGGATCTATTTTTTGCATAGCAAGGATCAAGTTCTTGATATATTTATTGAATTTCAGTTATATGTTGAAAGGTAATCTGGGTTTAATCTTAAAATTCTTAGAACTGATAATGGGAAGGAATATGTGAATAATGCTTTCCATTCTTATTTGAAATCATCTGGAATTAAACACGAGCTTACTATTCCTTATACACCACAACAAAATGGTGTGGCAGAAAGAAAGCATCAAACCATTGTTGAAATGTCTAGAAGCATGTTGCATGCTAAGAATTTGCATTATAAATTTTGGGCTGAAGCCATGTTTTGTGCAACTTATATTCTTAATCGGACTCCTACCAAAGCTCTCAAGGCTATCACTCCAGAAGAGGCTTGGTCTGGTAGGAAACCTAATTTACATCATTTACGGATATTTGGTTCTATTGCTTATGTTCATACGCCTAAACAGAAAAGTCATAAATTAGATGCTAAGTCATCTCCTTATATGTTTGTTGGGTATGATGAAAACACTAAGGGTTATCGTGTTTATGATTCCACTAATAACAAAGTTCAAGTTGCTAGAGATGTTTGTATTGCAGAAAATGGAGTTCATGATTTCTCTACTACACATGATGAAGAATTCAGTGGCACTAAAATTGTGCTAGTGGAGGACCAACCTCCTTCTCTTAACCCTACTCTTTCTCTTAATCCTTCAAATCAAGTACCACCGATTATTTCTGCTCCTACAACTCATGATACTCAAGTAGATACTAATGATACTTTTATTACTAATGATTCTTCCTCTATTGATAATTCCATCACAACTAAACATAAACCTAAATGGGCTCAAAACTTAATCAATGAAGTTGATGATTATATTTCTAGATCTGATGGAATTAAACATAGAAGGATTAATTATTGTTATTATGCTTTGATGACTAATATTATGAATTCTAACGATCCTAAGTCTTTTGATCAAGCTAACTCTCAACCTCATTGGCAGAAAGCCATGCAAGAGGAATATGATTCTTTACTTGCTAATCAAACTTGGGACTTAGTCAAATTACCTCGTGGCAAGAATCTAGTTTCATGTAAATGGTTATACAAAACAAAATTGAATACTAATAATGAAATTAGTAAATTCAAGGCTAGACTAGTTGCTAGAGGTTTTTCCCAAATTGAAGGATTAGACTATAATGAAACTTTTGCTCCTGTTGCTAAAATGCCTACTATCAAATTAGTTCTTGCTTTAGCATCTAACCTGAATTGGCCCATTCATCAAATGGATGTTAAAAGTGCCTTCTTAAATGTGATTTACATGAAGAAATCTATATGGCTCAACCTCCTGGATTTGTTGAGAAAGGTAGTGAAAATCTGGTTTGCAAATTGAAAAAATCTATTTATGGTCTTAAACAATCACCTAGAGAATGGTATTCTAAAATTAATTCTTTCTTTATTTCTCAAGGTTTTGCTAGAAGTCAGAATGATCCAAATTTGTATATTAAACATACTAACGATGACATTATTATTGTTATTGTTTATGTAGATGATCTAATACTCACTTCTAATTCAGACACTTTGATTTCTGATATCAAATTCCAACTTAAACAGAAATTTCAGATGACAGATTTAGGTATCTTACATTATTTCTTAGGTATGCAAATTTTTCAAACTCCTAAAGGTATCTTTGTTTCTCAAAGCAAGTATGCTTATGATCTTTTAGAAAAATTTAAGCTGAATGACTCTAACCATGTTTCAATTCCATGTGAATTAGGAACTAAATTAATGAATGATATGAATACTCCTTTTGTTGATGAAACCTTGTATAGACAGTTGGTAGGAAGTTTAAATTATTTAACTCTTACTAGACCTGATATTGCTTATAGTGTTGGTTTAGTTTCTCGATTTATGTCTAAACCTCAACAAACTCATTTTAAAGTTGCTAAATGCATCTTAAGGTAAATTAAAGGAACTATTAATATGGGATTATTTTATGATACAAATTCTAAATTTATTTTACATGGCTATACTGATTCCCATCTAGGTGGAGATCCCAATGATGGGAAATCCACTTGTGGTTATTTTTTCTTTGTTGGTTCAGGTCCAATTTCTTGGAAAAGCAAAAAAGAACACTCTATTTCCCTATGCTCAACTGAAGTTGAATACAAAGGTTGTACCAATGAAGCTAAGGAAGCTTTGTGGATTCGAAGACTTCTTGACGATTTGGGTCTACCTCAACAATCACCTACACCTATACATTGTGACAATCAAAGTGCTATTGCCTTGGCAAAGAATCCAGTTTATCATGCACGAACCAAACATATTTCACTTCAACATCACTTCATTCGAGAACAAGTTGAAGACAACCAAATTATTCTTCTTTATTGTAAAGGAGAAGATCAAGTGGCTGATATTTTAACCAAACCACTTTCTAAAGAGAGATTTCAGTTCCATTGTAAAAATTTGGGTTTACAACCCGTTGATGTAAACTCCCCAAGTAAGGACATGTCATTTGTACACATGTAGTTTGTCCTCTTGTACACATGTGGAGGACATGTCATTGTTTGTCCTTTATTCCACATGTAAGGACAACTCATGTTTATTTCTTTATTTAGTTTATCCTCCTTAAGAGGATTGTGACACTTTGCACACACCTATTATGAATATGGCATTCATAGAAATGGGAGTTACAAATGCAACTCCTCTCTCATCTCTATATAAGAGATGTTCCTCCTTCTTTCTTCTACACACTCTTAGCAATTGATGTTATTGTATTGAGCTACTTTTGCTCCAACACTCTCTCTCTCTCTTCTCTAGGCATTTGCCTTCATTCATAATACTCACAAGGGGTTTTCTTTGCTTTCCCCTTATAAATCCTTGTCTCCATTGTTGAACCATCTTGGTGTATGCTCTTGGAGTTTGCTTATCTTATGGTAATATTGTTTCACACTTAACTTACTTGGATTGCTTCTCGTTCCTTGCTCAACATTATCATTTCTTACAAATAGTGTGTTGGAGCCTTTAATAGGGCAGACCGTTGTTGATGGTCAAACTTTGTAACCTTAACCAGTTACATATTGTTGCAGTGATAACTTGTGGGTGTCATCCCCACCCCAGTTTTACCTTTTCATTTTGGAGGGTTTCTAGGTGATCAAATCTTGTGTTATCTATTTTCATGCATGTATTTACTTTCATGTAAATTATATGTGTTACATGCATGTGATTGATTTTAGTTAAAAAGTTTTAGGGTGTAAAGTTTATTACTTCTAATTCACCCCCCCTCTCAAAAGTAAATCTTCCCACTTGTGAATTCCAAAAATTGGTATCAGAGCCAAGTTCTCACAAGGATAAGAATTATAGCTTACTGAAAAAGATCTAGAAATGGAAGCCTAAAAACTTGGGAAGATCATAGAAAACCAAGAGATTGAGATGTATCTCATTCTACATTCTCTGGAAGAAGCTAGGGAAGAATTGAGAAAATCCTTAAAGAGAAGAAGAGAGATTTCCATAGCTGAGAATGATACATAGTACAAGGAGATTGACACCTACAAAGTTTTTGCAAATGGAGATTCCAAGGATTTCAATGCAACAATAACAGACTTGATGGAGAAGAATAGAGCTCAAGTAGAAGATATCAGAACTCTCAAGATCGAACAAGAATCACAAGACATGATGCTTTGTGAAGTGATCAAAGAAAAGAGCCATTGAAGATAAAGATATGATAGAAGATGACAAGAGAAACCTTGCCAAAATATTGGAGGAAAAGTCAATTGAGTTTGCAAGAGTTTCCAACATGCAGCTAGACACCCTAAGCCAGATGATGAATGCACATAATGAGCTGAATATTAAGGACATTGAGATCTCCACACTGAAGATGCAAAATGAACAACTACAAAATGACTTGAGAAGAGAAAAGGAAATTTTAGAAAGATTCAACAAACCTAATGAAGCCATCAAGTATTTTGAACAACTACTAAAATCACCAAGATCCAGTAATGACACTTTAGGACTAGGGTACACCAGCACTAAAAAAGGAGAGTCATCTAAGACTATAGAAGAAAGAAATGAAAAAATTAAGAATACTAAACCCGCTTGTAATTTTTCTGGTAAAAAGGGACATACTCCTAATGTGTGCAAGAGCAAGAATGCTAATCAGCATGACAAACTTAAGAATATGGGTCATTGTCACAACTACAATAAGCAAGGTCATCAGGCACATAATTGTAGGAATAGAACCATCAAAACACCAAGATTTGAAGGTTACTACTACAATTGCAAAAATTATGGACATAGAGCCTTTGAATGTAGATAAAAGCCTATGTGGACACCAAACCAACCAGCAAAGACCAAAAGTCATGGACATCACTACAATTGGGACTACAACACTAGGTAAAGTAGTCACTACTATCAAGAGTATGGACACATTCTTGAAAACTTCATAAGAAAACATTTTAGTGGCATCTAAAATAGGTGTTTGAGCCAGAATACATGCTTTAGTTATTTGAAGACTGGTCACATCAACAAGAATTGCCCAACAAGGTCAAAGGTATGTAACTCTAAGTTCAACAAAGGAAAATAAAAAGTTGATGTTGAACACATCAAAGGAGAAATGAATAAAACATGGAAGAAGAAAGATAGAAACAACACATCCAATGGAGTGATCACTTCACCTAAAAGGTCAAGTGGTCACACTTCATCCAACTAAGCAAAAGAAGGCATGTGGAACTGATATACAAAGCTTTATCATACATCAGTTCCAAGACAAGTAAGTACTGAAAAGGATAGATCAACATGAATAGAGATGCAAAGTTAAAACTTCAAGTTTTCACAAGTGTTGCTGAGTAAGGAAAATTTCCTTAGATGCCGAGTAAAATCCTAGTTTATGTCGAGTTGTCTACCAAAGTTAGTAGAAGTTGAGTGATAAGTTGTAGCCGAGTTAGTAGTGAATGTTGAGTGAAGGGAAATTTGTATTGAAGATAAGTAAGGGAAACTCCAATGCATGTCAAGTGATTGAAAAATCAATGGAAACTGAGAGAAATAGAATTTCTTAAGGAGCTAAGTGGACAGTTGTACAAGCACTAAGCATTAAATGCTATGAAATGAAGAGTATATGGTTGAGTTTTCAATCATTTTTCATTATCGTGATCATAAAGAAAAAGCAAGAAGAGAGCAAAAAGGATTTCCAAGTAGAGATTCAAGCATTTGGGAAGATTGCAACATAGATTTAGCACCATTTCATCAATTTTAAGGTATTTACACTTGAGCTGAGCTACACAGTTTCACTATTTCTACGTGTTAAAACCCTAGATTGCATAAATGGCCTCTAGCTCTAGGAAACCACAATAAAAAGATTTTTTTGAAGTTTAGTTAGTGAGTAATGAAGTCAAGCAACCTGACTTTAGACCAATCCCTGAGGTTGCATACAAATATGACCCTGCTGGAGCTTTATCCATGATTCCACCTAAAGTGGTGATGGTGCAGGATGTAACAAGATGTTACAATTGTAATATTGGTGCAATAGGTGATATGGAAATCAGGGAGGCATATGACAAATTGTATGAGAATGGAGTTTTGAAGGAATAATTTCAAATTGTTGAGAGGAATGGCTTAATCCATGCCCTAGATGTTCCAACTATGTTCAAGATAGAATGAACTAGAATTCTGTTGAGTCAAATCCATGATGGAAGCCTTTGGTTGGAGGATGGAACCATTAAAATATCCAAAAGAATTATACATAGGGTGACCGAGTATCCAACCCTAGAATGACCAAAAACCCTAAGGAGTGATTCTAAAGAAGCCATAGAGAAGAACACTAGGGAAAAATGGAACAAGAGAGGGATGAAAATAGACATAATCAAAGATTTTCTTGTTGAATTTGTAGCTAGAGTCATATCCCACAAATTTTACCAATCAAGCCAACTTAACAGTGTTCCCTGTATTGTAGTAGATGTTGGTTACAAACTTGTCAAAAAGGATCATACTTATGATCTTAGCTAAATTGAAACTACAACAAATAATGGAGAATTTGGGAGCCATACGAAGAACAAAGGGAGCTCAATGTAAATTTGGAGCAATTTTGATATGCACATTTTTCTATGTTCAAAATGAATTCCTCTCTTTTGAAAAGATAAGTTGGAAAACAAACAGGTCAATGAATACAAGTAGATGGGGGAAAATTTTGAGACCATAATGACTAGCTACTTTGAAGACTTCAAGAAGTCTATGAAACAAAGACTCAAGATACCTATTTCATTAGTTGAGCAACACATTAATGACATATGTTTTCTAGTGGACATTGATTTCACATACATCTGAGCAACAGTACCAAGGGTTAGATGGTTGAGCCCACTTGGATATGAAATCAACATAGATGAGGTATCTATAGCAATCACTGCTATACTTGCAAAGGAAGTAGATAAAAGTGCCCATACCTTTGGCACTTATGATGTTGTAAGATCCAAGGTGGACATGGAATTGAAGACTACCTTAACCCTCAAGAAAAAGGATAGACTGGTGAAGAAACTAAAAGCCAGATTTGGAGAAGGGGTTGCAGAAGCAAAGGAAGAAGAAGAATAGGGGCAAGGGCCACTTGCATTGACCCAAGACATGAGTGAAGATGCTAAAGAAGTAGAAGGTGCCAAGGAGGAGAAAACCAAGGAAGCACCTAAGGAAAAGGCAAAGAATAGAAAGGCACAAAAATAACCTACTACTCAGCCTAAAGGCAAGAAAATTGCTAAACTTAGCCCAACAAAACCCACCACAAGGGCAGACACAAGAGCTACAACTAAGATGGCTAAGGAATAGGAAAAGAAGAAGGCCATAGAAAAAGGAGAACTAGCAAAGAAGAAGCTGACAAGAAAGGATGTAGCACCTCCTAAATCAAATGAGGAAAGAATTGAATGAAATGACAACAACCAATTTAGAGTGGTAAGTCACACCACTAAGTCTGATCTAGAGAATATATGTGACAATATTAGAGATAATGTAGACCTTTCTGGATTAAAAGGTATTGATTTTAATAAGTTGACTAGAGAGGAACAAAACATAGTGGAAGAGTTAGTCTACACCATGATGGAAAAGTTCAAGAATACTCCACTTGAACTAGAGAATACAATGCCTAAGGAGTTATATTCAATTATAGAGAATAAATGGTATTATTTTGTGAATATGGAAAGGGAAATAAGAGATTCAACATTGGCTTGAGTAATGCCTGAACCTACTAAAGCGAAAATAAGTAAAGCAAATAAGAAGCATGGGAGAAAATTTGCACCCAAGTATAGAGCCTTCAATATACTTCAAAATAAAATTGAGAATGTTGTGAAGAAGTCCACTCTAATGTGGAAAGTAATCTATGGCCTCACAATTGTAAAGGAAGGACAAGAAGATCTCTTTGAAGGGAGAAATAATGGAGAAGAAGAAGAGGATGAGAATGATAAGGAAGAAGAAGGAGAAAAGGATAAGGAAGATGTTATAGTGGAGAAGGACACACAAAAGAGTGAAATGGCAACTATTGAACAATAGTAGATAGATCAAAGTGTACAGGACACACAATTGCTTCCACCAAGTCCTCCACATGTAACTCCCACACCTACAAATACAGTAATTGTATAGGATGTTCCTAAAACTTCTGGTCAGATCATAAACCCATTAGGAGTTACACCTATAGATACAGTAATTGTACAGGATGTTCTTGACACTTTTGGTCAGAACATAAACCCACTGACTATAGAGAACCTTAAAAAGATCCTTCACTAGACTACTCTACAATCACAATTATGTACTAACCCACTCTTGGTGAGTGTGGAGCAACTACTAAAAGCTATGGCTGATATCACAAATGAGAAGGTGAATCCACAAGAACCACCTTCACATATCCAAACAGCTACAAGTGGACAACCCCAAGAGCAAGCTACACAAGATACACCAGTTAGGGCTAACTCCACAATTATAGTCACAACAACTACTGAGGAGCAAGTAAAAGATCAAATAGGACAAAAGGATACCTTTGTTCCTACTACACAAGGACAAGATGCACCACCTCAGATCACAATAATTGATCAAGGCATAAAAGAAGAGGAGGAGACCCCTAAGGAGAAAGAATAAGAGGCAATACAAACACTAATGAAGTTGCCTGCAATAGGGATCCTTACAAGAACAACACAACAGTCAAGCACTAAAGTAGCACCACTTCAAATTTCAGCACCAATCTTGAGCTCTACCAAAGTTGCAAGGGTACTTCACTATGGAGACCCTACTCTCAATGAAGAGATAGTCATTCCTAGGTATGACTATAAAACTATGAATATAGATCAGATAAATGAAGTGCAAGAGGCTCTAGAAAAGAAGAAGAAACAAGAGGTACTTAGAAATGAGTACAAGTAGAGGAAAGCATTGATAGAGATAAAAGAAATCTTTTTAGATGCATTCAACTTGCAAGTACCTAATGAAACCAAGCCAATTATGGAACAACTATCCAATATAGTGAACCAAGTATAGAATGAAGACCTAGAAACTAATGCAAAATTATTAGAATGGTCTAAAAGGAAGTTCCAAACGAAGGTGAATGAACAAATATCAAGTGAAATAGAATTATCTCAGGTGGAGCTAGCCAAAAAGATAGAAAAGGTAAAAGCAGTACTTGAGAACATATTCTCATTGTACTCAAAGTTGTGTGATCCATCAATTTTCACAAAAGAGACCAGCCAAAAGATAATGAGCTTAGAAAGGAACCTAAAAATATCAAGCATGTAGCTACCCAAGGATCTAGCTTAGAGTGAGAAGCATTTTCAAACTACACTTCATACACAAAAGGAACTAATTGTACTTATAGTAGATGATGTAAGCACCAAGGCCAAGCTAATACAAATTCAATCTACCATCACCCCTCACTTGGAAATTTTGCAAAAGGAACTAGCCTATGCTGAGAATGTTTTAAAGAAAGACCCCAATCTTTCTACACTACAAGGCCTATTTCACCTTGCAACTAAGACAGCCATCCTAAAGCACTAGAAATTACACTAGACAATTGGGATGCTACTCTAAAGATTGTTATGGAGGTAAATAAATCCTTTTTTGCTAAGTATTCAGTTAATGTATAGAACCCTTTGACATAAGTATCAAAAAAGGAGATAACATTTTGGAGAGATAAGATAACATTTTGGGGAGATAAGGAGATAAGTTTTGAGAAATAATAAAGAAAAAAAGATACAATAACTACAAGGAAAGATGTTTGAAAGTGGGAGAAAAAATAGAGTAGATAGAATAGGACATATAAGGAATAATGATAAGGCAAAGCATAATCATCATGAGACAAATTCAGCATGAGAATTTTTGGAGACAGAAAAGGCACATTAGCTTAGGGGGAGATACAAATTTTGAGGTATCTTCACAAAATTTTGAATAGTTTTGAAGTTTTGTACATATGCCGAACAAGATCTATATTATACTCATAGAGATCAAATTCATAATGTTTAGTTAAGTGTTTTTGACACTCATGTCAGAGGGGGAGATTGTTGGTTTCAGATTGGTTTTGACAATCGAGTGTCACCGCACTTAAGAAATTTCTAAGTTGATGTCGAGCTACAATATGTGCTGAGCTAGAAATTCAACAAATGCCGAGTTATTCAAATGTTGAGAAGATAGACAATATTGAGTAAGTTTCAAGTTCCAAGTGAAAATTGATGCTGAGCTAGTATATGTGTTGAGTAAAGTATAAGTACTGAGCAAGACTAAATTCCTATATATGCCGAGCAAGAAAAAATTCCTATATGTGCCAAGAATTAGCAATCAATAAGTGCAGAGTAACACATAATTAGCATAAGAGTTTGTGCCCTCATAAACTTAGATGTAAACTATTTTTGAGCCAAAAAATGATGAATCTCAAAGGGTTAAAAGGATAAGATCAAATCTTTTTAATTCCCTATGAAATCAACATGCAACCAATCAGAAAAATGGAATGAATTGAGCAGGAAAGATGGATGAATCTCAATCGTAGATTCATAGCTAACCTTAAATCTCAAAACCTTTTTAAGGAGGTCAAAACCCTATAATTAAATGTTGTATGGGAATGCATGAGAGAATGCTAGTGAATTTTTGAAGGAAGAAAAAGGGGTGTAAAGACTTAGAAGAAGACAAACAATATTGCAACATCAGTTATCAGAATAGAGTTTTCAACACTTTGAACAGAGTTATATCAATTCAAGAATGATTAGATTAGATTGGACAGGACAAGGATCTAAAATTAGAAATTGAAGATTGTAAGTCATTAGGTAACACATTCTACAATACTTTCTAGCCATTATATTAGGAGAATGAAAATCCTATGAAGATAGGTTGGTTTAATAGCCATATTGTAAATCCTTTAACAGGGTGACATTCTAAGTGAGTGTTAGTAAATCCTTTAGATAGTTCACATTTAATAGTGTGTTGGAGCCTTTAATAGGGCAAGTCTTTCATAGGGTAGACCATTGTTGATGGTCAAACTTTATAACCTTAACCAATTACATATTGTTGCAGTGATAAGTTGTGGTTGTCATCCCCACCCTAGTTTTACCTTCTCATTTTGGAGGGTTTCTGGGTGATCAAATCTTGTGTTATCTATTTTTATGCATGTCTTTACTTTCATGTAAATTAGATGTGTTACATGCATGTGATTTATCTTAGCTAAAAAAAATTAGAGTGTAAAGTTTATTACTTATAATTCACTCCCCCTCTTAGAAGTAAATCTTCCCACTTATCATTTCCAATAGTTTCTACACATAGTCAATCTATAAAGTAAGGTCCTCTCTTAGTAGCAAGAATATTTTCAATATCCTTTCCTTTTTAAGCTCTAATAGCCTATATCATCATGAATTCTACTAAATCTTCTCTCTAATTCCATGATCTATACATTAGGACTTTGTAGTTCAATAACAAAGGTCTTCAACTCTATCAATTTGATTGTTAGCTCATCTAAAATATATTTGAAAAAATTATGTGAAAAAATACATTTTTCCATCTAATACTTTTGGTTTAGTCATGCATCTCCTTAATTCCCAAATTCATGCATCAAGAATTTATTGGAAATATTCAAGATATGGTAGGTTACTGAGAGGGGAGGGGTAAATCAGTAACTTCAAAACTTTAAAACAATTCAACACTTTAACCATATATATTATTCACCATTTATTCATCTAATCTATTACATATATGAGAGATCAAACATTTATAACACATGTACACAGTGATTTGGTAACCCAAAAACCTTCCAAATAGAAAGTAAAACTGGGGTGGGGATGATACCCACATAACTTTGTTACTGTAGTATGAAGTTATCCTGTTAGGGCTTACATTGATCACTTTTGGTGAACTACCCTATTAGGAGCACAAAGGACTACTAGGTCCACCTTGTTAGAGGATTAACAAACATACAATGAAGTATGCACTTTGTTAGGAGATTTATACCCTGTTAAAGGATTTAAAAAATTGATTCACCTGTTAGGATGAAATAGTGGATCTACTTACAACTTGATTGCTAATTAGATCCTTGAGGTATAGATCACCTCTTGTGATTGATGAATCTTTATTGTTCCTTGTTGACCTTGCTCAGTATTCTGGTCTACTGCTAATTCGCTTTTATTCTTCTCAAAGCATTACATGTCCATTCCTTAACATACTCATTATATCTTGCAAATTATATAATACATTACACATATACCATTCCAATAATTACAATTGCAAGTTCAACTAAAACACAAGTGAACAAAACATTACTAAGTCGGCCTAATAGTAAATTACTCAAGTTCACTGAACTGACTCGTTGACCTTGTGATACTCAACATCCACTGCATTACTCAGCATCATCATGTACTCGGTAGAATTGAAGATACTAATCACTCAACATAGTTCTAAACTCGGTGACCCCTGGTGACTTGGTAGATGTAGTGTTACTCGATAGATACTGCACACTAAGCTTACCTTGCTTTACATGGTAAACATTATAACTTCCATGCTCGATTTACATTGAATTCCCATGACACAGTCTGACTACTCAATAGACACTGAGATGCTTGGTAGATACTAAGATGCTTGGTGGAAACTGAGATGCTCAGTGTAAACTGAGATGCTCGGTGTAAACTATGAAGCTCGGTGTAAACTATGAAGTTCGATGTAAACTACAAAGCTCGATTGACACTAGAATTCTTGGTGGCTATACTGATGTAGATAAGTGTTGTCACTAATGGCAATAATAATTTAATGCCAACAAAATCTTCAAGTCTTCTCTAATGTTTTTGCAAAAAAAATTGAGCAACTCGACATCTTGCAAGGTCTAAACCTTTGTAGCTACAATCTCTAATAACTATGTGAATTCATTATCAAAAGATTTGATCACTTTCTTTTCACTTGTTTAAGGGTCATATTTAGTAACTCTAATTGATATAATACTCTTCAGTATGTCAATGACTTCCATCAATGAACTTTTTATTAACATGAATTTTGATGATACTACTTTGTGGGAGTATCCTGAGCATTGGAGAGTATTCATATGTTGCATTCATGGCTATGTTTGTTATTTATGTCAACATAGTATTGATTCTATAAAGACTAGCAAAGTAGCAAATAGAGATCTTGATGGTATAGACAATGGTTTGATTGTCTGGTGATGCATAGTTATGGACATGTTCAGTACTGTGTCCTGATGATGTGGTCAAGTGTGCAAATTCTAAGTTGAATATGTACAAAATTTATACCTGATTTATAGATAGTTGTTTAGAGACAGAGTATTGGGAAACTAGTTCCTAATGTTGGGTCGCTATCCTACATCTGAGACATAATGACAAGATGCAAATTCAAGCAATGCCAAATGACATTCTATTGATGATGTTAGTGAGTACACAAGCCCTAGTATTGCACATGAGAATTTTTGTATAGACTATGAGCCAATAGTGCTATTGTAATTGTAATTAATTAATTATCTTATTCTAATTAATTGTGAAAGCCTCAAGGATGAATCAAAAAATGATTATGAAGATATGGTATAAAGGAAAGATGTTTCCTTGATTGTATTGTGTGGTATGTATCTATTATTGCAAGAAGTGTGAAGTGCAAAAAGGAGCAGAGTTCTTACTGTATGTGTATAAGTGATCCAAGGGATTATTGGATGTGAGACTTGAGATCTGGTTACAAGATATGAAGGAGAAGAAATCTAGTTGATAGAACAAAGACAGAGGAACAAAGTACATTTTAGTTATATTATTCTACAAGGAATAATATAGATATCATTTGGATAGTGGGTTCATTGGTCTTGCCCTTGAAGTTTTTTGGGCACTAGGTCCAGTTCCTTCCACAACTCCTAATAGGGTTGGTACAACATCCAAAAGGGATTCAAAGTCTCCTACTAGGGACTCATATGTACTGAATGTTGTAATAGAATCCTAACAAGATTTATCCTCTAAGGAATATTTATATTAGTACATCATCTTGTGGGTACCATCCCCACTAGGCTTTTCCCTCTGATCAAGGGTTTCCCTAGTTAACATATTTGGTGTTATTGTGTATGAGCATATTGTTGTGGTTTTAGTTTATATTACTCATATGGTTAAGATTTTTTAAGGTTGTTAATTATGGTATTAGTTGGATAACTAATTCATCCCCCCCTCCCGATTATATCAATGGACTATATATTCTAACACTTTGTAGATTCTTTACTCTCTTTTTCATCTTAGTTATCTTTATTAGAGATGATATCAACATAATTCGATCATCATCTTCTCTAGATAGAGTTACCAAGGTAGATTCAAGTGGTGGGCTTGAAGACCTTGTCTAAATTGCCTTTTGAGGGGTCTGTTGAATAGGTGCATTGACTTCTGTGTTTTTCCTTCTTTCCTCTATTTCCATAGGTGCTTCCTCTATTTCAACATTCTCTAGCTATGGTTTGAAGTTGGAAGTTTCTTGAACTATGATTTTCCAACTAACTTTCATTTTCTTAGTTGCTTTCTTAAACTTTTCTTCCTTATCTTCGTCTCTCTTCTTTTCTTATTCTTTCTTCTTCCTTTCTTCTCCTCTCTTCTTCTTTTCTTCTTCTCTTTTCTTCTTTTCTTCTTCTCTCTTCTTTCTTTTCCTTTCTTCTTCTTCATTCCCTTCATCTTTAGAGCTTGTGTAATCTACCAAATTGTCAACAATGGAGGGGCCAAAATCCTTAAAAGGATCTTCTTTTGTGTCCACTATAATGCTTGTGATGTCCACATGCATTGTGTCTATCCTAATGTTTACTCATGGCATCTTTGATGTCTTTGCTATCTCTTTCATTTCTATATCATTTTTTTTCTCTACTACTACTGGTACGGGTACTAATTTATCTTGTTTTCTTCTCTTGTAGTTTGATTTCCTTTCTTGTGCTTGGTTCCATGAAAGTCATAACTTTCACAATAACTTCTTCTATTTCTTTGCTAACCTCTTCATAGTTTCCTCCCATTATTTATATGAGTATTTTCTTTTGTCTTAGTAAGGATCAATGCTCTTCACTATTTTTACAAGGTTCTCATCGTCCTTTACATCGCATAATTTCTTTATCAATCCTTCTCTTTTGCTCATATCCTCTTCTACAACTCTCTTTTTCCATCTTACTAGAATTTCAAATAGATCTTTGGAGATTTGTCCTTGCATGTCTTCAAATTTTCTTTTAGACAATATCATATATCTAATAACTGCATTCTCTAGCTCAAACTTCACAAAATTGTTGTATGAGTCATAAAATTTTATCAATTATGCATAATTTTCATCATCTATAATTATACAGTTTAACTTTTCAATTTTGAGTTTCCACTTCTTCCTTTCTCTAGTAGAAAATTCTAATTCTCCTTTCTCTATTTCTATCTTGGGTACTTCTAATTCTTCCTTTTCTTTTTCTTTTACCTTTTGTGTCCCTATTTCTATTGTTTATGTTTACTCTTTTTTAGATTCTTCAAACTCTGACTCAACTATATGTGCTCTCCTTTTTTGCTTTCTCTTATAAGTAAAAAGTGTCTTTCTCTTCTTACCTATACCATTGGCCATTTCATTTACTATTTTGTGCTTAGGTGGTTTGACTAGTTCTTGTTCTACTTCTACAAATCTTGCAGACCTTTTGGTACTCGATGGGATGGATAACTAAACTTTGATTATGCTAACATCTTCTTCATCCATTCTCTAAACTAGTGGAACAAATAGTGGTTGAACAGGTGCAACCACTACATAAGGTGCTATAGGTGTTTGTGCATATGATACTACCACTGTTACTCCTTCTGTTGATCTACTATCTATAGCTAATATCTTGGAAATAAGAATTTTGGATTTCTTAAAATGACTAACTTTCCAACACAATATATGAACTTTCTAGTTCCTTGGCTTTAACAAATGATTCATCAAGGTTTCCTACAAGATCTTTCACATTTTCTATTTGATTGTTACCGTTATTCTCATTCCTTTAGTTGTTATTCATATTCCTTCTAGGATTAGGGTTTATCATGTTATTCCTCATGTTGTTAGGAATTCTCATATTGTTCATCCTATAATATCTTGTTGAATGTCGCATGTTGTTATAAACCTGATAGCATATAACATTGTTTTCATATCTCAGTCCTAATTGATTGATCTGTACTTTGAAATCTCTAGCTATATGCCCAAAGTTGTTGCACTTATAACACATAATGTCATTCCTTATGACATTGGTTCCTCTGATAGGTCTATTATCTATAAGGTAAGTACCTCTAAACATTATACTATTATCATTATTTAATTTAGGTTTCTTACATTCAATAGCTTTATGACAAAAACCATGACAGTTATAACAATAACTAGAAAGGGGTTTAAATGACTTACCTAAATATTCCTCTTTCACGTGACCAAATTCATTACATGTATAACATATTCCTCTAAATTGGTTCCTTACTTCTTTAGGTGATTCCACTTTTTTAGATTGCTTAGGTACATCTTTAGAATGATTTGACTCAACCTTATTTAGATCTTAATGCTTAGGCTATTGGATCATAGTGTCTAATTCTTTTGTAACTTCATTTTTCTTATATGACTATCCTTCAAAATATCCAAGACCAATCTTATCATAAGAAGGTCTATATATAAAAATCTTCTCATCAAGCTTTTCAAAGTAGAATACAACTTCTCAAGATGTAACTTAGACTGTATTAACTCTCCTTTCACAATTGTATTATACTTATCAAGTTTTGCATACTACAACTTTGATGATTCAACTTTAGATGTTATCTTCACAAATTTAGATCTCAAATCTAATTCAATCTTCTTATCATCATCCTTCAAGCTTAACTTTAGATTTGTAATCTCTAGGTCATGCTTCAGGATCTCATTTTCTTTCTTAAGCCTTGAAACTTCATTGTAATCCTTGTTCCCATCTTTAGACTCTTTTTTAGATCTAATGTGTTTATTTTTCCAAAGCATATAGATATCATTAACAATCTTATAACTTGCATATGAAAGTAAACTGATTAAGCTGAATAATAAACACAACCGTAAACTAATGCAACACATAACACCATATTTGTTAACTAGGAAAACCTTGTCCAAGGGAAAACCCTAGTGGGCATGGTACCCACAAAAAAATGATCCATTAATCAAAAGTATCAAGTGAAATATATCGACCCTGTTAAGAGTCTGTTACATCTGTATACTGTCTCGATCCTTGTTAGTGAACTATGTCTTGTTAGAATCCTCAACCATAGTAGGAGTTATTATTACAATTACAAAAATTATCCAAGATGATCCCACTGCCCAAAAGTGAAATATACAATAATGTTCTTCAATACAAGAAATATATATACAAAACCTCTTACTATTGACGATATCTTCAATGTATGATTTTCCTTTGTTGTTCTTCACAAAACTAATCATATATCCATACTTCTCTAATCAAACATCAAAATTGTAATCTCAAAACACTAGCATATCAATTTCATAGACATCTGCAAACTTTGCATTTCAAGTTTTTATCATTTATACCAAGTTATTTCATAATAACCTATACTATCATCTTTCATACCTTTACACGCTTGCCAAAATACAAAATTAAGTCTTCTTGACTTAGGGTTAACATCTAGGATATCATCCCTAATTAATCTAGAAATTATTTTCATAAAAAAAAAAATTCCTTAATATTAAATATTTGATTCCTTGTCTTTATCCTATTATGTTGGCTCATTATTGCAACTAGGAAAACTGCAATAACTTTGTTTGTACTATTTGTACAACCTCGATCTCTTAGATGTATAATCTTTATTCTTTGTTCTATAATTACCCCATTGTACATGTTCCATAAATACCTTTGTAAATTGTGCTAATCAATATCTGATTTGCCTTTGTTGTTCTTCACAAAATTGATCATATATCCATACTTCTATGATCAAACATCAAAATTGTAATCTCAAAATAATAGCATATCAATTTCATAGACATCTACAAACTTTTCATTTCAAGTTTTTATCCTTTATACCAAGTTATTTCATAATAACCCATACTATCATCCTTCATAGATTTACACACTTGCCAAAATACAGAATTAAGTCTTCTTGACTTAGGGTTAACATCTAGGATATCATCTTTAATTAATCTAGAAATTATTTTGATAAACAAAATAATTCCATAATATTAAATATTTGATTCCTTGTCTTTATCCTATTATGTTGGCTCATTATTGCAAGAAAATTGCAATATCTTTGTTTGTACTATCCATACATCCTCAATCTCTTAGATGTAGAATCTTCATACTTTGTTCTATAATTACCCCATTGCACACGTGCCATAAATACCTTTGTAAATTGTGCTAATCAACATAGTTCCTATATCGATAGATAAACTCTGTGATCCTTAGACAATTTTCTAAGTACTTCTATCAAATCTTTATCTCCATGATTTTCTCATTCAATCTTGAATATATGTTGCCATAAATTAAAAACTTATGTCATCTAGCCTACCCAAATTGCCAATAGGTGAGTCTTTTATATTTTATTTCTTTTCATTCTTTTCCTTATATTTATATCTTAATTGGGATAATTGTGTTTACATAGCATCCGGATTTACATTATTTAAGAAATTAGTTCAATTTCACATTCATGTTATCCTATCAAGGGCCAAAGAGTGCATTTCCTTTTATTGCATTCCTCTTTATAATTTTTATTTAGTATTAGCACCCTTCTTCCTTTTGATCTTAGCTAATCTAATTTGTATCATAAGTGGCATAATATTTGGAAATTTGCCTCTTTCCCTAACACACATATTTGAATGGCTTAGACACCTTGAAGAAGCAGAGACCTACAATTCTATCTCTTTTCCCCCTAAACAATAAGACCTAATTCCAAATATTTTGAAATAAGTTACATTTGGTGTATAATCATACCATAGTTCATAGGTAGTCTTACTTGTTTCTCTCTTCAATTGAATTCATTTGAGTGTGCAAACAATAGTACTAATTGCTTCTCTCTAGAATATCTAAGAGACCTCCTTCTTAACCATCAATTTCCTTACACAATCCATAATTGATCTATTTATCCTTTCAACAATCCCATTTTATAATGGTGTCCTCGGTGTAGATAACTACTTTTTAATACTATTCTTAGCATGAAAGCTAGTGAATTCAACAGACATAAAGTCACCATTGTATATGAGCAATGTTAGTATGCTAATAGAAACCAAATTTAAATAAAGCTTCTACAAACTAAACAAAATTCATAAACTTCAAGATAGACTAAGATGAACTCTCAATTGATAATATGAGCCATTAATGGACTCTCTCAATAAGAAGCTCTCTTGTTGAGTGGCTTTATCTAAATGGATAGGATGTATGCTCAAGCTTTATGCTTCAAAAAGTGCTTCAAATGGAGTTGGAATTTGGGTGTGAGTGTATGGTTTTGATGTAAAATAGCTTCTCAAAATGGCATTATGACTTTACTTCATAGATTGTGTTATTTTGCAAAGGGGAAGGATCCAATTTATAGGCAAGAGGCTTGAGGGATTGAGGGCTAAGATGCAAGGATGAGAAAAAGCTTATGGAAGGCTCAGATTGCATGAGAGGAGAGCACATGAATTGTGCTTCCTTACAGCCAATCAAGGAGTGACACATGTCACATGGTGAGAGGATGGAGGAAAGGGGAAGGATGAGTCAACAAAGGAGGCTCAAGGGATAAAATCTTCATAAAGACCCTCATAATTACTTGTAAGAGCAATAAAAGGGCTTGTAAGAGTCATTTATGACCTAGTGGACTTCATAAAGTTTTATGGTTGAGATATTTTGAGGGTGATGAGAGCAATTTTGACTTGGACTTGATTAGGAAGGTTTTAAGCTTGTTTAGGCTTGTGCAAATGATTAGAGGATGGATTAGGATGGTTTAGGATTAGCTTAGGGATAGGCAAGTGGATGGCATTTAATGAGGGTGGGTGAAGGAGGAGATATTTGTTAACTTTGGCTTGGGTTAGTAATTCTTAACCCATCTTTAGAGAATGTGACAAGGTTAGGAGGGGATTAGGATTAGGTTTAAAGACATCTTCTAGAAGAGTCTAGACTTTGGATGAGGATAAAGACTTTCTAGAATAGTCTAGAATTTCCTAGGATGAGGATGAAGACTTTCTAGAAGAGTCTAGAACTTCTTAGGATGAGGATAAATTAGATTTTTAGGAAATAAATAAAGTTTTATTTATTTCAAGGGTTTGGGTTGAGGAGATATTTATTAAAACTTTTTTAATAAACATGAGGATTAATATTTAATCTTAATTAAATATTTTGAGTTGGGATTAGGGGTAGGAAATGATGGGATTAGCCTTTAATCGAAATTAAAGAAGGATTAGAAGATTTTGGAAGAGGTTATTGGTCATAAAGAAATTGGCCAAGTTTTGGGCAAAAAATATTTTTTTAATTTATTTTAGGATTTTTGGTCAATTTATTAATTAAATAATTAATAAATAAGGAAATAATGTTTAAATAAGATTTAAACATTTTTGGGAGGGATTCCTTAATTAAATATTTTTAATTAAGATAAAGGGATTTAATAGCATAAAAATTAATTAATTAATTAAATAATTAATTAATTAATAAATGATGATGTCATCAGGACTTTTTCAGAAAATAAAAATACTTTATTTTCTAAAGGTTTTTAGGTGTCTACATTTTGCCCCTCTTTGATGTGATGCTGCAAGTGGCATCGCATCAAAGATAAGAAAATAAGATGCCTAAGGCTAGAGTAGAAGAGGAGAGAATGGACTGTGAGATGCCCCCTCAAGAAGGTAGCGGGGAGAGAAAGCGAGGCTCGATGTCTTCTTGAAAAGTACAAGAATCTCAGATGAGCAAGGAGACTCAGATTGGATTAAGAGAAGAGGTTTAGTTAGCTCAAACTCTTACTATGGGAGAATGATAAAGGGAGAATCAGAGGCACAAGAGGAAGCAAGCTTAAGATCTCAGGGATTGCAGAGGATGAAGGAGCAGAGCGCTATAAAAGGAATCCAGGATGGGGAGATGGATGAGGGGATTAAAAAAGCTGATGCAATAGGATTTCAAAGAGTCAGATTGGTGGAAGATGGGTTTCGGAGATCCCTAGGACTAGGATTATGGATCTCGAAAGATGAGGCTTGGTGGATTGATTTGGATTGGTGGATCCCTAAGACTAGGATTGTGGATCCCTAAAGCTAAAGGTGAGGACTGATTCAAAGAGATACTGATGCATAAGCTGGGGTAGGAGAGACGGATGTTGGATATGGATGGGGGATAATGGAGATGAAGGAAAACCATTGAAGCTTTTTGAGCGGGGGGGATACTTCAAAGAGAAGTACCACCATGTAGTTGAGCACTAGATTTGATATAGGACTATTGGTTAATTGCCAAGGTTACCAAGAACATCAAGGCCTTTTCACCAACCATCCAAAGGACTGATGAACTGACTCAAAACAAACACGCAAGGATTGCCCCAGCATCACACATGAATCCTAGAGGAAGCAGTGTGGAAACGACACTAGAGAACCCACAAGCAGAAAAGAAAAACAAACGAAAGACCTGATCAAGACCTTACACTCTAATTGCCCCATTCGCAGCATACCATGATATGGAAGATCGTGGAAACCTTGAGGATGGAACAAGGAGATTTCTTGGAAAAGATATTTCAAGACCCAACAGGGAAGAGCCCAAATCAAAAGAAAGAAAAAATCCAAAAGAGAACCGTTTGCCAACGATATGGGTAGGACGAGGTACTAACGGACCAAGATCAGACATGAGGAAAGCTATATCCTGCAAGGACCTATCGGAGAGCACCTAAGCTGGTGGATTTGGATGAGTGATGCATTTGGCAAGCTGAACTAAGAAAGATAACACTTTGGTGACAAGAAATCTAGCTAAAGGATGCATTGGAATAGCTAACCAAGATGTACGATGTGTGCAAGATGCTGATCAAGGAGGAACTAACAAAGAAGCTAGATAGATACAATGGTACTAAGCTAAAGAGGATGTACAAGCTGACTAACCAAGATATTTACAAGTTGAAGCTGACCAAGATATTTACAAGCAGGCAAAAGCTCAGAATGATAGGATAGCGGGATTGTTCGATGTTGTGCAAGATGTGAAAGCTAAGGGTGGGGTGATAGCGAAAGATATGGATTTGGCAAGATGCATCCAATGATGATGAGAGATTTTGTGACCAAGGATAGCTAGAGGAGCAGGATGAGATGGCTGGATAGGATGGTAGATAGCTAGGATTATGATGGATATAAAGAGATGACATTGGGTTTGCATGAGGATAGCCTAGAGCTAGATACCAATGACAAGGGAGGATGGACAAGACAAGATCTCCAAGGAATATAGTGCCCCCAATCAGAAGATAACATGTGGAAGGAGGTCTTATGATGGATGTGATAGGATTGAAGCTAGGATGGAAAAAGCTGAAGGGGCTAGGGAGATGGATGATAGCTGAGATGATCGGCTGAAGCTGCATAAGATTAGTGGATGGTGTGAGATGGAAGCTAGAGGATGGAGGATAGGTGGATAGATTGGAAGATGGAGGTGGATGTCAAGAGATGACCAAAAGCATGAGGGTGATAGGCTAAGTTGGGGATGGTAGGATTATGCATGACACTTGTTTGCCAAGTTTTCATCATGGTACTTGTCCAAGGTGCTTGAATTGCCAAGTTTTCACCAGTGGATGCTTTATTTTTCTTTTCTTTTTTTGACTTTTTGACTTTGGACTTAGTTGGAATGATTTTGGCTTTCTTCAGCTATTTTGGCTTTTTTTTTGGATTTTTCACTAGCTGTTGGAATGTTCAATTTTGTTGCTAGCTGTTGGTACACCGGATGTGTGATTTATGCAATAGATCGGATTAGATGGGATTGATGGTAGGAGATGGAGGGATGAAAATGCTGGAAAGGAGCATGAGATGGGGATGCTTGCAAGAGCAACATTGGCACATGTTGGAACGGGTGTGAAAAGAGCATATGGGGGACAGATGGTAGATGTGGGCATGGTGGAGGATTTGTGGAAGCGTGCTTGGGGATATAGGCAACCAAGATGGAGTTAGGAGATGGGGGACATGAGTCACTAGATGGGGGATTAGCAATGGTGGATGCCATTATGCATTGGGTTTCAACTTTTTTCTTGAGGATCCACATGGTTTTAGATTTTCTTTTCATAGGCTTTTGCATTGTTTTTCATTCTTTGATTGGATTTTGCCTTTTTGGAGTATGTCTTTTAGAATAGACATATGATTTCCTAGGATGTGGATTTTTAGCTTTATGCATTTTGAAGTTGGCATTCACATTGCTATGGTAAGCTTTGGGAAGATGGTTAGGAGAAGCTTTGTGAGATGGAGAGGATATGAAAGAGCATGTAGGGGGATGATGATGGATGATGTGCCCTGATATGTGCCTTTGTTGATCTTTCATAGGAATGGATGGAATAGGATTTTTATGATGGCTGATAGGAGGATGGAGGATGGTAGATTTTGGGACATAGGGACCCAAAATGGATTTAGCGGATGAAGGGGGTATATGGTAGGTTGTTTTGGGTTGCAAAGATGGTGGAGGGGGGATGACATAAGATTTCTTGAAGGAGTGATGGGAGGCTGGCATGGTGGGCTTGGAGATAGGCTTGGTTTGGGGGTGTGGTGTACCAACACCTTTAGATGGTGAGCCTTTGGATACATATCCAAGACCATGAAATCCTAGATTTTTTTGTGCAATAATAGGCTCTCTGATTCCTTGCTCTTGTGGTCCTAAACCTTGACCTTGATAATGCCATCGATTGAGCATTTGAACAAGCTGAGGAAACTTTTTGCTTGCAGAAAATGGTAGAAGTGATTTATTAGGTGTATTGCAATGGGGAGATACTGTTCTTAATTCTTCTGCTGAGAGAGGGCCATTGTGGATGAATGTATGTGAACCAAGAGGGTAGATTATAGATGGTGGAATAGCTTGGATAGGTGGTAAGATGGAAGCATGGAGCGGGGGAGATGGAAGGATAGGATCTTGATGTAGCTGGTGGGATGACAAGATATCTTGTAGTGGAGGAGATATGGCTTGAGGTTTTGGAGATGGAGGAGATGGTGACTGCACTATGGATGGAAAACACGGTACGATGATATCTTCATTTATGCTTTAGGGGATGTCAACATGCTTTTGGGCAGGATCTTGATAGGATTGGTTTGGAGTCGATGGTGCGATAGGAGGTGAAGGGATGGATTCTTCAAAGGCAGTGGATGGATAGATGGGAGATTCAGTAGTGGAGATGGGTGAGTAGAAGATGAATGCATAAGGGTCATTATGAGAGATTTGGTAAATGCTTGGAGGCGATGTGGATAGGATTTGGAGGGATTTGACAGGTGGTGGGATTTTGATGCTTGTGGGAAGTGGAAGGATTTTAAGCAATTTGATGGATGGTATGGGGATGATAGCTATGGGAGATGGAGGTGATATTATAGATGGGTAAGATTCATCACAGACTACTTCACATGGTTGGATTAGATGACATGGCTTATCGACTGTTGGAGGCAACTTTTCTTGTATTTCCTCTAGGAGATTCCTTGGAGACTCATGTGTCAAAGGTGGAGGTGGATTGACAGGAATAGCTAGTGTGATGGGGGTGGAAGATTGGAAGCTTGGTTGATGGGGTGATGGAGGGGAAGCTGGAATATCAGATGGCATGACTAGATAGTTTGGAATAACTCTTGGATTTTGGGGGATGCTTGGGGGAATGTTTATAAGGCTTTCAATATACCCGTCATAGTCAACAAGATTTTCATCATCATTGGAATAGGAGGTGGCAGGAGCAAAGACAATGCGACCATACACATCATGATAGGATTGGTACTTCATGCTTTGATGGTGAGTTTGATGGGGATGGGGTCTTGCATATGGATGAACACGAAAGCTCATGGTTGGATTTGGATTAAGCACAGATTTTGGATTGGCTGATGAAAGATTTCCTAGGGAGAGTCAAAGCTGCATGACAGACCTAAGGAGGATTGGCTGGAGATTATTGGCTTTCCTGTGGATGGAAGACTTCAAGGGCATGCTGTCAAAAGGTGAGAGTTTTTCTTTCCTATGCGCTACATTTGGTGGTGGCTGTGTCAACTTGAGGATGGACTAATGTCCTATGGGCATGACATGAGATTGACCACTTGTGGATCCCAACCTTTAGCTCAAGGTGATGAGGGATGCAAGTGACAAAGCTAGATTACGCTAGACAATGCTTTGTCAGAGGGATAACCTTGGTGAGATTGGTTGATTGGTAGGATAGATTGATTGGATAGCAAATTTTGGCAAAGTGACAACAACTCTTTAAAGGCTTGGGTGATTTTGGATTGGGTTGCTAGCTAGCTGGGGGGATGATTTGGATGGACTTTGGATTTGGGATTGTTCTAAGGCAAAGAACTAGATAGATTTGGTTGCAATGGTGGAGCTTGGATGATTTTCTGATAAGGCAGTGACTACGCTAAGTATGCCTTGAGCTGGGAGATTTCTACTTTTATGGAATTTCGACCAAAATTGGCAAACATTCATTCAAAAGCTATGAACAAACAAGCAGACAAAATTTTGGAGCAAGCACGTCAAACACACCAACATCTTAGGAAGCTTTCTACAAGGATGAAATTTGTTATAGCTAGGGAGTCCTCGATATACGCAAGGTACGTGGGGCCCAAATCCGTAGATGAAACCAAAAAGATGTCACATATCCGAGAGGAGCGGTAACCCAATTCTCCTCTTTCACTTCTCAAGGGTATAAAGTTCCTTGAGGCTTAGCCCGAGTGACAAAATCTTGATTCCAAGAGAGGTGTCTTTGGATTCACCTCTCAATTTTTATACTCTGCCGAAATGCTAGAGTTGAGGTCGTCCCAAGGGGTGATGAAATCCCCAAGCAGGCCTCCTAAAAAGTGTAAAACAAGACCACATACATGATCTTGGGCTTTAAAAGACATACATTCATTCCAATTGATGATTTAGATTTTGTAAGCTATGATTGAAGACACTTGTGATTATGGCATACAATGTTCATTCCAATTTGACAGCATCGTTAGCATAATGGAAGTCGAGAGATCGTCAACATAAGAAATGCGAGAGTCATTGAAAATGCGTCAAAACCATGCGATGTTCATTGATTGTTAGGCATTCAAGATTGAGTGTGAGTTTGTTTTAAGCCCAAAACAAAGATATGTGAAACTTGATTTGTCAAGCGCGCACTCGGAGGCCCTCCACGTCAAGAGTTTGTTCAATTTTAATGCCCAAATGAAGTGTGAGCAAGATTAATGCGCATTCAAGGAATTTTCTAACTTAGAAAAACCACTAAAAACCCAAGTGAGTGGAGTTTTATTTGCGTGGAGCACTTAACACCCTCTTAGGTGGACCCATCCCCATAGATGGCGCTGAGATTGCAACCAATGGTTAAATTGATGGGTGATTAAAGAGGGTGAGTCCAACTACAAACTTACTCAAAGCGTCTTTATTAGTTTTTATAACTTAGAAGATTTCAAAAATGTGGATTCTTTTTATGCCCCAAAAGATGATTATTTGATCTATGGCATTCAAGATTGGATTTGTTGTTTTAATCATGCATTCATAAAAACAAACTTGATTTTAATCCATGGCACTCAAGAGTGATTTTAGCAACATGCATTCAAAGACAAGTGATTAAACATTCAAGTTTTTTCCTTTGAGCATTCAAGATTGAGATTTTGTGTGTTGTTTTAAGAAATTTGAAGTGCTTTGTTTTAACCTTAGATCATTCAAGATTATTTTTGGACTCAAAAGTGAAAATGACTCTTTGGACTTTGCTTTTCATTCAAGATTTTGTGTTCTAGTTTGCATGTTTTAAGCCCAAAAATGATATTCCTAGATTGTTTTGATGCATGAAAAACCTAAGAAACATTCAAGATTTTGCAACAAGACATTTTTTTGGAACAAATAACAAAGCTTTTAGGACAATATTTTGGCAACCATTTAGGACTCTTAGTTTTCATGAGATTTTTTAAAAAAACTTTAGTGTGCACTTAGTGTTGATTTTGAATCTTTTGAAATGGAAACTTGAAGTTCTTTTTAAATTCCCAAAAATGAAGTGTTCCTAACTTTGCATGAATGCATCTAAAACCTTGATGTTGCAAGGATGCAAATGATTAGATTGGTTTAGTTTCACTTGTTAAAAGATTTTTTCTTTTTTGCAAATCTTTAATTTTTTAATGGATTTAAGTATGATTTGGGGGTTCATTTTAAGCACTAAAAAAAAGTTTGTATGATTTTTCTTCCTTAAAAAAAAATGGCCAAGATCTCCCACAAGAAGAAGAAGAATAAGTAGATGGAATAAGAATAATATAGACAAGAAGAGGAAGAAGAATTCCAAGTGCTTTGTCCACCTATAACTTTGAAAAATCTGCAAATACTATGAGATAGACTATGAGTTCCTTTGTCTTCTTCATGCTCATGTGGACCTACAAAACCAATTTATACAATCCTACCAATCACAAAAACAAGAAAAATTAGCCAAAATCAGCAAATGACATACAAAACTTGAATAAAAAAGCTAATGAAGATGACCCATGCGGGGTCCCACCGGGTGTGCCAAAATGTATATGAGCAATGTTAGTATGCTAATAGAAACCAAATTTAAATAAAGCTTCTACAAACTAAACAAAATTCATAAACTTCAAGATAGACTAAGATGAACTCTCAATTGAGAATATGAGCCATTAATGGACTCTCTCAATAAGAAGCTCTCTTGTTGAGTGGCTTTATCTAAATGGATAGGATGTATGCTCAAGCTTTATGCTTCAAAAAGTGCTTCAAATGGAGTTGGAATTTGGGTGTGAGTGTATGGTTTTGATGTAAAATAGCTTCTCAAAATGGCATTATGACTTTACTTCATGGATTGTGTTATTTTGAAAAGGGGAAGGATCCAATTTATAGGCAAGAGGCTTGAGGGATTGAGGGCTAAGATGCAAGGATGGGAAAAAGCTTATGGAAGGCTCAGATTGCATGAGAGGAGAGCACATGGATTGTGCTTCCTTATAGCTAATCAAGGAGTGACACATGTCACATGGTGAGAGGATGGAGGAAAGGGGAAGGATGAGTCAACAAAGGAGGCTCAAGGGATAAAATCTTCATAAAGACCCTCATAATGACTTGTAAGAGCAATAAAAGGGCTTGTAAGAGTCATTTATGACCTAGTGGACTTCATAAAGTTTTATGGTTGAGATATTTTGAGGGTGATGAGAGAAATTTTGACTTGGACTTGATTAGGAAGGTTTTAAGCTTGTTTAGGCTTGTACAAATGATTAGAGGATGGATTAGGATGGTTTAGGATTAGCTTAGGGATAGGCAAGTGGATGGCATTTAATGAGGGTGGGTGAAGGAGGAGATATTTGTTAACTTTGGCTTGGGTTAGTAATTCTTAACCCATGTTTAGAGAATGTGACAAGGTTAGGAGGGGATTAGGATTAGGTTTAAAGACATCTTCTAGAAGAGTCTAGACTTTGGATGAGGATAAAGACTTTCTAGAATAGTCTAGAATTTCCTAGGATGAGGATGAAGACTTTCCAGAAGAGTCTAGAACTTCTTAGGATGAGGATAAATTAGATTTTTAAGAAATAAATAAAGTTTTATTTATTTCAAGGGTTTGGGTTGAGGAGATATTTATTAAAACTTTTTTAATAAACATGAGGATTAATATTTAATCTTAATTAAATATTTTGAGTTGGGATTAGGGGTAGGAAATGATGGGATTAGCCTTTAATCAAAATTAAAGAAGGATTAGAAGATTTTGGAAGAGGTTATTGGTCATAAGGAAATTGGCCAAGTTTTGGGCAAAAAATAATTTTTTTATTTATTTTAGGATTTTTGGTCAATTTATTAATTAAATAATTAATAAATAAGGAAATAATGTTTAAATAAGATTTAAACATTTTTGGGAGGGATTCCTTAATTAAATATTTTTAATTAAGATAAAGGGATTTAATGGCATAAAAATTAATTAATTAATTAATAAATGATGATGTCATCAGGACTTTTTCAGAAAATAAAAATACTTTATTTTCTAAAGGTTTTTAGGTGTCTACAACCACCTCTATCAAATCTTAAGCATTTCATATATTTACCAATTTCCTATTCAACTCTAGATCTATACCATTTGAACATATCAAAAGCATTTGGTTTGACCTTCATGAACATTAAAATCATCATCCTTGAATAATCATAAATAAATAATATGAAATTTTTATCACCATAGTAATTGTCAATGCCAATTGGACCACATAGATTTGTATGAACCAATTCAAGAATATCATTTGAAGTATGTGACTTTCTTGAAAAACTAGACTTTGTTAGCTTACCAAGCTAACATTCTTTACACATAGCATTCTCTAGTTTTTGCAGATTTTGTAAGCCTCTTACCATTTTCTTTCTATTGATTTTCACGATGTTCTTAAAGTTCACATGACATAACATTTTATGTCATAATTACACATCCTCAATTCTAGAAAATAAGCATATTTCATCTGTAGGCTCAAAATAGAATAAGTCAACTTTTGTATTTATTCCTATTGCATTTAGATTAGCTTTGTCATCAAAGATCTTGATATTTCTTTTCTCAAATTACAGCTTGTGACCTAAGTTGTTCAATTATGCAATACTTAAAAGATTATACTTAAGTTCTTGAACCCAATATGCATCATCTAATATAAGCTTATCATTCAACATTAGTTACCACTTACCTTTCACCAGACATGGAACATCATTAACTAGTTTAACACAACCACCATGATCATTTTTTTCAAATTTATCAAAGTTAATTAGATCACCTTTCATGTGATGTGAATAACCACAATCAATAATCCACGAGTCATTCCTACTAACATGTAAAATAAGGTTAGTTTCACTCTTGTACCTTTTACCATTTAGATCTTCCTTTATTGCAACATAAACCATCTCAATTACTTCCTTGTCATCATCAGAATTGGATTCAGTGTGCTCTTCTTCAACAATGTAGCGTGACTTGTTTCCTTTGTCTTTGTAGTCCATGTTCTTTCTATTCTTGAAATATTTCTTTTAATTTCTATCACTCTTATTTCTGTTAGGAAATTTTGTAGAAAAGTGGCCAACCTCATTACATTTGAAACAAATCAAGGACAATTTACCTTTGTATTTACATTTACCTCTTGATAATCTTCTTGCATGCAAACCTTTAAGTTCATTCAAAATATCCTTAGATTCATTCATTTTCTTCTTTAATTTTCTTTTCTTTCTTTGAACTTCCAATGGTAAGTGAAGATGTAAATGTATTTCCAAATATTACAATACTATTATCATAAT
Source organism: Cupressus sempervirens (assembly GCA_028749045.1). Taxonomy (NCBI): domain Eukaryota; kingdom Viridiplantae; phylum Streptophyta; class Pinopsida; order Cupressales; family Cupressaceae; genus Cupressus; species Cupressus sempervirens. Next base: position 328,625,668 of record CM053787.1, read on the forward strand.
CACTCAATTCAAATGCAATCAACCAACTAGGTAAATTGTCAAGTGTCAATACATTTCTAGGCATGGATTTCACTTCTTGAATTGCAAAAAAATTGATAGCATACATAGCTAGAAGAGTTATGAGAAATTTACTTACATTTTTTAGCACTAATGGAACCTCCAGTAGCTTTGATTGCACTTACAACTTCTTGTTTACATACTAAGAAACATTTTCTCCTTCTTTCATTCTCATCCCATCATAGTTTCCTCTAAGGCTCTCAACTTTTTCTCATCTCACAATATCATCTCCTCCATGTATAAGTGTTAATTTATCCCACATTTTTTTGGTAGTAGTGAAAACCTTGATATCATAAAACTTGACATCATTGAGTGTAAAAGAAATCTCATTGATCGAGCTATTATGATTTATTTTCTCATTCATTTGCTCAATAGTTAGATGACAACAAGGGTAACATATTTATGTTCAACCAATGTGTGATATCTTCTCCAATTATAGATAGATGTAGGTTCATTCTATCCTTCCATATTGAGAAGTTATCTTTGTTCAATCTTGGTACCTCTCTCTTATACATCTTTGATCTTGAGCTCATATTTCTTTAAATTTCTTTATCTAAGTACTTTTCTTCGATACCAATTGTTAGATAACTAAGAGGGGGCTGAATCAGTTATATTTAGTTATCATATAGACCCCTCATATAATTTTAGTACCAATAAAACTTCATAAAATTTATCAATAATCACTTAGGCTAATCATTCAACTTACCATTTAACTCTTTCAATCACTTTGTTCCAAATTATTAACTCATTGCTCTTTGCATTATTAAGTGTTCGTAGGATTACTTAGTTATTACATTACAATTACTCAGTTATTACCAAGTTGAAGTAAAATATAAGACATGTAAAAAAATTACAACACAAATAACATTCACAAATATGACACCGTGATTTTAATGATGAAACCTTGTGAAGGGAAAAAAACTTGGGTTTGGCAACCCACAATATTCACTCTTCTAAAGTGAGATCTACTAACAACCAACATTGTTAAAGGTTACATACACATTGTTAATGTAACAATGTTAGAGGAATTCTCCAAATGATCATCTAGACCTTATCACTTCTTGATCTTGTCTAAATAGTGTCCTTTAAAGGACATGCAAACAAAAATAATCTATGTTGTTTAGGGGGAAAAGGGAGGAACTTAAATAGGACTACAAATCTCTGCTTTTCTAGGTCCACTAAGCCATTCAAATATGTATATGAGGGAAAGAGGGGGATTTCTAAATATGATTTCACTTATGATCCAAATTATATTAGCTAGGATCCAAAGGAAGAAGGGTATTAATACTAAATTTGAATTATAAAAGGGAATGCAATATGAGGAAATGTACTATTTGGCCCTTGATAGGATAATGCGAATGAAAAATTGAACAAATTTCTTGAATAATGTAAATCTAGATGGTATGTGCATACAATTAGCCCAATTAAGATATAGATCTATGATAAAGATATGAAAGAAAATAAAATTTGAAAGACTCACCTTCAAATACATAGAGGAAGATGTATTATAGCTCCAAAACTTGCAGATTTGAACTATTTCAGAATATCCATCTGTGGATCTTAGATTAAAATGACAAAAGGAACAAAATCCATAAATATCCCCTAAAAAATAGACTAAACGAATATGTCAACTTGGAATAATTTCCTACAACTAGGTTGATGTAGTTTGGTGACCTAAAAATGACTTCTTTAGAAAGATCTTGAAAATTAGGTTCTAGATATATAAGCTCTAACTAGTATCCTACAAATCAGCCAAAAAAATAAGGTTTTTGTGGTTGGGTTTTGATGAGGGCTTGCCTTAGTCAATCCCTAAGTTAAGAAATTAATTATAATAGAGAAATATAAATGTAATGATTTAAAGACAAGATAAATGTTAGGATTCATCTTGCTTGAAACCTTTGTTAATAAGGATTTTGTATGTAAATGTATTGTAGATCTTGAACTAGGAATGTAGGGTATCTCAACAATTTGCAACAGATCTAACATAATTCCATTATGGTCTCATGGATATAAAGTACATCGATGAAGAATATGATGAATGCTTCAATGTAGATCTCCTCCCTTGATGGCCAACAACAAGCTAGATCTTAAAGAGGAAATGCTCACAAAGGATCTGTAGTGCCTGCCCCTAAGTCGTATTTTCAGTTATCTTGCCAAACTCTTTTAGGCTAGTTTTATGTTTGATAATTAGTATCATTATCTTGAGATTATCAGATATTGTTTTACATTCAGTTTATTATATGATGAGATTACTTGGTACTCTATATTTCATGCATGTATGATGATTATTTAGTGTTTTCAATTATCAATGATGATTAGTTAGATGGTTTATTATCACATGTGCTTTCTTATGGATACTTACCCCATACTGCATGTGTATGGTGTGCGTGGTTGTTTTCTTTATGTATGATGTTTCTGATGTGGTTAAGGAAGGGAGTCGTAGTCACCTACTAGTCGGGATCTACACGATGCACCACTTCCTACCATTTTCTGTTTAGCTTAGAATATTGTGTCTGTACATGTGTGGATTTTATACAGGTTGCAGGTACCGGGTATCGACTTCCCTGAATTGCCAGGATGAGCGTACCCTATCGCATTATCTCAATGGTAAGAGAGGGGAGATAAACTCTTAAGTCCAAATCCTAAACCCTTTAGCCAATTGTCCTAATTGATAATTAGGACAAGTATCTGAGTTAAGTACCCTCCGAATGCATCAACTGATGTTATTTCGTGATTATAACCCTTTTGTTTGATTTAGTATGTGTTTTTCTATGATGGGTTTTAGTATGTTGTTTTATGAGTCCTTGGTGTACTTTCTATTAATTAAGTCTAATTAAAAGGATTAATTAATGATTTAATTTAATAGAAAATTATTATGATATTTTAATATTTAATTATATTTAATTAATTAAGAAATTAATTAAATAAAAAGAATTAAATTTGGAGATAAAAGTTTAAAGATAAATTTAGAACATGATAATATTTATTTAATTTAATAATAATATATTTAGAGTTCATTTTTAAAAAAATGCTAAATATTATTGTTATTTAAGTTAATTAAATATTCTATCAATTAAGTTTCTAAAATAAATTAAAAGTGGAAAAGATATTAAATTATTAAAGTTTCTTGATCGCATGATGTGAGCTTGAGTTGAAAATAAAAGAAATAAATTAAAAGATAATATAGTAAAAATAATAATGTTATTTTAATTTCATAAAGTGCGCATGGGTTTAAAAGTAATAAAGATTAAAATAGAAGTCAAGTGGAATATTAAATAAAGTTATTTAATAATTCATTTAATATGCATTAAAAAGATAAAGCAAAGATTAATAAACGTTAATTTTAGAGTTAACTCAGTTGAGCAAAGAGTCATCTCGGGTGAACGCACAATTAGTGCCCCGATTTGAGGAGAAAACTCTTTATCACAACTTGGGGGGGGTTCATTTTAAAAAGGGGGGGCAGATATTGGACACGAATTGGGACCGTGAATTTTGGAGAGAGTTTTTGGAGGCAAATTTCAGAAGGAGAATTCTAGGAAAGATTTTCAGAAGAAAGTTATTGAAGTGGAGCGAGTTCTCTTACAGATTTTGGGGATTGCGTATTAGCATCAGGTTCAGGTAGGGTCTGGTATTTTGACCCCTAAATGATTTAAGAAATTTAATATGTTCTGTCTACTTTGTGATTGTAAGAATCTTGTCTTCTTGAGTGTATCATTTTTTTCGTTCTGGATCTTTTGCTATTCGTTTTCATTTGTAAATCTAGATTGAAAAATTGTTTAGGAACATCCTTCAACAAAATTAAATCGGGATTTAGGATTGTATTAAAATAGAGAAAAGAGAGAATTGATTTGGGGAGAGTTTTGAGATTAAAAAGAAAATTCGTAGGGTTGGAATTATTTTCTCTATTAGATTGCAATTGTTAATGTTTAAAAAAATAAAAATAAATAAATAATAATTATATATATATATATATATATATAATTATATAATTTTATTTAATTTATTTAATATTAATCTTTAACGAAAAAATTTTATATATAAAAAAAAAATCATTTAAGCAAATATATATATATATTTTAAAGTCTAAATTTAAAAATTTATAAAAAAAATTTTTAATTAATTGTTTGTGGAGGCGAGGTCATCACCCCCACCGCCCCTTCCTATGATGCCGTGTTGCAGCAAGTACTGCCGCAACAGCAGTACTACTATGGCAGCAGGTACTGCTGACACAACAGTACCTTGCTGCGACAGACCGCAGTCTGCCGGCCGGTGGGCCTAAAACGTTGGCTGGCGAGCCTAAAACATTTTTTTTATATATAATACGTTTTTTTTTAAAAAGACATTTAGGGGTTAGTTTTTTTTGTAATATGATTTTTAATTTATTTATTTATTTATTAAAAATAGATTATAATTAATACAATTTATTAAAAATAGTATTATTAATAAATTGTGTTTAATTTTTAGAAATAAATTAGTAATGCTATTAAAGTTAGTTTATAATGAATTAAAATTATTAATTATTAATATTGTTAATAAATTTTATTAATATATATTAATAATTAATTAAATATTATTGATATCGTTTAAAATTTAATTATTAACTTAATTAGAATTAGTTGAATTAAAGTTATTATTAATAGATATTATTTGATTAAATTGTAGTTTTAGATTATTGATTTAATGGAGGTTATTATAGAAATGGGTTTATTGTAAGGGGTAGTTGCGAAAACTTAGTTACTTGAAATAGACGTTAAACTAGAACTTAAACCTTACCTTAACTCAACAGTATATTGTCGTTCAGATCCAACTGTGTGATGACTTTGTTTTTCTATGAGATTATTTTGTTGTCTATGTTTTGAGTTTTTGGGGTTTGTTCTAGTATTGACCAGTTTAGGTTGTTACCAGAGGCTCAGGGTTGTGAATGTGATGTTATGATGATTTGGTCTCGATCTTTCTTAACCCGACCATGGTAATGTGATGGAGTGCTCTACGACATGATTGTATTTACTAGTTGTTATTGCTTTCAGTCTTCTTGTGTGAAGCTGAGGTGTATGTTTATGAGATACCTGATAACCATTTTTGAGTCATCGATCAGTTATATTTGATAACCATTTTTGAGTCATCGATCAGTTATACTTGGATTTCTTTTCGATCGCTTGAGAGGATTGAAGTGTTTGTTATGTTCTTGATGATGTCATGTGTTGACTTGACCATTTTGGAGTCTTTGATCAGTATTGTGTTTTATTATTGGGATACTTTCTGGTTGCTCATTGGAGAACCATTGGATTTTGTGATTTATCATTGATGCCTTCAATTGCTGATAGAGAACTGTTGTGATCATATGATTATTATTTGATGCTCATATGTTGCTCATGAAGAACTAATGTAATTTTTTGTGGCTTATCTTTTATGATATTTTTTCAGTTGCTTGTATAGGACTGAGGTGATTTTATTATGATTCTTTGATTTGTGATTTCATGAGCCTAGGGTAGGTTATCTATGTGTAGTGTCGGGAAGTGGCTTGCAATGGGGATCGAGGCCCTAAGAGGCTACCTGGAGTAACCCATTGTAAGTTGTTTTAACAAGTGAAAACATCTCACCTAAATACTGACTTAAATGAACCTAATAAGATAATTGTATGTTCTCTCCCATGCCTTGAGTGCTAGTACAGGCTAGGATGGGGTAGAAAGAACGCTTGGTTACGACCTTGCATTCTGTAGTATGCCTCGTCAGTACGGGAGGATGCTAGTGGCCGCATGGATCACTAGGGACCCGGGATTCTTAAGGGATTGCTCGGGTAAATTCTACGTGACTTTTGCGATGACACTTTCCCACTTGCATAGCAGGTTTCCTACGTGTCTTTGTATGCCTTTGGGTCTAGATTCTATCTATGTTGGAACCTTTGAGTTAGTATACTTTTAGGATTTCCCAGACTTAGATAGTACTTGTGTTTTGTGTTTTGATACCTTGTTTGGGACTTGAGACTATCTCCTCAGTGCGGTGGGAGTGGACCATCTAGGTTCCACGCGGTCGGGTGGTAGTGCTTTTACTCTTACCATTGAGATCCATCCGAGACACCATGGCTGGAGTATTACTATTGGCTTACACCTTCATTCTGTTCATGGATTATTATGATAATGGTTAGATTTTATGGTGGATGTCTTATCTTTTTACGATGGATGGATGTATCATGTATGGTATATAATTTCATTTATTTTACTGTACTTTGTATCATGGAATTGAGGATGATGTATCTTTATCTTTATATATGTATATTCTTTTAAGCCTTTCATACCCTGTGACATATACAGTGGATGATTGAGCATTCCGAATTAATTTGCCAAGAGGCATTCGGAACAAATGTATATTATGGACATTGGACTTTCTGATTATTCTTTCATATGTATGTGGTAGTTGTTAGACTTAGAATTAATTAAATTTAAATGTGACTCCACTTCTTGGGATCCTTAAGGAATGTAACTTGTGATGTATGTTTGTTGATGATTACATGTTATTGCTTCCGCTACTATGTGTTTGATGTGTATGTTATACATTCTTACTTTAAAAAAAAAAAAAAAAAATGTTTAGCAAACTTAGTAAAACTTTAGGTTAATTCTTTTGGGTCCCTTGGTGGGGCGTTACAGGATCCTTCAATGATAAATAGAAATCTCCTTTCTTGAATGCTTTAAAATATTGAATACTTGAACTCCTTGGATGTAATGGAAGAAATATTCACTTGAGAGAAAGATCTTGGATGAATGAGATATGAAAATGAAGCCTCCAAGTCTTCTTATATATGAGTTTTTGGGCAGGAAAATAATACAAGCCGAAAGGAGAGAAAAATAAAAATAAATTAAACCCTCGAGACCTTTCGGGCCCAAAGCTCCAAAATCACCAGGGACTAGATTGACTTGGGAGGACTAGGTTGACTTGGGTCAACCTAGTCTAGAACTTGTTGACCTAAGTTGACCTTGTCCTAGAGATCAGGTTTAGGGTGCACCAGAAAGAAGAGGTAGGTCCCATAAATAATAGGGTGGAAAGAGGAACATGAGAGGAGGAAAAAGAGATTAGGCATGGACACATCCATGGTTCAAAGAAGGAATTATGGAGAGGCAGCTACAAGGTATTAAAAAGGGAAGTGCATCCATTTTAAGATGATATATTTAGCACCCACTTTAGCGGAAGTATGAGTTTCCTCAAATTCACAATAAAGTAGATACAAAGAAAAAGATGATCTTATCACAACTTAGGAGACAAAGAAATATTCAAGCTGGGAATAATGCATAGATTTGAAGATAACCTAAAAATAATACCAAGCCAGAAAAGCTATAGTACTCTAAGCCATACTCAAAATCCATATTTTCCCCTAAGGAACTTGAGTCTTTGTCATATCCCAAAATCATAATAAACCAAATGCCACTTAAAGAAAAACAGAGAAGAAGGTGTGATTAACTTTCTCAATAAGGTTTTTGTTCCTTTTTGTGAATCACATAAAAAGGATAGGATTGAATGGTCTAACTAGTTTGTGTTCCCGATACTAAATTCCACAAAGGAAAGAAAGGGGGAGGATTAAATGGTCTAGCAACTTTATGTTCTTGATAGTCAATCTTATAAATTTTCACCTTGTGGTGGCCTCACACTCCTATGATATAGTACTCCAATATTATAAGAATGGTTTATGTATACACTTGGATAGATTAAATGGTCTAGCAAGTGTGTGTGGCATGATAGTCAACCAATCAAAGACATGTATAAAGAGAGTAGGTTGTCTTAGCAAGTTGTGTCATGCTAGTGCACTCTAAATGATGTGATTAAAAAATTTAAATATATGAAAAGGATAAGAGGACTGTGTATGCCCCCCACCTTAAGATGGGAAAATTATTTCTTATTTTGGCATCTTAAGGAAGTAATGAAGAAGGATAAAGATATTTCAGTATCAAGATCAATGTTTATGTTTGTGGAATATATTTTCCAATTGGTAAATTTCACTCATCAACCAACTTTGCATTGAAGAATTTTTTTCACATATGTGGTATGATGTGTCACCCCAAGTTTACCAAAAATGGGTCACATGCTCGAGCCCATTGCCAAATGATTTATTCCATTAGCTCTCCTTTTGACATTAACTAGCCAATCAAAAATATGCACACAACAAATTAAACACATTCGCCTATGATTTTTGAAGTGAAAATTTTTGGACAGCCTCAATTTTCTCTTTGTTTTAAAAAATGTTTTAGGAGAGGGGTGACATTTTCCCCATAAATATGCAGACATATGTCAAAAACTAATTCAAATTTACCAACTATATTATGCATGGCCATATATTGGATGAACCATATTCGCCTTGGAAATTCCATAAGATGTGTTTTTATTATGCAGGCTTCACAAAATATTTTCTATACACTATAATATTCTTGTAGAATTTTCCAAAAATGATTGGTATAAATACATTCATAGATCCATAGGTTTTCTCAATTCCAGTTGATAGTGAAGTCTCAGTTTATCAAATTGTTAAGATCATTGTTGAGCGAGTCAAAAGTGTGATGACTACAAATTAGGAAAAGGTGAGTAACTTGGACCCATATCTATCTATGCTCTATAATTTTAGTTCATTATTATTTAGTAGGTACAAGTTAGATTGTTAGTGGCCAGTTCTCACTTGGGACCTGTGCCCACTACCACTTAGTCATGTAGTAACCCGAGAGACCTAGGACATCTATATTTTATAGTGTAGGTCATACAACCAATGGATACTATTTAGATAAATATATGCAATAGTTGACTGTCACTGTTTGAACAACTTGATTTTTTTGGTAGACTATATTTCTTTAGAGATGACAAACATGAACAAGGATAAGAGTCCTACATGTGGTGAAAGCCAAGAAAGGTTAGCCAAATGCACTCAAAAACCCTTGCCATCATATTTTAGTGGTCAAAATTAGGAAGCTACAACATCACAAATATATTTACAAGATTCCAAACCATTTCTAGTGCCACTAGCACATATTGAAGAAGTTGGCAAACTTGATATCTCTTATCACAATGAACTTGAAGATCTTTAGGTAAACACACATGGTAGCTAAGATCTTCAAGGCAATACCTAGAGTAGCATGAATAATATAATTGACTTGGATGAGAATTCCAAAGATGCTAATGGTGCATGACCAGGAAAGGGAAAAGGCAAATATAATGCAAAAATGATGCAAAATCCCAAAAAGATCAGAATTGGGATGTAATGATCAAGAATTTTCAAATAAAATGGGCCTCAAAGTATCCATTAATTGAACATGTGTGCAATCCAAAAGAAGATGAGCCTTTGATAGAATAAAAATGTATGATGTGCATAAGGATAAATAAAAAGGAAAAATGTTCCAGCTAAAAATTGACACCATATAAAAGCATATGGGTAAAATTTATGAGAAGAAAAATCATAGATGGAGTGGAAAAATCAGTGATAAGAGGGAAAATCAAGGAGGATTGTCAACATGTTAAGAATTCACAAATCTTAGAATTTCAAGAGAAAATATAAGCAAAGCCTGCTGAAGTAAAAAAATCTATTGAATCTCTTCTTGGAAAATCAATGGAAGTTGAAGAAATGGGTAAGTTCTTAGTTAAGTGTTGTCTTCTTTAATAGTTTAGGAAAGGGGTGTGCCATGATAGACTACCCATCATTGAGTGGTCTATTACACTTTCTAAAATTTTATTATTATCCAAGGAGTCATTGGTCATAAAACAACGGATGGAATGGGAAAGTTTTCTTGCTAAGGTTGAAAATGAGAATACCAAAGAAAAAATTAAAGAGTCAAATTTTACTGCATTATCTTTAGATGAGGTGACACCAATAGATAATGATTCATCCAAAATAAATGTCAAAAATTTACTTGGATGACTTTATATGTATTGTTAGGGTCTGTCAACCTTAGGTATTAAGTTTGAGTGCCTAGAACCTTCTCGGGCGGCATAAAATTGACTATTTAAGAAATGCCCAAATATTGTCTAGGACAACTCTAGGTGATAGTTCATAGCTTTGTCTTACAAATTTGATTTCATTCATGTTTTCTTTGTTTCTTTCACTATATTGGGAAATTTTCTCACCCTTGAAACATTTTGCATTGGCTCTTTGTACATTTTTAACACCTCCATGGACTTTCTACATTTTTTTCCACATTTTAAACATAGTTGGACAATCTTCAACTTCATCAAATTCAAGATAGTTGAGAGAGGAAGATATATCAATAATCATTATATTATGATCTTTTGCCTCTTTCATCTGTTCCATAGTCATAGGTTTAGGTGATGTCACATATATATTTTCCAAGTAGAATAGTCCAATATCTTCAATGCTTGATAGGTGTAGCTTCATCAATTCCTACCATACTGAAATTTTTTATCTATTAAGCTTGGGAATCTCCCTTCTATATGAAATCTTGATATTTAACTTAGGTCTTTGAAACATTTCCTACAAGCACCAAATTCTCTGATACCAATTGTTGGAAATGAAGAGAGTACCTGAGAGGGGAGGGGTGAATTAGTTACCACAGAAACAATTCCTTGTCCCTGGATGTCAAATAAAAATTTTTATTGATAATGAAATACTTTATCCATCTCAGTTAAAACTAAGTTCTTTCTATAACTCAATTAACAAGCACTCTTAGTGATAGCTAATCTATTTTAACCTTTAGTAACTTAGTTGCAGAAACATTAAGCATAAAGAAAATAACATCACAAATGACACCAAGATTTAACGTGGAAATCCAATTTGGGAAAACCACCATGAAACTAGTTACATTGTTTTCATTCTTCTAAAATAAGCCCTATTAGGAGCCAACCATTTTAAAGGATACAATTCATACTATTAAGTGTGATCTTGTTAGATGATTTAGATCACCCTATTAGGAGTGGCCTAGCTAGAAGTCTTCAAACACTTCAATCTTGAAATGTTACCTTGTTAAAAGATTTACAATCTAACTATTAATTCAACTCTATTAGGAGATTTCTTTACTTCTACAATGATTAGAAGGTAACACTAGTTTGACCTAATTTATGAAGCAACTTCTTTTGTAGATTCAAATCTTTGTTTTGGCTTGACCTATGGATCCTACTAATCAGAATATTCTTTTTTGCTTATCTTCTAGCTACCTACTCTTCCTTTTCCTTCAATCACATACACATCTTATATCATGCATTACACACGTACTTCTCATTACACTTCTTGACCTTTCTTATATATCATAATCTTTGTCAAGTTGGCCTAAATACCTTTTAAAATAACTATTAAACAACCAACTAGTCTGCCTCAATTAGTTAATTAATTGACTGTTGATACTTGGTCAATACTAGGACTAATCATTCGGTTAAAATTGTGATTCCTTTGATGTCTAACCACTCAGTTAATACTAAATTTTGAATGTCCTTCAATGCCTGACTACTCATTAAATATTGAATATTGAATGTCCTTAATTCCCCAATTTCTCAGTTATTACTGAATACTTTTCATTGCCTAACTACTCAATTGGTACTGAATACAAAATGTCCTTCATTTCTTGACTGCTCAATTAATACTGACATTTGTGTAACATTAATGATAACATATAATTTGAAGAATTTTTTTTGACACGCACATGTGCAAGGTGCAAAACTACATAAGTGGTGATCATTGTCTGATAATCCCCAAATGTACATAACAAGCTATGTAGACCTTAACATGTGTACAAGTCCACACTTGGGTAAGGTGCACAGGGGGACACAAATGAGAAAGAAAAAAAGGGAACCTATGGAGGTGCATAAGTGTGCAGCTCTGCAAGTGTGAAAAACACTTAGACAAAAAATGGAAAATCAACACAAAAATAAAATTAGCAATATAGACCCAAAAACCTACCTAACATAACCTAGATCTTCTTGATTGTTGAGGTCCCTCAAAAGTGACCATAATATGACAGAGCAAGGAGCTACATGATGCAAGAAAAAAAATAAAACAAGGGGATCCCCATTTGTGAGATAAAACTGGGGGATGTGTTGTGGAACCAAAACACACACGTAGAAGCAAAATGACATGTCTCATTACATGAAAAACACATCAAACATAACTTGCCTTCATAATTCTCTTTACCTTGGGATTTTCTTTTGACAACCAATATATGTATATGTATATGGGTATGTGTATGTGTATGTATGTATGTATGTATACACATACATTTACAAATATATCTATGTATATACATATATGTATAGAGGTGTATATTTGTGTCTATGTGTGTGTGTGTGTGTGTGTGTGTGTGTGTGTTTATATGTATGTAAATATATATAAATATAGACATATATTTTCTAATATATATAACAATAGACATATACACATATATAAGCACATAATTTATATTTACATATGTAATCACCCGATTTTGATCAAGTAAACTATAAGCCCCCTTTCTGAGTATTTAAATCTATATACTAGACCTTATTATGCATTAAATCAATTTTCCATAATTAATCATAATCCTTGATCAAATCATCATTAATCATTTTATGATTATATCCTAAAGTTTGATCACCTTATGCTAACTTATTTAATTAGAAGAACATGCCTCCTTTTAATTAAATTAAAAATCCCTTTATTCTATGTGTACATGAAAAGTCATTTTCTAATTTAAATATAAAAAGAAAAAGAAATTGTCAACTTGAATGCAAACTTTTCAAGGTGAGTGGAATCTCTTGACTTTTCAATAAGGCTTTTACCTCTTTATCTGCACCACCAATTCTTTTGCATCTTAAGTTCCACCATTGTTTTTACCTCTTAATCTTGACCATCTAGATCTCTTCAAAGGAGGCTTTCTTCTCACTACCTCATACCTTATCCTAAGTTTATAAATAATGCTAAAGTTTGACTACCTTACCTTAAGTTTATTTAATTAGAAGAACATGTCTCCTTTTAATTAATTAAGAAATCATTTTATTGTATGTGTATATGAGAAGACATTTTTGAATTCAAAAAGAAAAAGAAAAAATAATTGTCTACAACTTGAATGCAAACTTTTCAAGGTAAGTGAAATCTCCTAACTTTTCACAAAGGCTTTTAACTCTTTATTTTTCCTCTTAATCTCCATTTATTTTGCCTCTTAATCTTCTATCCAAATCTCTTCAAAAGGAGGCTCTCTCATCACTCTCTCATACCTTATGTCTTCATGATAATGTTATGGTGCCATTTTGACTCTTGATATCTTGAGAACTTGAGCATTGCACACTCACACTTACATACTTGCATTCTATCTTAGCATTTCCTTTCATTGCAATCATATTAGTACATCTAGCTTAATTAGGAGGAAGTAATCTTGCATCTTCTTATCTTAGTTTTGTTTCTTGTACTTGCATTATTGCAACAACTTAATCATGTATTTCATTTTTAGTTTTGCATTGCATATTCACTTGGATTCTTGAATGCTAGCAGTCCTATTCCTTATAATCTTTGAATCTCTAAATTTATGGTGCACCTTGATAGGGTCTCTAATCTTTAATTTCATTTTAGAACCACTACCACATCATTTGATTCCTTGGACATCATGGATAAAGAACTATAATCTATGTCTCTGGTTTCCTAATCCATGGGATTCTTTGAGAATAATAGTTTATAGAAGTGTACCTCATTTTTGGTATACAACATATATATAGCTTTAATAGGAAAATATAGTATTCAATTCATAATTATGTATCTAATTTTCTAAGAATGTACAAGTATGAGACATAAAATGAATTTTTAAAAGAAGAAGCAATTTTCATTTTCCTTCATACAATTCAATTCCTATAGAATAAAAATTTAATCATAGAATCTATCACCCATTAATTCTAATACTTTCACCATTCAAATGTAATCTCTAAATGAACTATATGATTTGTGTGTGTGTGTGTGTGTGTGTGTGTGTGTGTGTGTGTGTGTGTGTGTGTGTGGATTCTTTTCATAACCAATCTCCTCAACCACGCCCATATCTTTGACTCATACATGCACTTATTAGCGAGTTAATAAGTTAACCTAAAAAACATAGTTGAAGCATAAAAAATAATAATCTCAATATCTTTCATTTGTATTTACTAATTCTATCATATATTCTTTCAAAATTTAAAAAAAACAAGAAATGCTTGATAACTAATATAATCTAATTTCTAATATTATTAAGATGAGTAGAAATTAGGATGTAACAAAAAGTCCTAACAAATCATTATTTTTTTGTATATCTATTTGATCAAGTTCTCAATATAGTTGCATTCATATTACATATCTTCTTTGGGGGATTGAGAATCACTTGCTCTAAAATCTAGTATTTTCAACTAGATTTTGGTAAAATATATTTCCACAAAAAAATAGAGTGAACATTTGTATGCATCTAGTGTTTTGAAATATAAAATCTCATGGATCTAAGGTTCACTCTGCATTTTTAGCATTACCTAGGCTATGTGACTAGTTCTTTTTGACCCATCCCCAATTTTGGACTTCCTAAGGATGGGGGGATGCATTAAGGATGTCTCATTACTATCCCAAAACATTTATCGATCTTAGGGAGTTCCCTTAAGATGCATGGACATAGTTGATTTTTAAATTGCATATTATTTATCCTTGAGACACTAGTGACATTTATGATGTTCAATCATCATCCACCCTTTTCTAGAACTTGGTTAGAAAAAAAAGTATTCAAATGATAAACAAAAATGTTATTAAATTTGATTTTGGACCCCACTCATCAACTAGCCCTAAATGGGAAACATAGCCCACTTTTAATGCATTTAATTTCAATTTGTGCTTGTCAACAAAATATTGCAACTTACAATATGGTCTGACTCTAACCAGAACTTTGATTTTGATGTAGTTGTAACATTTTTGGTTCTTTTTTGGTATTTCCATATCATGGTTGAAAATTAAACTTGTATCCTTTGAGCATTTTTTTGTAACTTTTATTTATGTTCTAATATCAAATGCATATTACCAATTCATTGTGAGAGAAATTTGAATGTAATTTGAATGAATGTTTGAGTTTTACAAATTTGTTTGACTTTGGTGCTCATGTGAACTTTCAATTTAACACAAATGTTATAACATTAAGGACCTATAATGTATATTGTATTTTTTAATCCATGTTTTATATAAATATTTAAAATCACCCTATATATTTTTTTAATTTTTTATATAGACATTCCCTTTGCTATCCTAAAAAATGGATTAAAAAGATTTGAAACTAGAAACATGTTCCCCTATCTCATCAACCCAAATACTCAAGGTGATGTGAGAGCATCCTTGGTGCAAGGGTAATCTTGCATTACCCAAAAAATAATATCTTGTTTCTCTTTTTGAATAAGGTTATCTTAGTGCAAATTTGTTATTTCTAGAAGCTTATTATTTTTAGTGAGTTGATCGTTGGAGCTTAGAATGTTCTAATTTCTTCCCATGAGGTTCACTTTGGATATATTAGCCTACTAGTAAAGCTTCAATGCAAGATCAAGTCTATTTTTTAAGATATTGAAAATTTCTAATATTGGCAACAAGGCACAAAAAAATTGACTCAAGTTTGAAGGCTTTACAGGCTCCAAAAAGGGATCAAAAATTTGTTGACTAGATCTTGTGCAAGTAAAGTACTATAGAACAATTTATGGCATTTTTGAAATGGGGTAATAACAGTCAGTCAGAGAAACTAGCGATGAGTTATGATCTTTGTAAGTTATGCTACCTAATATAAACAAAAATGAATTTTCATTAAAATTTCTATTGATTTTTGAAGTTGTTCAGAGCCTACTCTAATGTAATCAAATATAAATAATAATATCTTAGGTTGATCGGCCTCACATTTTATGGCTAAAATTGCTAGAACCTTCTTGGGCAATTTGAATTGTCTATATAAAGAAGGCATATAGGTTGTCTAGGATAGTTCTTCAGGGGTGTAAATAGGGGCTCTAACTTGTTGAATATTGTAAGGAAATTGTGTTGTGGCCTTTCATGTTGTATTTCTAAATGTTGTAATCCCATTCATTGGAGCTAATAAGAAGCAAATTTCTCGTTCTTGCAATTTGTTATTACTTCTCTATTATTTTGTGTATTTTTATTAATAAGGGGAGTACCCTTCATCAGAAGGTAACATAGAATGTTAATGTGGCTTTGAAATTGTCTCTATTCAACTTTAATCCAAGATAAACATTAAAACTATGGTGAAGTAGACTCGCATCTTACCTTTAGTTACCATTTTCAAATCATCTCCTAAAAACTAGCTTTGGAATGAGTTGGAGCCCTAAGATGATTCTAAATTTTATTCTATTCTTCAACAACCCCCAACCCCCACCCCCCCGCCCCCCCCCACCCCCCCCCCACAAAAAAGAAGAAGAAGAAAAAGACTTGTTTTTTTGCTTTATGGAGCAAGTCTTTATTTCCTTCATTATCTTACTCACTAATTTCCCTATGCATTTCCAACTAATTTTAATCTTTAGTTGAATTATTTTTTTATTAACAATTTTTGGAGTTGTAATTTTAAGTCGATCCATACTATTCATTTCTTTATTTCTTTATTTTTCAAATTTAGGTGATTTTATTAATGTGATATTGCTATCAGGATTCAACTATGCAATTTTTGAGTAAAACTCATTGACCCATGTTTCATAAGTAGTGGTTAATAAGAACTCATCTCTCATGATAATGAATGTAACCCTTAGCACTCATTGCATCTAGGTCATACTAATAGAGGGGAAGTATTGAGCTTTCCAAGGAGATCACCCATCCTTGTTGACTCTAACTCAAGAACACTTAATCATGGAGTTTCCACTAAGGTTAATATTTATTAGCTTGTAAGCCCATTTGTGAAAGTTTCACCAAGTTTTGTTCATTATGAATCATTTATTATGGAGTCCTTTAGCTTATCAATTTATAAGTAGGAGATATTTTAACTACTAGTCAAATTGTGATGTTTCTCTAAAGACCCAGTTCTGTAGTTTTCAATTCAAATTTAATGGCCTATGTTTAATGAATAGTAGTTCACAAGAACCCTTATCTAATGAGAATGAAGCGAATAGTTGTTAGATTGTGGTGACTAATCAAGGAAGTACTTTACCTACCTGTATAATAGGGCTTAGGGTTAGGGATTTTTTTATAAGGTGTGACACGAAAATGCTTCTTGCAGTAGTATTGAGTTGTAAAGGATTACAGATTGAAATTAGGTTGTAATCATTAGATTGTATTAATATTAGACTTTCTATTTGGTGGACGTAGCCCAAGGTTTGGGTGAACCACATCCAATCTTGGTGTCTTGTTTTCTCTTCTGTGTAATCTATTATTGTCTAATATTACTTATATTTGCATGTAATTTTTATTTCTATCTGAGGTTAATCCTAACAAGTGGTATCAGAGTGAGGTTATTTTTCAGTTATCCTCTACAACAATGACTCATGATTGAGTTGGAGTCTCATGGTTGAGTGGGAGTGATGGCAAATGAGGATAAGCAAAAGGTAGAGAATTTTAATGGGAAAAACTTTTAGTTATGGAAAATGAAAATGGAGGACTATCTTTATTAGAAGGACTTATAGAAGTTGTTGGAAGGAAAATCCAAGAAACAAGGAATTATGAGAAATGAGGACTAAGAGATTTTAGGCTAGAAGGCACTTGGAAGAATTCAACTATGCTTAGCACCATTAGTGACATTTAACATTACAAAAGCGAAGACAATGTAAGAGTTGATGGAAACCCTAGCGAAATTGTATGAAAAGCCCTCTACTTCAAATAAGGTATTTCTCATAAAGCAATTATTAAATATGAAGATGATAGAAGGTGGATCTATTGAAAATCATTTAAATGAGTTTAATACTATTACTAGTCAGTTATCTTCTATGGGTATTAATTTTGATGAAGAAATTAAAGCTCTCTTGATTTTGTGTTCTTTTCCTGAAAGCATGAATGGCTTGGTAATGGTTGTAACTCTATTTCTGGATCTAATACCCTAAAATATGATTATGTGATTCATGTTATTTTGAGTGAGGAAGCTTGTAGGAAAACCTTAGGTGGATCTACATCAGGAAGTTCTTTGAACACACAAAGCAAAGGTAGAATGACTAAGCGACGAAATAATTCTGGGAATTGTGGGAAATCAAGAAGAAAGTCAAAGGAAAATACATCAATTGAGAGGACCAAACGACTGTTGGTACTATGGGAAACTAGGGCATAAGAAGAAAGATTGCTAGACATGAAAGAAAAATGAAGGAGATGAAGCAGAAGGGAACAGGGAGGTAAATGTGGTAAATAACAAATCTAAAGAGGATGTTTTTCTTCTTTCTTTAGAAATTGTTCATGGTTCATGGGTTTTAGATTCAGGTGCTTCATTTCATGCTACACCTCATACAGGTTATTTTATTGATTATGTCCAAGGGGATTTTGGGCTTGTTTATTTGGGGGATAATGAACCCTGTCAGATTTTTGAAAAGGGAAAAGTTAAGATTAAGTTGCAGAATGGGAATCATTGGCTACTACATGAGATAAGACATGTTTCAAGGCTAAGTAGGAATTTAATTTTAGTTGGGCAACACGGTGATGATGGTTGTGTAGTTACTTTTAATAAAAAAAATTGGAAGGTTTCAAAAGGCTCCCTTGTAGTAGAAAAAGTTGTGAAAGTGGTCACCTTATATCTTTGCACAAGTCATACTATTCCTTCTACTTTTATTTTTTCAGAGAAAGATGAGTGTTCAGGAACAATTGTTGCAGTTGAGCAAGGAAAACAAATAGTTGTTGTAGATTTTGATACAGTGCTATGGAACAATAGACTTGGGCACATGAGTGAGAAAGGTATGAAATTACTTCTTTCAAAGAAAGTTTTACCAAGTTTAAAATGTGTTAATATGGATTTTTGTGAAAGTTGTTTGTATGGAAAACAAAAGAGATGAGTTTTGTAAAGAGTGGGAAGGAAAAGAAAAGTGAGAGATTAAAGATTGTGCATATAGATGTATGGGGACTAGCTCGAGTATCTTCCCTTGGTGGCTCTCATTATTATGTTATATTTATTGATGATGCAACTAGAAAAGTAAGGATTTATTTCCCTAGATAGAAATCTGATGTATTTCAAACTTTTAAGAAATAAAAATGCTTGGCTGAAAATGAGACTGGTAAGAAATTAAAATGTCTCAGATATAATAATGGTGTTGAGTATTGTAGTCATGAATTTGAAGATTATTTCTCCACTAATGGTATTCATAGACATAAAACTATTCCAAGGACTCTACAAGAAAATGGAGTGGTTGAATATGAACAACACTATAATGGAGCATGCAAGGAGCATGAGGTTACATGTTGGGTTGCCCTTTAAAATATGGGTGGAGGCTATCAATACTACTATATATTTGATTAATAGAGGCCCCTCTACTCCTTTGGGTTGTGGTATTCGATAGGAAAGATGGACTAGCAAGAGAGTGAGTTATTCTTTTCTCAAAACCTTCAGTTGTGAAGCATTTTCTCATGTAGATTCTAAAAATAGAACCAAGCTAGAAGCTAAGTCAAAGAAATGTGTATTTGTTGGATATGGCATTGATGAATTTGGTTATAGGCTTTGGGATTTTGAAAATCATAAAATTGTAAGAAGCAGGGATGTCATATTCAATGAGAAAGTGTTGTACAAAGATTTGTCACAGCAACATGAGAAGAAAAAGATGATGTTCTAGATATTCCTCATGATTTGCAACAACTACAACAACAAATACCACACACACCACTGAATGTTAGATGATCAACAAGGCTAAGTAGACCTACAGAAAGATTTTCTCCCTCTTTGTATTCCATTTTACTTACTAATGTTGGTGAACCTAAATTTTATGATGAAGGTGTGTAGGTGGATACTAAGATTTAGTGGGAGTCTGAAATGGTAGATGAAATGGACTACTTGCTGAAAAATAAGACTTGGGATTTATGCAAGTTGCTTGTAAGTAAACGAGATTTACAGAATAAATGTGTTTATAGGTTGAAAGAAGAGGATGGAGGTAAGAAAATATTTAAAGCCAAGTTAGTTGTAAAGGGATTTGCAAAAAAAAAGGGCATTGATTTTGATGAGGTGTTCTCTCTTGTTGTAAAAATGACTTTTATTCGCACTATTTTAAGTATTGTGGCTACTAAAGATTTGCATTTGGAGTAGCTTGATGTTAAAATAACCTTTCTTCATGGTGGTTTGGATGAAGAAATATATATGGAATAGGCACAGGGATTTGAGGTCAAAGGTAAGGAGAACTTAATATGCAGATTGAAGAAAAGTGTATATGGCTTTAAGAAAGCACCTCAGTAATGGTATCTAAAATTTGACAATTTTATGCATGAGCATGGACATAGTAGGTGTCATTCAAATCATTGTGTTTACTTTAAGAGGTTGGTGATGACAGCTACATTATTTTATCTTTATATGTTGATGATATGATTGTAGCTGGGTCTAACATGGATCACATTAAGGGGCTAAAACACCAGTTAGCACATGAATTTTCTATGAAGGATTTGGGGGCAGTAAAAAAAATCCTTCGTATGAATATTTGTAGAGATAGGTATTGAGTTTTCATTTTGCATGATGCTTAACGACATGAATCCTTTCAAACTCCTCTCTTGAAAACCTCATCTGAAGAACAACTCCAAGGTTCTGGGTGATCTTGCGACCTAGTAGAGTCCGCTCAGTTGAAGATAAATGTGAATGTTCATGAGGCTTTTGCTAGTTTGAAAACTTCGGACGAGATGTAGAATCTGCTTACTATCAAAAAGAATAAGGAACACAGAAAAAGAACTATGTTTTTGTATTTTTCTATTTTTAATGAATGCAATCTAACAATGCAACTATATGAATTCTTAATTTAACCAGGTGTTTTTAAAAGAAAATAATGGAGATAGGGTAACAAGAATTTTAAGAAAATAACATGAAAAGTATATCCTAATAGACATAAACTACAAAAACAACGCATCTGTGATTTAAGCTTTTGAAAAGATCGATGGATAACCAATGAAATTAGGAGCGGTGCTTCCTTAATTCCACTAATGCAATCATCGATGGGGAATTTAGTAACTGTATGATGTTTCACTTTTCATCATATTGTGTGGCCATGGAAAGTGCACTCATGTGAGACAAAAAGCTATGAAGGAAAAATATGGTGACCTCTTCTCAAACTAGATACATCAATGAAATTTGTAGACCTATAGAAAACACCAGAATTAAAAGATCGCACAACTAGAAACAATGCAATAAACTTTTGGCTCAATTACACTCCATGAACATGCATTCATAAAACATAACACACTTAAGCAAGAATCACTACACTCCAAATGTGAGCACCAAAATCATATATTATTGCAAAATAATGATGACCTTGATTACATATTACAATCTCATATTTATAAGAAATCTTCTCCTCAATTTGTGTTGAGAGTGAGAGATATCTTTATGTAATCATATGCTTTAAACTAATAAAACAAATCTATTTATGTACAAATTATCTATCTAACTAGTGCTAAGTAGGACTCCATCCATTTTATATCATTAATTGGATGCATGAGCCTTTACATGTCTTAAAAAAAGAAGATATGAGAAAATAAGAAGAAGAGAACCTTCAATTGATGTAGGAGTGTCTAGAAGTGGCAAAAATAGAAGCTCCATCTTCACTAGTTGTCTATAGGAGTTAAACTACTGTAAGAATGTGTTTCTGATGCATGGAAAGCTCTAATTTTGGAATTGGTAGTTAATTGTTGGTGCACCTCTGACTTCTTCAAAATCTTCGAAGACACTATTTCAAAAAGTGCACCAACGCACCAACGCACCTTGGAAAGCAAGCTCCAAAAATGCAAAATTTCACTAAGTGTCAAAATTGAAATTCTAGCTTCTAGATTTTGTTCCCCTTTATACTAGAGCTATGTCTGGGTATTTTTGTTGAATTTATCTATTATCTTAGTGACTTGAGTTGCATCTAGTAAATCTAAGGCATTATATTTATCCTTTACTTTATACCTATAGTTATCCACTTCTATATGGGTTTTTGCAAAATCCCCAAGTTTTGTATCAAGCTCTAATAAAGCTTCTTCCATTATGAATGCATGTCAAATGTCCTCATCATTAGAAACTTCATCAAAAAAATTCTAAAATTTCTCAATGACTACCTCTACTGGTATTAGTTTTTCCCATGCATCATCCTTAAAAATGTCTAGACATGCATCACTATAATGTTTCTTAGCTTCCAAAATTTGCTCTTGGGCTTAGTCCTTGAGCATATGAATCTCCACATGTTATGTTTCCATTACTTTATTACTATCTGTAATCTTCTCTATCCAATCATCTATTTTATCTAGCTCCTCAACTATATATACATCCATTAGCATCTGGTACCTTTGGCCTTTTATTGTCTATAATGCCTGCAAATCTTTTCCCCAGGTATGCACTTCATCCATAAGACTAAAATATTGATTCAAAATTGCCACCAACTTGTCTGCATTCTCCTATATAACATGTAATAATTTAAGATTCCCTTGAATAATCAATATGCCATTCTCCTTAAATCTTTCTCGTCATTTCTGAAAAGCATTCAAAAATGGGTCTAGCTATATTGCTCCCCTATCCCTTCTCTAAATTGTTGCATTTAAAGTTTTCTTAGGGTTAGTGGGATCTAAGGGGCCAACAACTTTGCTCAAATATCCCTTTAGGATTTTGTTTTGCCTCTGAAGTGTTATCAATTATGCCCCATCTTACTCTAAATTCCTAAACACCTCCTTCATCACTATTGTAATCATTAGCTTTGCAGTTTCCAAGTTTGGCTTCCCAAGCATAACTTCCTAGATTTGATAATCCCTTGGAGTCAATTCTTCAACATTTGATTTTGGAGGAGGGATAGCTATGTAAGAAAAAAGGCCTTGATTCTAATCACTCATAACAAAGGCTAGAGCTCAACATCCTTTGGAGGTGAATCAGATTTCCTTAGAACTTCTATCAATTCCATTCTATCCTCCTCCTTAGTAGTGAATTGTTGTTTCTTATTTCTTATTACTTCTTTTCTTAGCCACCTTGGGATATGATGTACTAGGGATTTTCCTTTAGAGAATGAAGGAGTTTGCTCAACTATACTCTTCATGTTATCACTCCTTTCTAGAGTCTTCTCCCTTTATGAGATATCAGCACCTGGAATCTCTATATCTGTAGAGCCAACAGCTCTCACCTCAGTGTCTTGGGAAGTTTCTTGTGTTTGTTCACTTACCCATCCTTCTTATAACACTTCATCAGTGGATACTTGTTGCAACTCTTCTTCGTGTTCTATCTAGACCTATTCAACTTCTGTATTAGGAGGAAGAGGGGTAGTTGATCCCTTGTCTACACAAAATGTGACTTGTAGTTGGGATGATGGAACCTCCTTGAGTCCTTGTGATTCAGACAACATTTGACTCCAATCCTCCTATTGAATTTGATTGGTT
Organism: Cupressus sempervirens; assembly: GCA_028749045.1. NCBI lineage: Eukaryota > Viridiplantae > Streptophyta > Pinopsida > Cupressales > Cupressaceae > Cupressus > Cupressus sempervirens. The sequence continues at coordinate 328,649,150 of CM053787.1, forward strand.
GGCATGTCTCTGATCTTATCCCTGACTAGCTCAGTACCCACGGGCATAAAGCCAAAATTTGACATCTTAAAGACATCAATGCCCATCACATCCTACTCATCTATCCATTATTTCATTTCATCTTCTAATGTAGTGATCTACAAGGGTTCATCAGGGATAGATGGTGGAGTAACTGTAGAGCTTCTCCTTTGTTCCTCCTCTATGGCTCTAGCCAATTGAGTTGTCCTATTCAAAGGTGGATTTTCCTCTTCCTTCTCATCACCCTCTTCTTCTGCCTCTTCTAGAATTGGTTCAGGAATGGAGAGGAAATGAATCACTTTCTTGATTATGTTTTCCTTCCTCTTTACTAGAGTTGTAATTTTCCTTCTTTTAGGCACTGAGGGAGAGGCTTGCTCTATTTTTTGAGCTAGGAAAACCTCTTGTACCTCAATTTTTGTTTCCTCTTGGTTTGGTGCAACTGGCAATACTTGGGGATCAGCTTGGGCTTGTATGGCCTCTACATTCTCTAGCCCTTGTATGTTTTCCTCTCCTTACTATGGAGGTGCGAGCATTTCTCCTTCTTCAAGTTTGACTTGTTAAGGAGAATTCCTCTTCCTCTTTCCCTTACCTTTACCCTTTTGAGCTTGATAATAACCAACTGGCCTATCAAGTTGGTGCACCATTTTTGGTCTTATAGGTGATTGAGTTGTAAATGTAGGTACTATGACCTTTTCTCATCTACCTTTGGCTAGGTGGGCTTGAGCATGGAAGATTACTATCTCCAGAATTGGCTCAAGTTTGAAAGGCCTTTTGATCCACTCATTTGTTAAATTTATGATGTGCCTTGCCCTGTGATTAATATCTGAGTTTTCTTCTTTGTCAACCTCAGCATTCATTGTAGGCCTATTACCAATCTTATCTCTATTAAATAATGGATCAAGTAACACCTCTGTGTCCTATTGCATTATCTTCAACAAAATCTTTATCTTCAAGACCTTCTCTACTAGATACAAAGTCATCCTACAATAATCCCTTATGCAGACATTGTAGTCATTTGTTGATCTAGTGATCTTCAATGGCTTCTTCATATTGAAATGCTTTGCCAGCTAAGTATTGCACTCTCCCAATATTATCAAAATATGGCCGAAGAGAATTATACTCTTTCAAGGGATATTGATCCCACTAACATTCAAAAGATGGAATGTCTTGTCTCCAATTCACTTGAAAAGGTCCAAGTCCAACATATTTTATGTTACTTTCTAACTCTATCATATGCAGACAAGAGTTGTCGAGAAATCTCTAGGAGGATAAGTCTATCACTAGGATACCTAAGGAGCTTCCTAGGGTTAATAGTTGTACCCACTACCCTCAAATATGTAAATGTCTAGAACTAGACATAATAAGCTCTGACTAGTGATATTTGTGTAGCTACCCCCTCTAATATTGTCTTCACATAATCTCCTTCTATGAACTGGATTATTGTGAAGATGAAAGCATCATTTACAATTCTATATTCTTTTCTTTTCTCTAAAAGCATCTTCTTCACTAGCTATGGATATACTATTTACGACCATGTGTTTGCATCCTACATGTTACCCCTCTTATAGAGCCCAGGATAATCAATTGCTCTTGTAGCTAGTAGGTATACCAAATACGAAGTCATATAAAATTTCTTGTTGTTCTTAGCCACCACCAACTGCTCACCCAAATTCTGACTGAGAGTAGAAGCCCAATCGAGTGGCATCTTTACTTTCTTTATCATCTCAATAAAATGCATCATAAAAATGTTTAGGTATCTGGCTACTAGCAAACCCATAACTCTACTCAAGAGTATGATTGAGTATCCAATATCCTCCTTTATCTATCCTCTTGTCATGTCTACTTTACCTATTTTATTTCCTAAAGGAGTCTTCTCTATAAGGTATGAAGATTGGATGATCCCAAAAGCTTCATCAATGTGTTCCCAATACCATCTCTCTGCTTGCTCATAGGTTAGTCTAATGAACTAATCCTCCCTTAGGAGATGGAATACTTTCTCAATGTTCTTGGGTCGTCGGTCGAGGATGATCTCTCCCATAATACTTTTGACTACCCTCTCCTCAGGAACAAAATGTGCTACAAGTGTCATGATTAGTTCTGAAGACTGTACTAACACTAGGTGTGAAGCTACATTAACAAGCCCTAATCGAATTAATACATAGATCATCTAGGACCTCTCAGTTGGTTTCTTACATATGTTTAAGAACTCTCCCAAATCTTTAAGAACTCTCCCAAATCCATGTGACCTAAATCCATATCTCAAATTTCTAAGGACTTGTCCTGAAACTTTGATTTGGTAGGAACGCCCTAAAACTTGAATACTATTGGTTTTGGTGTCATTTTCTTGCCAAGGGAGGATGAAGAAGACACCATTGTATCTACAAAAAAGTACATCCATTAGTCCAAAATTGAAGGAAACAATGATTGATCACATCTTAGTACTAGTATGAGAAAAAACCCAAAACCCTAGATGCTTCAAAAACACAAAAAACTTGATTTAAACCCTAAAATGCAAAAAATTGGTGCACCTAATGTACCTTTTTTTTTGGCAAGTTTTACTAAGCATTGCACATTAGTGTACCTCATGGGGTGTGCTGATGCACAACCCATTTAAAGGTTCATGCTAAGGGTTTAATGAATTTAGGTGTGCATCAACGCACCTAGTTAGGTGCGCTGATGCACACCTAAATTGTTTATTTTATTTTTTATTTTTTTAAGTTTTTTTTTAAGTTTTTAAAGTTTTTTTTTTGTTTTTTTGTTTTTTCAAAGCAAAATTGGGGTGTGCATCAGCACACCCAAGCAGGTGCACTAATGCGCACCTAATTTTGGGTGTGTATATATTTTTTTAGTTTTTGGTTTGAAGTTTTGACATGTTTAAAAAAGAAAATGGTGTGCATCAGCGCACCGAGGGAGGTGCACTAATGCACACCATTTTGGTGTCTAACTTAAATGTTTATGTTTCTTGTAGGGTGTTAAGCAAAGTGAGGAGAGAAGTCACACCTGATTATCTATGTAGGTGCGGCTCAACGAACTCAAGAAAGAAAAATGAAAACAAGGTGAAGAAAAGAAGGAGAGAACAGGGGGCTTTATAGTCCCTCTTTCTTTTGTGTTGCGTAGGTACACAGCTGCACATTACAAAAGCTTATTCCTTCCTCTTTAAGGGTTTTGGCGCACTAGCGCACCTATTGAGGTGCACTAGTGCCCCCTTTATTTGTAAAAAAAGGCCCTCTTCATCAAAATTTTTGATTTTCAATAGTTGGGCTCCCCAATCGAGATATGGACATGAATTGAGATACTTAAAAAGACCTCAAAAGGAGTTGGACCCCAGACTAGGCCTCCAAAAAGCGTAAAAAAATAAAGCAGAGGGTCCCTGTTTCTAATCGAAATGGGGCATGCATTATGAAACCACAACAATAGGAAGAACATGAAATTGACATTATCTTGGGTTGATTATATTGCAAAGGTGTTGCAACATTTCTCTATGGAGAATGGTAAAGCTGTCAGCACACCTTTACCCGATCATTTGAAGTTGACTAAGGAGATGTGTCCAATGACACAAGAAGAGGAGGATAAGATGTCCAAGACACCTTTTGCTTCGGTCGTAGGAAGCTTGATGTATGCTATGGTATGTACAAGGCCAGATATTGCACATGTAGTGGGAGTTGTTGGCAAGTATATGAGTCATCTAGGAATTGAGCATTGGAATGCAATCAAATGATTCTCAGATATTTGAGAGGAACATTCAATAAGTGTCTACATTTTGGGGGCTCTACTACTGATTTACAGGGATATGTTGACTCAAATTTGGTAGGGGATATTGATACCAAGTGGAGTACTATAGGTTATGTATTTACTATTGGTGGGGTAGTAGTGAGTTGGGTTTCTTGATCATAGAAGGTTAATGATTTCTCCACTATAAAGGTAGAGTATGTTGCTACTACAGAGGCAACCAAGGAGATGATATGGCTTCAGTTATTGTTGGAAGAATTAGGCCACCCTCAGAAGGATAATTATTTGTTTATAGATAGTCAAAGTGCCATTCATCTTGCAAAGAATTCAACTCTGCATTCAAAGACAAAACACATATAGTTGCGGTACCATTTCATTCAGTCAGTTCTAGATGATGGATAGTTAAAGTTGGACAAGATATATACAAATGACAATCCAATACATATGTTCACAAAGGTAGTGACAAGGGAGAAGCTGAACTCCTCTTTAGCTTTGGTTGGTCTTCTACACTGGATAGAATAATTGAACAACAAATTCTAGGGTGGTTTGATCCAGTGGCAGCCTCATGGTGTAGCGACATAGCTACAGGATTAGTCTCCAAGTGGGAGATTGTTGTTTAGTGTGGAGCTTGATCAGTCCCCAAGTGGTAGATTGTTAGATTGTGGTGATTAATCAGGGAAGTATTGTAGATTTTATGGCCGACATGTTGTAACTAATTTTAACCCTAAAGCAGAAAAAATACTTGTATAAAAGGGACTAAGGTTAGGGATTATTTTATAAGGTGTGATGTGAAATTGCTTCTTGCGGTGGTATTGAGCTGTAAGGGATTACATATTGTAATCAGGTTGTAATCACTGGATCATAATAATATTGGATTTGTTGTTTGGTGGACGTAGCCTAGGGTTTGGGTGAACCACATTAAATCTTGGTGTCTTGTGTTTTCTTCTGTGTGATCTATTATTTTTTGATATTGTTTATATTTGCATGCAAATGTTATTTCTGTCTAAGGTTAATCCTAATAACACTTATTGCTTATTGCATCTATGTTCTGCTTACAAATGTTTTTATATAGTGAGGCGCATAAGGCACAACACTTGTTGGATTCTTTTCAAATGGGGTTGCAAGCTAAGGCTTGTTAATCTTCAAGGAATCTTCATTATTAAGTGTGCTTGAGTTGGAATCATATTGGAATGGGTGACCTCCTTAAAAGGCCCCTTTGTGAGCATCCCGTAAATGCAATGAGTGTTAAGTGTTCCATTCATTCTCATGAGAGATGGGTTCTTGTGAACCACTTCTTATTAAACATGTGTCAATGAGTTTGAATTGAAAACTATGCAATTGATTCCTGATAGCAATATTATAGTTTGACTTGGTGTGGAAAATATTTCCCACTTATCAATTTCTTTATGCCTTACAAGTTGTGTAACAAAATTGAATTCTATGTAGAAAAAAATACATAAATGTTTTATTGACATAGTTTTATTTTCAAAAATGCATTAGAAAAAGGTGATCACATGAAAGAGTTATTTTGTATATCCACATTTTCATAGTGGTTCTCCTTCAAAAAGGCTAGATCCATTATGTACAACGAACCTTAATCGAATAGACACTCATGAATTTGAATGAAGGTGATGAATTTCAAAATTCCATAGATGAATCTAGACTCTCAAAATAGCTCGAAATAGAATAAAGATAAAATAAGATTACATATCATATTGGTGATAATGATAACATGTTCCTTGATCAAGATTCAAATCCTTGAAAGTACAATCAAACTTTAATGAGCCCTTAAAGAACATTACCACATTTATCCTCGCACTCATATCATCTGACAATACATGAACAATATACACTTACAAAGCCACTAGATAAGAACATCTTAATTACCTTGCCTCAACCTCCCTTCAAATTTAATCAAAACAATAATTAAAAAATCTCCACCAAACCCTAACATTGAAAACTTCTAAAAATAACATCAGTCTACAAAATCAACTTTATCTAGAAATAAAAAACAAAAACTCATATCGACATCCCAAGGAAATTAAGTAGCATCCTTGAAGATGCATATCTCACTTGTCTTCACATAAAGCCAACAAACAAGAAGAACTTAGAATGGCCCACCAATTTTGCGGGGCCCACCGGTTGCGTTGAAGAAATCTCTAGATTTCCTTGTCGCCCCTCCCTGGAACACCTCGCTCTCTTAAATCGAGATGCTCAATCTTGACACGTGGCGATGGGTCCCACCATTAATTTAACGGGATTTCATAACTGTCGACCTCCATCCTCACAGCATGTTCTACAAAGGACAATACTGAATAATAATTAATAGGGTTGCAAAAAATGTTTTTTTCGGTAACGACTTCTCTTTTGTGCAAAAACAATTATTTCCTTCTATTTTTAATGTCTGCCTTTCCTGGTGACAGAAAATAATTAAGCGTCGTTAGGTGAGTGGATGCCAAATGCACAATGTTTTCCATGTTTAGTGTAATGTTTTAAATTGATCATTTGCAAAGATAGTTTGAAAAGGACACATGGGTGACACCTACACAAGTCTGAATAGTTGGTGGTAATAAAGATTTCATGTTTTTTCTGCAACAAGTGTTATACAAGGAAGTTGTATGTGACAAGCATGTGCTCATCATGCATGTATCTACCCTATCTAATCAACCAGTCTTAAAAAGTATCTTTCCAATTTATGGGCATTTTGTGTTATATTTAAAAGATTTAGTTTCTTAAAGTCAATTTTATTTATATTTATAATTGTTCAATTTTTGTAAATGGCATAGTGAAATGATGCAACTATTTTCTACATGAAATAGTAATATTGTACATTCTAATGATGAATCACGTAGTGCGATTTGAAATGTTGGTGGTAAAAATTTCAATACAATCTAATCCAAAAGCAATTGCTAACAATATTGTACATGTTTGTTTCAAAACAAAATTTCACACATTTTTTAATAGGTTGATTGTCATAATTTGCTTCCATACATTTTTGCTAGGTTGATTGTCATAATCTATCTCTACAATAGTATAAAAATATAAACAAATGGCTGAAAATGTATTGAATTTTGTAGATTTTATTCTTAAGATCATGTTTTTGAATTAAAAAGCAGCCATAACAAGGGGGATGGCCCTTACAACAGTCAAATTGGTGAACAACCAGCAGATAACCACCACACAAAATTACCCCTTAATGCTTTTAATCACAAAAACATCACCTGAAAAGATCAAAATAAGAGTTTTACTAGGCATCATACTACTATTGCATGTACCATAACGACATAAACTGTAAAAGTTTATAAGCAAACACACATCCACCTTAAAAGTAATAGAATTCATGAACCAACAAACTAATAACATAGAAACAAAGAGGAAAAGGCCCTAATTGTGCTTCTTCTCATCCTACCCTTTTAGAAGGATGTTGGCCTAGTCCTCAACTAGGAAGTCAAACAACATTCTGGTATCATCATTGGTCAAATCTCCCTCCCGCTTATCCTTCAATAGGTGCAATGTAGTAGTCACAACATATGTCACCTTGATTGTCGATTTGGTCAATTCTTAAGATCATGTTATTTGTGTAGAGAATAGTAAGAACTATGAAAGAATATTTCAAAGGATTTATTTGCTTGTTAACAGTAAAAGCACCAAGAGGATGTTGGCTCATGGAACAACAACTAGCGTATTAATAGCACATTAATAGCACTAGAAATTAATTTTAGTTAAGTTTATTTTTGAAGGATTGAAATTTTGATAAGTGGTATTGTAAAAGAGTGTAACACCAACTTCATTAATTAATTATTTCAACTAATCAAACTTAAGTTTTTTTATAGTTCTTGTTGTTTGAATTGGAACTTTAATAGGTGTAAACATGATTTCTAATATAATTGGAGAAATGGTATTCAAGCAAAACATTTATTCAAATGTATATCTACACTAGTGTAGATAACTCAAATATGTTTTTTTTAACAATGTTGATAGGTTAGTTTTTAGGTGCCTATTCTTTTATCTTTTAAGTAGATACATTTAAGATGACAATGTTAGGAGCATATACAAGTTGAATGTGTAGAATGTTGGTGTTTCCTTGAAATGGTTGTTCCCTTTGACAAGAAATAATGTATATTCATTATGTGTATCATACATGACATTAATTAAACAATACAAGAAGATTTCATTTTCATTCATTTGGACAATATAATACATATGTATCCAAAACTAAAATATGCACACATTAAATGAGCAATATGATAGTATGTTTGTTCCAAGGAATCAATCCTCTCTTTTCCAACTTTTGTGTTGAGACAATATTTCTATTTTTATTTATATATGAAAATGGTGGTAAAATTTTTAATCCATTCAAATACTTAACATATGGTTTAGTTCATATAAGCTCAAAGCAACAAGATAACAATAATTTGTTCTGCAACTTTGCCATCCATTTTCTTTTTGAATTTTGAATGATGGAGGGCCCTAAACCTCTGGATCTGCCACCATGCCTAGACCTACAACTAGTGCTTGCGGTGTGTAGAGATGTAGACCAATTGATTGGCGGTGGGTCCATTGATGTAGATGGGTTGAGTAATGTCAAGTCAGCTTTGGAGGAAGGATGGACAAGAGTGGACATCCCTGAGTTGGGGGGAGGAAGTTCTGCTTGCTGTCAGCAGGGGGTGCCCAAAAGTTGGATGTGGGTTCTTTTTTGGGATGGAAGAGTGCGCTCGTGGATACCATGATGTCTAGCCCCAACACAGAGAATCCCAAGGAAGATTTTTTTCTTTTCGCCCTTCTATCGAGATGGTAAGGAAATGGTTGGACCATAAGTGGAAGGTCAAAGGAACTATAAGTGTTTCTGCCATGCCAAGTGGTCTTTTTTGTTTCAGATTTACAACAGAAGAAGATTTCAATGCGGTTCTTTCTAGGACTTGGTATTTTGGGAAGCACTGTTTGGCCTTGACTAGATGGCATCTGGGCTTTGATGCTAGTTTGGAGCTAAACAAACTTGCCCTAGTATGGGTAAGATTACCTGGCCTCTCTTTGGAATTTTGGGATGAAAGGATATTAAGATGGGTGGGAACTCTTTTGGTCATTTTTTTACTACTGACAAAGTGACAATGCAAAAATCGAGACTTGTCTATGCTAGATTCTGTGTGAATGTAGCACTAAACAAAACACTACCTACTGTGGTCACTTTAAAAACTAAATGGGGTGAGAGAGTTCATCCCATAGAATATGAGAATGTAGGCTTGTTTTGCCAAAGATGTGGGCAATTTGGTCACCTTATCATGGATTGCAAAGCTAAAATGCAAAAAGATAAACAAAATGAGGGCTCTCCAGGGATAGTTATGGAGACCATTGGGGAACCTTCAGTACTGACTAAGAAGACAATAATGAAACCTTCTATGACCTTGCCCAATATGACATCCATGCAGGATAACTGTTTGAGTCTTAGGGGAAAGGATACTAAGGAAGACAAGAAGGCACCGAAGGAATACCCTTTCAAAAGAGATTTGGAGGATCTTTTGGGCTCACCTTTGGTGAGGACTTCAGTGGAGGAGTGTTTGGAAGATGGAGAAATAGAAGGAACCAACACTCTATAGGATTTGACAACAATCCAAATTGGGGGGAGCAAGCTTGAAACCCCTTCTAAGGAGAAAGGGGTAACCCCCTCTATTATGGGATCCTCAACAACAGGGGGGGGAGACCATAAGTCTAAGGAAGGTGATTTTATGGAGTTAGTTTGCACCCCCGTGAGGATGGTCAAGGCCTCGCAGGCTAAGATAGCTGTGAGAGTAGTGGCAAGCATTGATAAGATGAATAAGGAGATGAGCCCCTCTTCGCCTCAGGAGGAGGATAATGGAGAATGAGAAGTGTAGAAGAAGAAGAGAAGGGGGGGGGGGGGGGGGGGGGAGAGAAAACCAAATATTGGAGTATCAGGAACAACAGGAAGACCATCAAGCAGAGTTACCAGGACAAAGCAAACTGATAGAGATGTAGCCAGTGGTAAATAGCTTACACTGGAGACAGTAACTAAAGGTAAGAAATGAAACTCCTTTCATGGAATATAAGGGGATTGAATAATCCCCAGAAGCAGTATGCTCTTAAGCAATTAATATCTTAGGAAAAAATAGATTGTGTGTTAATTCAAGAGACAAAAATGTCTAGCTCAAATTTTGATAAAATTGCTGGCTATATCTGGCCAAGGGCGGGGTATTTACATAGGGATTCAGATGGAGCATCGGGGGGAATTGCTACCATGTGGAGTCTAAACTCATTGAAGGGCTATGAGATCTGGAAGGAAAAAAACTTTATAATTACTCATTTCCAATTGAATAGCCACAGTTGGAAACTGATTAATGTCTATGCACCTAATAGCAGATTAGGGAGGAAGGAAATGTATGACAATTTGATAAGGATATCTGAAACTATGTTAGAGGATCAATGGATGTGTATGGGTGATTTCAATACTCCTCTTTACCATTCAGAGAAGAGGGGAGGCAACAGAGAATGTTAGGAGAGCTTGCAAGACCTAAGTGAATTTATGAGGAAGTTGGATTTCATGGATGTGGAGCTGAGGGGTAACCCATACACCTAGACTAATAATAGGAAAGGTGAGGATCTCATTCAGGTTAGACTGGACAGATTATTACTATCAGGGAATTAGAATAGCATGGGTAACTCCTACTTGGAGAATCTCAACAGAACGGTGTTTGACCACTCACCTATTTTATTCCATTGGGAGGATGGCTTTAAAGGGGGAAATAAACCTTTTAGATATGAAATAATGTGGGAGTCACATCCAGAATTCAAAGATAAGATTCAGGAGCGGTGGAATATAAGAATAGAAGGTACTGCAATGTACAAACTTACTCAAAAACTTGATAATATTCGAAGAAATGTTAGAGCATGGGCTAAAAGTTCATTTGGGGACCTTTTTAAAAGTAAAGGAGAAGTAGAGGAAAAGCTTAAAAAACTCCAATGGGCTATTGCAAAAGGGAATAACTCGGAGGAGAATATTCAGAAAGAGGAGAAACTTAGAAGGAGGTGGAAAGAGATCCTTCAAAAGGAGAAAATTTTTTGGAAACAAAGATCTAGAATTCAATGGCTAAAGGAAGGGGACAAAAATACTACTTTCTTTCACAGATCTGGTTTTAACCACAAAAGAAGAAACACTATCTCAAAACTAAATGAAGAAGGGGAAAGGGTGTTGAAAGAGCAAGAGGAAATGGGGAAACTTGTGGTAGACCACTTCAGTATGGTGCTTAAGAAAGATAACTTCTCTGGGAACCCAGTGATCAGGAGAAGCCTGATTAATTCAATCCCAAGGAGTATAAGAGAAGAGGAAAATGATCTAATCCTTGGTAAGATCATGAAAGAGGAAGTGAAAAAGGCAATGTTATCTATGAAGCTTTCAAGGCCCCAGGCCCCGATGGTTTCCCACCTGCTTTCTTTCAGCATTTCTGGGAGGTGATCAAATCAGAGGTAATTTGGGCAACTAGGGATTTTTTCAGAATAGGTAAACTACTATGGAGCATGAATAAGACCTTTATTGCCCTGGTTCCAAAAAATTCCAATTCTCTGAATTTGAATGATTTTAGACCTATAAGTCTATGTAATACTATCTACAAGGTCTTTGTCAAGGTTTTAGTGAACAGATTAAAGCCTTTCTTGGAAAAAATTATTGGAAGTGCTCAAAAGGGGTTTGTGCCAGGAAGGCAGATCCTTGATGCAACTATTACAACCCATGAGGTTATCCATTCAATGGAAAAGAGTAGGCAACCAGGAATGGCATTCAAGTTGGACATTTCCAAAGCTTATGATAAGGCCAATTGGGACTTCCTTCAGGATGTACTAGAAATAATTGGATTTAACAATAGGATTATAAACTTGATCATGTTGATGGTGAGCTTAGTGCAGTACTCTGTCCTACTAAATGGGTCCCCATTGAGTAACATAATGGTAGGAAAAGGCTTAAGACAGGGTGACCCACTCTCACCTTACTTGTTTATCATGGTAGTAGAAGTCTTGGGAAGGTCATTTTGTAAATTAGTGGATTTGGGCTGCATTAAAGGTGTTAAACCAGCCACTAATGCTGAAGCTAAGGTTATACAACAATTTTTGGATGATACCTTCCTATTTGGGGAATCTTCAATCATGGAGGTTGAAGCCCGAAAAATGATTTTACATAGTTATGAAGAAAGCTCAGGGCAACGGGTTAACTACCATAAAAGCAAGATTTATTTCTTTAACACTGATTCTTCACTTCAAAGAAGGATTAGGAAAATATTGGATTGCCAATCCACTTGCATCCCAAACACTTATTTAGGCCTCCCCCTCACTACCAAGGAGGTTTCTAATGAATTTTGGAATACAATAGTGGAGAGAATTCAAAAAAAGCTTGTAGGGTGGAAAGGGAAGATATTAAGCAATGCTGGAAAACTACAACTGATTGCTGTTGCTCTTCAAGGAATCCCTATTTATTTCTTATCCATATTTAAGATTAATCTAAATATGGATGAGAAAATTGAGAGAATTCAAAGGAATTTCCTGTGGTCAGGGACTGAAGAGAAAAATTAATTGAATCTGGTCAACTAGGAGGAGGTGTGTAAACCAAAAGCTAAGGGGGGGCTTGGGATTAGAAGAATGAAAGACCTTAATAAAGCTCTTCTCACAAAAATTGGATGGAGATTGGGAGAAGGAAACACGAGATGGGGAAATATTATGAAAGCTAAATATTTGTCTAATACCTCCTTTCGGTGGAACATATATAATAATGACCTCCCGTGAGGTTCAAAGATTTGGCAGAACATTGTTAGAAATAGAGGGCTGCTAAGAGAAGGATTGAGGTGGATTGTGGGCAATGGCTTCAATATAAGGTTTTGGGAAGACATATGGACGGATGGGAAACCACTGGCCTTAAATAAATATAGTGGTTTAATGGAACTCCTTAAGGAGGACATATGGGTTAAAGTGGGAGACTACATTGATCAGGGGAGGAGATGGAAGAAGTTGTATAAGGAGGACTATCCATAGGAGATAGTTATTCTCTTAGAGGAACTGGAAGAACTAATAAAGGAACAAAGACTCCCATTATTGCCACAGGACGATATCATGGTTTGGGATTTAACTTTGAATGGGAACTTCACTGTCAAATCTGCTTATACCTTAATGTTCAATAAGGAACTATGCCCAACTACATGGAGCAAGGTATGGATTAGTAATCTTATACCTAAGATTAATTTCTTTTGGTGTACGGTTCAACATGGAAATTTTTTAACAATTGATAATTTGAAAAAAAGTGGATTCTACGTAACAAACCATTGTTTCCTTTGTGAACAAAAGCAAGAAAGTATTTACCACCTTTTCATTGAATGTCAGTTTGCGGTTGACATTTGGACTAAGGTTTGGGAAAGATTGGGGGTGGCTTGGGTCATGAAAGATAACTTGGGACAGTTTGTGGACAATTGGGATTGCCCATTCCATCATCCAAGACTAATCCTTTTATGGAAGATTATCCCACCATATGTATGCTGGCACATATGGAAAGAAAGAAATAACAGGATATTCAGGGAGGAAAATAGGACGGTTGAAGTGGTTTTTGGAGTGATGAACAAACTGTTGAAGGAAAATCTAAGGGTAGCTAAATACAAGATGCCAAAGGAGGAACCTAGAAGACTTGAAGGCATTGTGGCTGAGAATTGGAGTTGTCAAGAGGATTTCTTCCTATTTGATAACTTCATTAGGAGGAGGAGACAACGGACAATATGGAGACCACCCACCATCACACAGTATAAACTAAATTTTGACGAAGCTACGAAAGGAGGACAGGGAGTGGCTGGAGGTGTGTTGAGAGATAGGAATGGTGATTTGCTATTGGTTTATGCAGACCAGGAGGGGATTGGTAGCAATAATGTGGCAGAAGCTATAGCGTTATTATGGGGTCTTCAACTCTCTAGGGAAAGAAACATTTTAGAGTTAACTATAGAAGGGGACTCCAAACTAGTGATCAATTTGGTAAAGGGGAAGGCAAAATTGGGATGGAAGATTAGAAATATCATCCTGGATATTAAAAATATATTGGAGGAAATGAGAATGGTCCACCTGCAACATATTTACCAGGAGGGTAATCAAGTGGCAGACGTTGCGGCTACCATGGGGTTTAACGTTAGGGCAATCATGTGCTAGTAAAATTTAGTTGATATTAACAAAAATCTAAGGATGTTGATATCCAAGGAAAAAGGCAAAAAAATTCAAAATGGTGATCACTAAATTTAAAAGTAAGGCCAAATTTGGCAAGACGGAGAACTTTGTTGCTAAATTAAACTTTAGCATTTTGGAAATAAGAGACAGACGTGGCCATACAAATAATAAGTGGAGTAATTATGAATTAAGGAAATTATCTTTTCGTAATTATGAAAACTCGTTGCAAGCTTCGAATCACTCTCCAAAAGGAAGTACAATAGATATTATGGATTGGGATGTCAAAAATTGACAGAGAGAGAAAATTAGGTTTTTTAATACCCACGAATCTCATAATAAGATGTTATAGGATTTTGGAGCACATCATACACGGGTCTGGAATTTTGATCCCTATTTCCTCAAAGGATTTAAGCAACAGAGTAGCCACAGAAATTTTGAAAGTGATAAAGTTTTGATGCGTATTTCTGAGGAAGAGAGGTCGGATAGTGGAGGAATTGAAATGGGAGGTGATCTGAATCAATTGGAACCACTGAGATTAGAGAACTTCAAGGATAGGATGGTGACCTAGTATCTTTTGAAAGAAGGAGGTTTTCTATGGTGTCCATGGCTGGGTACGATGAAAATTGTGCATTACAATTTGTGAATAGTTGGAATGATAGGAAGGTTACAATCAACAACATTACATTTCAAGTCACGGAGGAGGTAATTGCCATGGCAATAGGACTCACCATGAAGGTCAAAAAATGGAAGAAAGTTACTAAAGTCTCAGATGAGGCTAGCATGAATAACTTCTTTGCAGAGAATGAGGAGCTGATCCGCTATAGAGGAGGGTTTAAAAGGGATAAGTTACCTAAGCCCTGGGATGATGTGTGTCTGGTCCTAATGAAGTATCCCACACTAGAAGGTAGGTTTGGAGTGTGCTATTATTATCATTTTCCTTTGTTGAATCACTTTAGAAATAGGGATCTCATTTCCATTCCATTTTTCCTTATGCATTCGCTTGAGGATATGATTAATGATATTAGGGAAAAAAAGAGTAAAGGCTCAAACTTCACCATTATTCATCAGGGGTTAATTTTTCATTTGTATCAGTTCCACTTAGCTTTGTGTCCCCCTAGAGAGGTTGTAGTGGAAAACCCTTGCCATAGTTTGAATTCCCTCTCGAGCTCTAATACGAGGGACGAAAATCTATACTCCTAGGCCATCTCCTAGCAAGGAAACTAAGAAAAAGAAAAAACCTGACATAGCCCTAGAACAAAAGGGAAACAAGAAAATTAAAGTTGAGAAGGTGGTTGAGGTTGTTGGAGAGGATTTTGGTGAGGATATTGGGGGGAAAGCAAGAAGAAGGTCTGGTAGGTTAGCTCTGTCCTAGGCTAGGAATGAGCAGAAGTCCATTAGATACCCTGTTGAGGAAGTTGAAGAAGATAGTTCAGGCAATAACAGTGACAAAAGGGAGGAGGAAAATATTTTCAACTCCAAAAAGGATGAAGGTAATGAGGAGGGGGGAAAAAGTTTCAATTCTGGGAACATTTCGATGGATGATACTCAAACTCAAGTGTCGGATGACAAAGAAAGGAATACTGAGACAACCCATGTTTCAGCCAGCTTCTCACTTAAACCTATTACTTTTTGTGATGAGATGAGAAAAAAGGATAATTCCCCAATTACCATTTCTTCCCTATTAAGGAAAATTTGAAGATTTCCTCTAACCCATGGGTGCTACAGGATAAACTATAGGGACAAAAAATGAAGGAGGTTGTTGCAAAGAAGGTCAAGGAGCATAAAGAGGAACCTGGGGCGATGGAGGAGCATTACATGAACCTGGAGAAAAGGGTCAAAGCTTTGGAGGAGGGGTTTTTCACCTTCTCCAAGTTTGGACTTAAAGTTACTCATGCTGCTGCTACTACCCTCCAATTTCTGGCATAGGAGAAGGAGGAAGTTGGCTTGGACATGGAGGACAACAAATTACTCTTCAAGTTTCTTGTCGATGATTGGGCCCAGATTCTACTTCATGCAAGGGGAAAAGGGAAAAAAGAAATCTAAGTCTTTTTTAGTTCTGTTCAGTTATGGGGATCTAAGGATCCAAAGACTTTATATACCTTTATGGCAGTTATGGTTTTGCTGGTAATTAGCTGTATTTAAGTTTTTATTAGCCTTGGGTGCCTTTATGGACTATGTGTAGCTAGGTTGTTTCCTTTTTGGTTCTATCTTTTTTCTGGTTTATGGTTTAAGTCTCTGCCTACTGGTACTCCGATTTTGTTTGTCTATTTTTGTTACTGGTTGTGTTAGTGAACAGATTGTCCTTCGAGAAAATACATGCAAATCTGACCCTAAATGCCCAAGTGAAAGGACAAACTAACACCAACAATTGGATGGGTTATCATGGATTGATAACCTTCCTCTGAATTTTTATCGGGTACAGCTCCTCGTGTGAGATATTCAATGAATTTAAATATCTTACACTTTTACCCGAAAGTACGAAAGGATCTCTCACAGATTCTTAGATCGCGAGGTATATATTATTTCTAACAACAAAGAGATGCTTTAACTAATCTACAGAAATGAATAATAACACCAATCTACAGTAAAGATAGTAACCAAATATCTAGAACTAATAAATCAGGATTCACAAAGTAATACTGACTTAACATGCCTGAACACAAGGTTTCTAAGCCATATTCAAGAAGATACATATATAGACATCAAATCTCTGTATGCACAAAGTCATGCAAAAACTAAAACACCCATATCATATCTACCAATTACTGTCATTACAATATCTACCTATCTAAAACTCTAACCATTCTACCCTCCCCTTTGCAGCAGCATAAAATCTCCCGTAAGGAAAAGCATAAATCTCAGCCCAAACTCTCCTGTACTACAGCACCAAAGTCTCCCCCATAGAAAAAAAGTGGAACCCCCTTCACTCACTTGTTGTTGCCTATTTATCTTTTCTCTGTCAGTTTTGATTCCCCTTCTAGTAACTGTTTCTTGGAAATCTTTATTATTATAAAATCATCTCCGTGGAGACTTTTCAATTTCCTTCCTCCTTGGTTTTTGATGATAAACTTTATTTAAAGTTTATATTTTACCCCCACCATTCTGATGACTCCTCAACTTTTATCCTCGTAAGATCAAATCATTTTCAGTTACTAAAACTAATTCTTGAAATTGCCTCCTTCCGTTGCTAGATTGTCATCGGCTTTTTCTATCTTTATAAGATATTTAAATATCATTCCCCACTAATGATGATATAATGTTTATAAAACGTTATAATATCATTTTCTTCTCTCTAATTTTTTATCCATGACACCTGTCACTATGTATCATTGGGCATTCTGGGTTCAATATATGTTTGAAGTCATATATTGCTCAGCTCGTGTCATGGATATACACTCGAATTGCCACAATCAAGTTAAGGGGTGATATGCTCTCTTCACCTACACAACTGCCCTGCATCCATTCTATCAAGGGTGCACCTAGTTTCAGTTCTGACACAAGGAGCCATGGGCTGAGAGGAGTAGTGAAACATGTACAACCATGCATGATAAACATTTTCATCATAGTTTGTGTTCACAACATTTTCCTCCAAAACCTTTTCATCACCCCATCCTGATTTTATAAAGTTCTGTCTTCCATGGCTATGACTATTTTGTGTTATATTTTCAAAAACCTTTGGTAGTTATACGTTGCCGACCCTTGTTATGCACCATTAACAACAGAAGCTCCCAGCCAATGACACCATCTAGATACATAAGATCAAATGCACGATGAAGCTCTGAACTGGCTAGAGGTTTTATATCCTGGGACTGTTGATGTTGTCAAAGGCTACATGCTTGTGTTGGTTGATACTAGATTATGCAAATGGTTGTGTAGCTTTATCACAAACTGATGGAGAGGCATATCTCTTATGAATACACCTGGAACAACGATGAAGCCATAAAAATAGTTCAAATATTTAACAAATTTTTTCTAGGTAACAATTACCAATCCCAGATAAGAACCTATATGTTGTAGCAGCCGAGTGCATCATTATAATTAATCTAAGGTTCTTGATTTTGCTGGATGAGTATCAACCTTTCATCTCCATATATTGGATTTAAATAATGAAACATCACATGGCTCTTCATTTATCTTTACTGGAAGGCATTGCACTTTGTCGAATAGTTTATGTCTTGTCTCCTTACTGACCACAAGCCGTAGACACCAATCATTACAAAGGGAATCTGTGCTTGCAGAATCCTCATAGAGCGAAGGCTCGATGCAACACTTTCCATATACATTTGTCCCTACCATATGAAGATGTGTTTGATGTTGCAGTTATTCATTTTGATACTTCAGAGCCAAACTTTGCATCGGGTCACCCTTTATTGATACTCTTTATCTCAAATGTGAAATCAACTTTTCTATCTTCACAACATTACTACTAGCGGCAACTTTCACACATGTAATAAGAAGTTATTGTATGTCATCCTGTAGTCTGTTAAGTTCTAGAGCTTGTATTTTCCTAAATTTCATATACTTAAAACACCAATCAGAATTTCCTAACCAATCGTGGTCCACATTAATAGCTTCAACATCACAAGCATTCATGCTATAAAAAACAATGTATGATCCCTCTAATCTAAAGCCGAGATTGATTAAAAGGCTTCAAGAGAAGATGAAGGTTTTAGAGACTATGTCCCTCGAACCAAGATTTAGTATGATATACATGAGCATCACCTCAATCAAGCAGATCAGTCTCCTCGAGTTGGATTGATTTGTTTTAATGCATAGGCAAATGATAGCTCTTGATTTTTCTCAAATCTTAACCATGATTCCATGTTCAATATGTGTGTGGAATTTTAACTAATCTTCTTTCACATCTAAAATTCACAAATTGACTATGCTCGAGTCTACATTTAGACTTTGGATCTAAGCTTGATTCTAAAACTGAGCCGCTGTTCTCATTAATCTGGATCTCAAAACTTGACAGGCTGGAGCTCCAGATTTGAACTGTGCAAAATACACCACTTCAATCCTATTTCAAGCTGAGAATTTGAGAGAGAATCACTATGCTGAATGATAATCTACTCTAAACCATTTATGACAGATATCCTAAGATATATGTTTGCTTCTTCAATCACTCTGCACTGGATCATTGAACTTGAAGGCATTGAACCTGAAACTTGTTTCCGCATCTGCATATTGAAATTTTTGAACCACTTTACATTTTTAAACCACTGAACTTATCTCCATCTTGACCTATACCTTTGCACTTTCTCAAAATTGTTGAATTGGCGAAACTTGAGCTTAAATGACAAAATCTTGAACTTGTTGAACTGAACCTGTGGAATGAACAATTGAACCACTTCGAACTACTTTGAACCATCAAACTACTTTGAACTACTTCGAACTTCAGTTCAAAGTGGTTCAAAGAGGTTCAACCTTTGAAACTGAAAGTTTAAAAACTGAGACCACCTTGGGTACTAACATGCTGGTAATGTGCTGGTTACCAACCTTTTGACTATTAAGGGCCGACCCCCTTGTTTTTGGTTGCTTTTAATTTCAAAAACATATGGTTTAATTAAACATTTTATCTCTCAATTTTAAACTAATTGTTGGTTTGCAAAAAGTAAATCATTGTAATTTGTGCATTCTTCATGGCCAACCTAATTGTAAGGCTAATTGACATATACGTCCCTTTTGCATTGGCATAATTACAACTATATCTAGAGATTTGTTTGGACAAATGACATTCTAGAGTGATTGTCAAATTCCACTTCTAGATTTATATATTATACTTCAAATATATCTTGAATACAATTTCAATAGACTTGATTTTATCCATATATGAGAATGTTAGCATGACTATCACATCCATAAATAATTTAACATTGTTTAATCATATTGACCTCTTGATAAATAGGTATCCATTTTAGTTGCAATGTTATGTGCTATCTTCTTTTTTAGTGAACACATATTTGGTTACATACATGATCATTTATTTTTTGAAAATTTGTAAAAAGGGCAGTTTTCTAAGGGTCTCGACCCTTTTATAATCAAGTTAACAAGAAATCAAGTATTACATTTATCAAAAAAAAACAATATAAGCATAGCTTCAACACAGTTGCTACAAAATATTGTCTCAAATGATAAAAGAAATAAAGGATATATAATATCATAAACAAAATTAGATACTAAAAAAATAAACAAATAATATCAAAGTGCATTCAAGCTATCTCACTTTTTCCTTTAAGTATTGAAGATGGGGACTCATGACTTCTACAATAGGGTTTCGTTACCCTTGGCTTTAGATCCCTTTATATGTACACTCAACAATTATCGATGGAAAAGAAAGTTAAAAAGCATAAAACAAAGAATCAAATATAAAAATTTAAAACCTTATGCCTGATTTGCCTTGTTCCACTTATTGAACTAGAATAAAAGCTACACCTAGTTTTCTCTTGATATTGTGAATAGATTGATGTTTAGATGTAGTGTAGCAATATGGAATCATCAAATCACACTAACATGATTAAAAAACTATGAGGTGTGTTGTGAATGGTATTATAAAATTGGCATAAGAATATTGTGTTGTTGGATGAATAAAGTGGTGTCCTATTTATGTGTTCTTAGCAAAGAAAGGTAAGGGATATGGTGTAAAGTTAATGGATAGCTAGGATTTAATAATTGGTGTGCATATGGATTTATTGTGTAAAACTATGTCAAGTGAAATAAGGTAAGGAAATGGATTGGTTTAAGTTCCCATGAATGGAAGAGAGTTCTTACACATGAGCACAATGTAAGGAGGTTATATTAGGACAAGTGTGAGAAGTAGGCACTCACTACAAAGATGATGATTGTGAGAGGTAAACATGTTAGACAATCATCTCATATGCGTAATCACCTAAAAATGGTCATCTAGACTATTAGCCCCCTTTTCAATATTTTGGCTAAATTAATTTAATCATTTACCTAGACCAAATTGCTAATAATCAATTTATTTGATTACAACCTATAGTTTGACTATGCTATCCTAAGTTCATTATTTGATTAAAAGAAAATGTCCCCTTTTAATTAAATAAAAGACCTCATTCTTCTAACCCACTTAAAGTGCACACATAAAGCCCTTTTTCTATTTTGCAATTAAAAGAAAAGGCTTTGTGACTTTTGTCTTATATGACAAGTCAACTTATATTCTATTGGTTGACTTGTGTGTGCACATGGATCACTCCTCTTTTTGAATTCCACCGTTGATCATCCACCATCTTCATCTTGATCTCTACCATCTGTACATCTTTAAAAGGGAGAGAGCTTTCCCCTCAAATCCATCCATCTTTTGAGTATTGTTATGCTGCGGGTTTTCTAATAGGTTTCTTTTGAGCTTTGTGGAAAACTTCTATTTCTTGTTTACATTCTCTCATACCATGGCATTTTATCTTAGACTCATGTTGCATGTTAGTTTAGCTTCTATTTTGCAATAATCTTTCACATAGCTTAATAATGGTAATGTAAAACTCTCATACATGTTTTAGCATAGCTGCATTTTGCATTCTCATCTTAGCATAGTTTCCATACTTGCATTGCATTCTTGAGGAACTCCTTGAGACATTTGCATTCTTTCATCTTGTCTTTGGAACCTCCCATTGCATGGTTTACTAGCAAGAAGAGTATTCCTAAGGCTTAGATGAGAGCCCTTGAGCTTGAAATACACTCTCTTGCACTCTGTGGATAGGGAGCTCTAAGTCGACATCCAAGCATTCCAAACTCATGAAATTGTTTGGATGGAAGGGTTTAGAGTGTGACACTTTCTAGTATACATTTTTGGCACCCACCGTGGGGCTTGAATCAAGTTTCTAGCTCCATTTGCTTTCATTTCTTATCTCTGATTTTTTTTACAGCAGCATATTGGATCTAATCAAGTGCTTTTGTAGAATTATCACTTTGGTTTTAAGGCCAACCCATAAGTAGATTGGTTTGAAGGCCAAAAAATCTAGTTGGTTTAAAGATTTGATCATATCTTTTAAACTGCTTAGAGTTTGGTTCTGAAATATTTTTTGTAGGTTGGATATGCATCCAAGATGTCTCAGTCCGATTTTTAGAGGATTTTGACATGATTTGCGAAAGTTATGATATTTATTCATTTTCATAAAAAGTCATTTTTGGTCTCAAATTAGAATTTTTTTTAGAAAAAATTATATTTCTAGAAATTATTTTGAATTCTAATGGAGCTTCTTTCTTTGTGTTTTGAATTTTGATGTCGTATTAAGGATCAAAAACTTGATTTGATAAACTTGGCCTATTTTGACAAAATGGGTCTCTAGGGCACAAATGAAGAGATTTTTTTAAAAAATTTGCATTTTTTGAAAGCTCTCTAGTTTTTAGTAAGAGTATTTTCTTTATATTTCTATTTTTAGATTAAAAATCATAGCAAAGAAGTCTAATCTTGTTGACTAGGTCAAAAGAAAAGAGTAAAAATGAGAGCACTTGTGATTAACTTGCACTTTCTTTGCATACACATGATTGGAAGATAACTTGGATATTTGATACAACTAACCAATTTTTATTGTATTTTTTTTGTGATTATTTCATTCTAACTTGTGGGCTAATAAGTTGTGATTGTAGGTTGCCCTCCTTGTGAAGAAAAATTGAAACCTTGCATACAAAAGAACGCATGTCAAAGCTTCAAATGCGCAAGGGCTACTAACATTGTTTGCATGGCTGCCCAAAGCATGAAAACCCAAACTTGCTTGATTTTTTGTTTTCATGTGTGGCATTGACTAATTTTTCATTTTTCATAGGCACATAAAACTTGTGATTGGAGTCTTTTGGTAATAGGAGAGTATGCTCTTCACCCTTGTGGTGAATCAGAAATCTTGACTTGCCATTTGGTTTCAAAAGCAAGGGGTAACTGAATCTTCCTGGCATGTTTGGGAGAAAATGATTGGAATAGGAGAGTATGCTCTTCACCCTTGTGGTGAATTAGAAATCTTGACTTCTAAAAGTTGACCCACTTTTTGTGTAGTTAGAATCCTTTAGAGGGCCTGCTCTCGGACAACCTGAGAGGAACGACCCAAGTGGAGACAAGTAGATTACTCGGCTCTTCCAACCCACTATAAACTCAAGGCTATCAAGGACACAAAACCTTGGTAGATTTAGTGTTTGTCTTTGCCTAGTGTGATCACTTATGAAATTTCAACCATAGGGAGATCACTAAGAAAGAATGCTTAAGGTACTCTTGTGGTCACAAGATCGGTTACTCATCGCAAGGTGAGGTGTCTCGTAATTGGGAGCAAGAGGAACACTATGAATGGAAGCCCTATCTAAACACCCTAAGTTAGTAACTACCCTTTTTAGCCTTTCAACTTCTTGGTGCAAGGATTGATCCTAGTGGACTACCTGGATCACCTCAAGATTTTACACTCACTATATGTGTTCCCTTGGTTGTGCTTATGGCACTTCCATGACAAAGCCAATATCTCTTGTGGGCAACCACTTGGTGTGAGGCAAAGGAGCATCAAGTGTGGGCCAAGTTGTTGAGTAATAAACCGTGACTTCTAGGTAGATATTGCTTGATGTGTTCTTGAATGTGCTAGACCTGTGAAAATCTTTTGAACATACACATGATGATAGTTCTAGGGATTTCTTTTAAGACCTCACATATTCTTGTATCATGCAAGGTTGCTTTGTCCCTTTCTTGATTGTTTGAAGATTACTTCATGTGTCACTATCTTGCTTCGAAAGAAATTATTTTTGAACATCAAATTTGCTATGCTATCAATTATTGCCAAAATTTGTCAACCAAGTCAAAATGTCAAGTGCAAACATTTTCTTGTGTTACTTACTAAGGGGGGTTTCATCATTTGGTTGTGATTTTTTTGTGTCTCTAGTGCTTAAACATGCTTAAAGTGGCTCTTTGGTCTTAGTTCTCTTGGTCTTTTTGTCTTCATGGTCTATGTCTGCTTGCTAGTTATCCTTTTGCTGAAATGGTTTCCTTGATTTCTTGACTACACTCTTGGGTTGGGGAGTTGTTCACTTGTCACCTTACTTGCTCTATCTATTTGGCTATTTGGGCATCTTGCCTAGCTATTTACTTGAGTCATTCATGTTGTAAGTTTCTTAGACATATTGTTTGACAAGTTGCTTTAATCTCTCTCTACTATCTTGGCAAGTGAACACTCTACCTCCTATAGTTTCAACATCAAGTTATCTTCTAGGCTCTTTTATGCTTGGCTTTGCATCTAAAACTATGGCATGTAAACCTTGTGCAACCAAACTTTGACTGAATCTAGATGATCATGATATCCTCCATGTCACTAAAAAGTTTCAAGATCTATATGCACAATACAAAGAACTAGAAGAGACAAATGATCTTTCTTACCTTCATCTCTCTAAGCGCATGACATAAATGAAGTCTAAACTTGAGAAAAGGTTAGAGGAGAAGATTGCATCATTACATGAATCTTCCTTAAGGTCTTTACATGCATGTGAGTCACATTCTTTGAGGTCATCCTCTTCTTCTAGGTCTACATGCTCTACTTCAAGACATCAAATGTCTTCATCTTCTAGATCTAAAGACCTCTTTAGAGAACAAGCTAGTGATACCTCCTTTGAGCCTATACCAAAATTTCATGATGGACCTATCTTTGAACAAGATAATGATGAAGACATGGATGCATACCATTCACTTGAGAAATAACAAAAGGAATCTAGACATACTTCTAATAGAATTTTTGTTCCCTTGGAAGATTCTTATGATGACACTTTGCAAAAACTTCTTAGCAATAAGATCATCATGTTACCAAAGGCTGGCTCATATTGAAACCCATTCTTGGATATCTATTGTGCTTATCATCAACATAATGAGCATAGTACTTCAGATTCCATTGAGCTGAAAAATAATATCCAAGATCTTATTGATAATGGAATTATTGATACCTCTAATGACTCATGTGATGAGGATACTTTTCTTGAGAAAGATCATATTAATGAACCTATGTCTAGTGATGGTTTCCTTGATACCTCCACTTCTCCCAACACTCGTGCATCTCCCAACACTTCAAATCTTTCCAACATGCCTCCATCAAATAAAGAACCTAATGCTTTCCACATTGACTACGTGTATCCCTAAGGGCTACCTCTAAAAGAAACTCAAGCTAACCTTCACTTGGCTACAAACCTTTTCCATGCTACTAATCCTAAACATCCTCAACCTTCATGCACTACTATGCTTAATCCAAGCACTACTCCATTCACTCTTCATTCTCCCTTATCCTTAGAAGTGGCTCCATGTCAAGAGGACTCTCAAAAAGAAAAAGTTATAAATGTCAAGAAAGATCAAGATCAAGCACCCTTTCATCTCTTTTAAGATTTTTCCCCTCCATATCCTATATCTTGTCCACCTCCTAAGTATGATGAAGATTGCACTTCCATTATCTCCCTTGAGCTTACTGAAAATTATGAGAAAAGTTCTCTTCCTATGGTATCCAAAGCTACTTGTCAAGATCAAAGCATCCCCTCGTGTTCTACTTCTCCACATCCACTTCAAAATTGTGCTCAAGCTTCAAGTGCTTCTATTAAAAATGTTGCTCTTGTCAAAGCTACTCATGAGTCTATTGATGGCTTTGACCACGTTGTTCACTCTAAAGATGTTGATATCCCTTTTCACTATCCATTTGCATCTCCTAAGTCTATCCTTGCTCCTTATCCATCAAAGCTAAAGCCTTCAAACCTTCCATATATATTGGGACCTTATGTTCCTCGATCTCCTACATTCACTCCTAGCTCATTCCCTAGCTCTCCCATAATACCTCAAGATCAACAAAGAAACTCATCCTTGATAACTTTTCACCCATCTATCCACCTAAACCAGTCATATCATCTTTATTCATCCATAAATCCCAAGTCCTTTGGAAGCGAGAATAAACATAAGAATCCATTGAAAAATGAAGATCACTATGTCCCATCTAATAGACATGCGAAAGCTAAGGAAGGAAAAAAATTCAAGAGACTCAAAAGGTCCACTACTCAAAGAGCTAAACCAAGGAAAATATGGGTTCCTAAATCCATCATTATACAAATGCACTCTCAACCACCCAAAATCTAAAGCTATGTGGATTCCCAAGTCTCTTTTAAAAGACTTGAATATTGAAAATACTTCAAAGTTGACATTCAAGCTTCCAAAGACTTCCATTCCATCTTCTTCCAAAGATCTTCCTAAAAATATTACAAAGCCTTCCACTCCACTTTTGTCTAAATCTCTTCTACCACCTCATGCATCTAAACCTCAAGCTATTTCATCCATGATTCTTCCATCATTCCAATACCCCTCAAGGTGTGTGTCAATGTTGATCTTGTCCAATATTTCAACTACCCTCATGAAATCCTCTAAAGCTTACACTTACTTTCTATACATGAACTATTATCCTCCATATACTCTTCCTACTACCATTTCTCTTACATCACCCTATCAACATCTTTGAGCATAGCTTTCTATGGTCTTGTCTTATCATGACTTATCTTTCCTATAGGAGCACTATCTACATTCAAAAATATTGAGCTCTTTCTAAAAATTCAAAAAAAAAAAGAAGAAAAAATAGAAAAAAAGAAAAAAAAGAAAATGTGCCTTGGTGAAAACCACTTCTTGTGGCACCTTGGTAGGAAAAGTAAAGAGAAATAAATTTATCCTATGGTGAAAACTACTTCTTGTGGCACCATGGATAAGTACCATGATGAAAACTTGGCAAACATGCATCATGAGTAATTCTTCCATCATCCATCCATCCCCTCTTCTCTCTTTGATCTTGACAATGCTGAGCCATCTTTTCATATTGGCTATCTTATCCACGAGATTTTCTATTGTGCTCTCCCATTCACTCATAACCTCTATTTTGAGCTTTATTCTTATTGCTTTATCCCATTGCTATACTATCTAGTTGAACCCTTGGTCTTGATCACGATAAATAAAAAATGGTTCTTAGGTCTCTTGACATGTCTACTCTCTTTGATTGCACGCTTTCATGCTATCTTACTCATTGGCTTCCATTGCTTATCTTATATGCTATCGCACTTTTTAGCTTCACCACTTATCTTACATGCTATCTTGCTCATTACTTCCATTGCTTATCCAAAACATACTTCGTATGACTATTTCACCTCTTTCCCTAGCTTGGTTACTCTTGAGGAGTTAGTCCTTGAGGATCACTTTTACTTGCTTCATACTCCTTTCTTATCCATCTCTGCTTATCCACCAGCTTGTTTCTCCATCATGTCCCATACCTTGATAGACATTGGGAAAAAATGATGTGATCTTGCTTGAGAACTAGTGATCTCTAAATTATTCTAAAAAATCCAAAAAATTAGAAAATGTAATGAAAAAAAGATCATCTTAGTGAAAACCTAGAAATAGGCACTTTGATGTATCACCAAAAAAATTGAAAAATTCAAAAAATTGAAAAAAAGTCCTGAAAAAATCTGTCAAGTGGTGAAAACCTAGAAATAGGCACTACTCAAAACCCTTGCACCTATGTCTATCAGCCTCAATCACTCACTTCACTACACATTTCCTGGCTTGGAATTGTTTCTTGTCTTTGTCTCAGGGGCATAGCTACTTAGCCTATTGAGGTATTCTTGTGCATTAGGGTTTCTTTGACAACTCACAAAATAGTGTTTCTCAACACTACCCCCACCCACTTTGACATCAAGTGTTTATCAACACTTTTCAGATAGTTTACCTATAGTCTCCGATGTCGTGATATTTCTCACTATTAGAATCAAGTCTTGAAGAAATAGCCAAGTGAATTTTACACATGCACTTTAACACTTAAACGACTGAGCTATGCTAACCTTTATCTACTTTGTGTGCTGTCTATGATGATTTCTTTGCCATGTGTTCCCTCCTTAATAGTCTTTCAAGGATGTCATTGACTAGAAGACTGGGGGCATGGGACATATTTTTTTGATTTTTGCTTCTAGGTATACTTTGTTTGTCTATAGTGTTGTAAGCATTTATGCTTGTCCTATTCAACATTTTGACTTACAAATGTATCATCCTTGACTATTTTGCAAGACTGCACTCAGGTTTTATCCTGGCGCTTATGCCTTGATATAGGTGTAATCTTGCTAAATTAAACTTAGGGAGTCTAATTGCGTAGTTATCTTGACTTACATGTCTATGATACTTAGATTGGATTTCCACATACCTATATGATATCGATCATATTCATATCCTCATAGTTATACTAGTGATGGTTGTATGATCTCATGATGTCCCTAATAAATGCTCAATGATAAAATTAAGAGTTTAAATGTTATGCACTTCTTGCTGGTAAACCACTTTGCATTTTAGCTTGCATTTTAGGTTCATTTTCTAGCTTAGTCTTGCATTCTTGCATATGGGGAAAGCTCTCTCTTCATCTTTTTGCAAACATATCGGCTAACTCCTTTCATATATTTCCTTACTTTCTTCTTGTTCATGTCTTTTCACCTTCTTAATCTTTCACTTCATCTCTTTTCTATCTTATCATCACATTATATAAAGTTTTGACCTCTTAAATAATTTTGACATCCTGGATTCATTTTCGGGATCAAAATCCAAATTCGAGTCCATCTTGATTGTCAAAATTGTCTTTTAAATTTCTATTTTCTTCTAAGCAGTTAGTTGACCTTTTGAGGTCTAATCTCTGAATCATCATTAGGGAATCTTCATTTCTTCATGTCTTCATCATTTCCATACTTCATATCTACTTCAATTCACTGTTTCATGTCCAAAATCACCTTTCTACTTGTTTTGACCTAATTTTTATGCTATATCCTTTAAGGTCCACTCTAGTCAAACTAGGGCATTTTATCAGTTTCTTATAGTCATTCTTGGGTTCTAATCATCTATCTGTCATCTTGGACATTGCTATATTCTAATTTTCTCATGTCTAGCTAGTTTTTGCATCCCCTTACCTCATTTGAATTTCGATCCCGAGGGGTTAGAAATACTCTATCACTAATTGCTATAGCTATCTATTTCTTAGGAGCATTTGTTTAATCTTCTCACTTGTTCTCGATCTATCTACTTTGCTAAGTGTTAGCATTCTTCTTGAATTATGACATCATCTTGTCCTAGTGTTCAGTACTACCACTATCAGGCTGTACATTTAGGACTTGCTATCTTTTTCTACATTTTGTTGTTCAAAATCAGATATCTATATCTATCACCACCTACTTGGCTTTCTATTTTTTTTGACATAATGTGTTCCTAGATCGATCATGCATTAGTCAAAGAGGGGCAAATGTAATCACCTAAAAATGGTCATCTAGACTATTAGCCCCCTTTTCAATATTTTGGCTAAATTAATTAATCATTTACCTAGACCAAATTGCTAATAATCAATTTATTTGATTATAACCCATGGTTTGACTATGCTATCCTAAGTTCATTATTTGATTAAAAGAACATGTCCCCTTTTAATTAAATAAAAGACCCAATTCTTCTAACCCACTTAAAGTGCATACATAAAGTCCTTTATCTATTTTTCAATTAAAAGAAAAGGCTTTGTGACTTTTGTCTTATATGACAAGTCAACTTATATTCTATTGGTTGACTTGTGTGTGTGCACATGGATCACTCCTCTTTTTGAATTCCATTGTTGATAATCCACCATTTTCATCTTGATCTCTACCATCCGTACATCTTTAAAAGGGAGAGAGCTTTCCCCTCAAATCCATCCATCTTTTGAGTATTGTTATCTTGCAGGTTTTCTAACAGTTTTCTTTGGAGCTTTGTGGAAAACTTCTATTTCTTGTTTACATTCTCTCATACCATGGCATTTTAGCTTAGATTCATGTTGCATGTTAGTTTAGCTTCTATTTTGAAATAATCTCTCACATAGCTTAATAATGGTATTGTAACACTCATACATGTTTTAGCATAGCTTCATTTTGCATTCTCATCTTAGCATAGTTTCCATACTTGCATTGCATTCTTGAGGAACTCCTTGAGACATTTGCATTCTTACATCTTGTCTTTGGAACCTCCCATTTCATGGTTTACTAGCAAGAAGAGTATTCTTAAGGTTCAACTGAGAGCCCTTGAACTTGAAATACACTCTCTTGCACTCCATGGATAGGGAGCTCTAAGCTGGCATCTAAGTATTCTAAACTCATAGAATCGTTTAGATAGAAGGGTTTAGAGTGTGACACTTTTGAGTGTACAATATGTACATTATGATTACTTTGAATTTAAATGTTGTGGTTTTTATCTTGGGAAAAATAGGAGCATTTGATATTGGTCCTTTAAAAAGAACTTAGAGATGGCATTATCATTCATACTTAATGAAATGAAATTCATTACATTGTTAGATATTTATTTAGACAATGTTCTAGCTAGGTTGTTTGAAAACTAATGTTAGGGGACCTTATAAGAATTAGGATAGAATGGAAGATAATTTCATTTTATGATCTTAGTAGATGTAATTGTGAAATGTTTGTTGAAGTTGAGGAGATCTCAACCCGCAACTTCCAAGAATAACTTGCATGAAAACACCTATAGCAAAAAGAGAGAAGCCAGCCTATGGAGGCTTGAATTCAAAGATCCACAAAAGATGAGAGATTCTTGATATGCAAAAGATAAATTGTAATTTTATTAAATAAATGAAATTAAAAAGAGAGATCAATCATTATAAAATGAGATCAAAACCCTAAAAGGTAACTAATCTAGGTTACATTATAATAATTAATAAAAGAATTAATTATTATGTGCCTAATGTTTAGCTTAAGTAAACTAGAGATAACAAGTGGACATAATAATTAAATCAAAATGATTTAATTAATAAGAAAGTGCCTTATTACTCTAACACATGGGGTAACTAAAAACCTAGAAACTGCGACTGAAAGTAAATGTGAGTCTCGCCAACAAGGCCTGATGAGGTACACAATCACAACCAAATCTCTATAAAGAGGAGAAATAGAGAAAATCACATGGGAAAAACCTTACTCTAAGAAGAGATGGAAAGAACACTACAACATTTGGGGCCAAATTGCAATGGTGGTGTAATTTATGGTGATTTTATTTTATTTTTTGCAATTGTCCCCAACAATGTCACAATACTGATGTTGGCATCATAATTGCGACACCATTACAAGCATAAACAAAAAAAGAAAACACAAGAATCATTTTCCATTTGATTTTGATTATGGAGAGCTGCACGTGAAAGAGGTGGAGTGAGTTGGCTACGAAAGAGGTGTAGTGTTGTGAACTTGTCATGGCCTTTGTGATTAGTGCATTTGGTTGTTGTGCCCTTGTGATCTCTACATTTCATTTTTGTGCCCTTGCTCTATGATTTCATAATTGTGTCATGCCCTTTCTCTGTGATTTCATTGTCGTGTCATGCCCTTGCTCTATGATTCTATTGCTATGTTGTGCCCTTGTGATCTACATGCCCTTGCTCTATGATTTTCTTCTAGGGTGAGAAGAGGTATGTATGTAAATGATCTTTTCATTTCCTTCTAAACATGTATCTCTTTATATATTCAGAGAGATCTTTTTTAAGGTGCTTATTACATATTATCTACATATTAGAAAAATGATCTAGCTGCATACATATTCCAAAATCCAAATAATAAAACAATAAAACTCAACCCATACTAAGTGACTTACCTCAAGATCCTACACAAAAATAATGTAGACCAGGAAAAATGGGCAGAGTTCACAAGAAATTTTAGATAAACATATCATAGCAGATATCTTTATATATTTAGAGAACTTTTTAAAGGTGCGTATTACACATTATCTACACAATATAAAAATGATCTAGCTACATAAATATTCCAAAATCCAAATAATAAAATAATAAAACTTACTCAACCCATGCTAAGTGACTTACCTCAACATCCTGCACAAAAATAATGCAGACCATGAAAAATGGGTAGAGTTTGCAAGAAATTTTACAATAACATATCATAGAAGATATTAAAAAATACACAAACTAATTTTTATACTATAAAAGGGTATGTGCAGGATCATGGTGTGCCAAAAAGTGGCAATCTAAAAATTTTGTAGTTCTGAAATATCTTAAACCATTTCAAAATCTATTCCAACTTTTTTCCCACCCACCCTGGTACTAAATGAAGACAATTAATATCTTTATAAGGTCTACTATATCTTTTGATACCAAACCTACATGGTCAACTTTAAAAAATCCTAAAATGTGCTTTTGGCCTATTTTTATGTGATTTTTAATACAAACATGTAGCTGGCGGCTTTTTTTTCACCAAAATTTGATGAAATGAAAAGGGTTTATTAAGAACGTTCTTATCTTTCAATAAATGTAAGGTTTGTCAAATTATGAGTTCAGTAAGTAATTATTGGTTATTTTCTAATGGAGTTAATTATAAAGTGCTGACTGACACATTACTTGAAAAATAGCTATAACTTTGAAATGGTACAACATTTTTTAAATCCAAAAGATGCATCACATCCTATGTTTCTTCTACTATAAGGAAAAAATATGAAAATTTTCATTTTGCAGAGTTTTAAATTAGTTAAGGTGGTCAGACACGAGAGTTGTTTTATTCCAAAAATGCTAAAGTCAAAAATTAATTATTTATTATTTATTTAGAATAAAAATACACAAAAATATGTGTCACATCCAGGCATGAGTCTACTACTTATATCTAGAATATTATTAAAAAATATTATCATTTGATTTTGATTAAGGTGGTCAGACATACATCTACTTCTTATTTTTGTTCTGAAATTTTTGTAATATTGCATTAAAATTCAAAATTTTGACCAATCAATTTTATTTTATTTTGAAATAAGTCCTAGTAGTTTAGAAACTAGATTCAACTTTCTAGAAATTCTTTTCTCTCAACTTTTTGATATAAAGTTAATAACAAGTAAAAAATTGCATGTCATGTTGACATAACCCTAATTTTCTAATTTTTTATTGCCACTTAAGAGCATAGTTTGGTTGACCATGATCTTGCACATACCCAAAAACTCTTCCTATTTTATTGAATAGAAAAATAAATAGAGTTAAAAGCATGAGCTATGCAATATTAGTTCAATTTAATCAATCCTAGACTCTTTTCTTAGCTCCACCAAACTCTAGGTGATCTTCTAATTCTAAGATATACTCCATTTTTTGTTTTCTTAAGCCTTTGATTTCCTAAGGCATTTTCGAGTATGGATGAGTTTTTACTCTCTAGCTTATTGATGTTGATCAAGAAACACATTTACTACAATAGTTTCCTTTGTAATCATAAAAACTGAATTCTACTGTTAATAAAAAGAATTGCAATGATCTCAATGCTAAATGTAATTGATTCTTGAAAGGCATGTGGGGATTAAGTATTCTTTCTGGTTTAATCAAAGGAGAAATAGAATGTACTTGGCTAACATCCAAGATAAGATAAGGCTTAGAGTATTCATGGGTTAGGCACCATAACCCAAATTCTTATATTATTATCGGAAACAAAGAGATCCAATGGTAGCATCTTTTGAATTGGGTGTGCATGAATATCCACTAGGTCTATGAACAACAATTCTAGGAGTTGTTTGTGCTTGTCCTGATACTACTTCGATAGAAAACATGGCATGCCCAATTTAAGAGGATTACTTCCCAACTTGAAAATAGAAAAATGTTATTGACTAACAAAAAGTTTGTATAGTAAAAATAAGGCTATTGATATTGGTATGGACTAACAAAATACACAGAATGATATTACATTGTAAACAAGGTTGTATTTGATATTATTTTTAATTCATAATCATAGGGTATGTGCAAGATCATGGTGTACCAGAAAGTGGTGATATGAAAAATATGTAGTAATGAAATACCTCAAAGCATTTCAAAATCTATTCCAACTTTTTCCCCATCCATCCTAATACCAAACCAAAAAAAAATACCTTTATAAGGCTTAGTATATCTTTGGATACCAACCCTACCTAGTCAACTTAAAAAATGTCCCACAAAACATGTTTTTGGCCTGTTCTTGAGTGTTTTTTACTTCAAATATATATTTGATAACTTTTTTCCAACAAAATTTGATGAAATGAAAAGGGTTGCTCAAGAATATTATTAGCTTTGCCTGTCAAATAATGAGTTCAGTAAGTAATTATTACTTATTTTCTAATGGAGTTATGTATAAAGTGTTTATTGACACACTGATTGAAAAACCACTATAACTTTAAAATGGTACAATATTTTTGAAATACAAAAGATGCATAATATTCTATGCTTCTTCAATTATAAGTAAGAAAAAAAATGAAAAATTAAATTTTACAAAGTTTTGAATTAGTTAAGGTGGTTAGACATGAAAAAAAATTTAATTCTAAACATACTATAGTAGAAAAATCATAATTAATTATTTATTTATAATAAAAGTACCCAAAAATATATGTCACATCTAGGCATGAGCCTATTTCTTATATCTAGATTCTTATTAAAAAATATTAACATTTTATTTTGATTATGGTGGTCAGGCAAACGTCTACTTCTTATTTTTGTCCTGAACATTTTGTACTATTGCATTAAAATTAAAAAAGCTTATGAATTAATTTTGATTTTTTTAAGATAAGGCCTAGTAGTTTAGAAACTAATTTCAACTTCCTAGAGATACTTTTCTCTCAACTTTTTGATAGAAAGTTCATAACAAGTTGAAAATTGCCTGTCAATTTGAGAAAACCCTAATTTTCTATTTTTTGATTATCTCTTAAGGGTATAGTTTGGTTGACCTTGATCTTGCACATACCCTATAGCTAGATACCATATGACTCCCTATTTGAATTTTGTTACCTCTATTTTTTGCTGAAATTTTATGTACCAAGATCTTACTTTGATCATTATAAGTATATGATGATTAACTAGTTTAGTATTTCATTAAATAGCATTGGGCACACAAATTATTTATTTAATTGAACTCCTTTTTGAGTTGTTTATTCACATATTTGCAATCACTTTCCTTAGTGTTATCCTAAGATGATATTGGCTTTTCTATGCATCATAAAAATATAGAGAAAGAAATTGAAAATCTATTATAGAATATATAAAAATAGAGAAACAATATAGCTGGGAGAAGCAAGGATTTAGGTTACTTGAAGATGGAGAAATAATTTTTCAATTGAAAATAATTTAAGCAATCAGCTATTCCTAGCTAGTAGGATCAAAGAAGGTTTTTGAAGGTGATAAAATTGCATATATAGATGCATCACTTACATGCCAGGTATGAAGTGCATTGCCCAACTTATAACACATGGTTGGATATAAAGGCTCCCTATGTTATCCCAACAATGGAAGCCAAGGATGTAACCATTCATGTATTGGCATAGTCTCCCTATGAGGATCCCAAGTATCTATTGTTGTTTTTAATTTGGGCATCACTATATGATCCAAAATGTTATAGTAAGAATTTGGTATAGCTCTAATACCATGTAAGAATTTGCCTGAGGGAAAAATTCACGTAGGAACTAAGAACTCAACCACAGACACAATTGTAGACCAAAAATGGATATGATCAATTAATCAGAGTATGTCCTAATACATTGCTCTATTTAGTATATGATGTGATATGCAAATACACTAGGAGTGCCTATATATAAAGACCTCTCAAGAAGCACCTAGAATGTCTCTAGAAAGAACTAGCAGATAAGATAAGCATTGATAACTAAGCAAACACCTTATCCAACATTCTAGATGAGTGGATAAGATTAGAAGGTTGTAGACACCATGTGCTTAATTAGTGTGCTAACTCTTGTGTTGTAGACACCATGTGCATAAAAGAGGTGTCGACTCCTATGTTGTCAACATGACAACTCACAAGAGTGCGCATACTCCTAGGTGGCTAATAAATAAATATCAAATTAATACATTAACCTAAGTAAACTTAAGTAAGTGTAAATAGTAAATAATTATTTATACCAATAGTTATGAAGTACTGAATCTGGTAGTAACTTATCCCATCTCTCCAAAAAATGTAGCATAAGTTTAGGGTCCCTTGGTTCCTAGGAATTTGTAGCAGTTATTCTCATTGCTAGAAGAATAAATTCAGTGAAGAGTGAAAGCAGTTGAAGAAGAAAGTTCTACTTCTATGTAAATGCCATAATCATGAGGCTGCCATAATGCCATTACCTCTAAAACATGTAAAGGATGTTGAAGTGATTTCCAACCTTGAAACACTCTTATAGCAATGGCAAAGCAAATGTAGATGCAATACATGACAAATTCCAAGGTGATCATGACAAAGCCTAATATCTTAATCTCTTAAATGCAATAAATTGGAGGGTAAGAATCTTGTGAGAAGTGTGTTTTGTTTAAAGATCCCATGCATGCAAACTTTGAAAGGAGCAAGTAGATAAAGAATGTACGCAAAAACTAGAAAAATGTTTCAAATGAAAAAATTTGATAAACCAACATTTAAGATATTAAGATATGTTGGTTTAAGCAAATGCAAATTTTATTTCCAAGGTGATCATAATAGAACAAGAAAGAATGTAATTCCTACTATAGTTTGGTCGAACAAAGATGAAGTTTTGACACAATAATGACTCATGTTTAACACCATTCACTCACACATGGATAAACCAATAGATGGCTAAGTTGAAGGAAAAAGGAATTTGATTGAAATATGAACTAATAAGGAATCGTGTGAACTACCTGAATGTTCAAGAAAAAAAGAAGGCCAAAACAAGAAGAAGAATGGAGAGAGTGATAAGGAGCTACAAACAAAAGGAATGAAGAGGAAGGGAATAGAGAACAAGGGGCATAGGATTTTGATCCTCAATATCTTTCAACTTCACATTGTGTTGTAACTCTGGCATAGGTGTTTGATCCTCGATAGCTTTCAACTTCACATTGTGTTGTGGTGTTTGATCCTCGACAGCTTTCATTTCAACATTCAAGTTTTAAGATTGGTCAACACCCTCACTTGCTAATCTCTCATGTCAAGCACTTTCTGTACTATTTCAACACCATGTTCTTGCTTCTAAGCTAAAAATTCTTCAGATGCATTTTCTTGTAAAACATTACGTTTGTAAAATTTTATGTATTATTTCAACACCAAATGTTTCTTTCAAAACCTTATGTGCAGATATAAATATTAAGTACAACATGTTCAATATTTTTGTAGATATACACACTAACTACACCAAATGTTTCTTTCAAAACCATATGTGCAGATATAAAAATTAAGTACATGTCCAATATTTTTGTAGATATACACATTAATTACACCAAATGTTTCTTTGAAAACCATATGTGAAAATATAAAAATTAAGTACAACATGTCCAATATTTTTGTAGATAGACACATTAATTACACTAAATGTTCTTTTCAAACCATATGTGCAGATATAAACATTAAGTAAAACATGTCCAATATTTTTGTATACATACATATTAATTACACCAAATATTTCTTTCAAAACCATATGTGTAGATATAAACATTAAGTACAACATGTCCAATATATTTGCAGATATACACATTAATTACACCAAATGTTTTCTTTCAAAACCAAATGTGCATATATAAATATTAAGTACAACCAACTCAATAAGGGTACATGAATAAGTTATTCCTATGAAGAAGGATCATGTTAGATGATACAAGGGAGTTTGATCGAAATAGGGAGATGACTGCTAGATTGTTGTCTAACTTTCAAAGTCCAAGTGATGACAAATGTTATTGTCCTTGCAAGTGTTGTAACAAACTTAAAGACAAGAAGGATCAAAATCAAAATCAAAAAAACTAAGAGACATTGTTGGGAGAATGTTCACACTAAAGGGGGGTTAGATTATCATCAATTGGTTGGTTGTTTGTTATATTGTTTTTCACAATTAATAGACTTATGAACCATATAACAGGGGTTTGATTAGCATCATTTTTATATAGGTCAATCTCCCTATGGTAGTACATGATATGGATCAACACATCTTGGAGGAACACAAAGGTGTGAATATGGAGGAACATGGAGGTGTGACTATTGAAGGAGAATATCATGATCCCATGGAAGATGATGATCATGTGCCAGAAAACACATTTGAAGATGATGGTATGAATGCATTGATCCATGACACATTTGGGTTGTTGATGCTAATGATGATGATGAGGATGACATTGTGGTCATCCATGATATACCTCTACTTGAGAAGGCAAACACAACCCTTTATGAAGGATCCCAATCAACTCTTTTCTTTGTTGTATTGTTATTGGTGAATTTGAAGGTTATGAATGGTTTATCCAACATAACAATGTCACATATGCTAAAGTTTGTGATATATGTCATTATAGTCTATAAAAGGTGAAATATGTACCATTAAAATTATTTATACTAATGACTAATTTTATTTTATTTTCTATAGATTGATAGGTGGCCATCAAATTTTCTTCCTCACTCATACCAAGAATTATGTGCCACTATGAAACATATTGGAATGGAGTATCAATCAATAGATGATTATCCTCAAGATCATGTAAATTATCATAAAGAATATAAAAATGAAACAGAATTCCCTAAATGCCATACAAGAAAATATTGAGATGCTTAAGTGATAAAATAAGTTCCTCACAAGGTTCTTTATTACATCCCCATTATTCTACATCTTAAATGATTATTCAGGTGTAGTAACTTGGCACAATTTATGGATTACCATGCATGCAATAGAAGTTGAGATGACATTATTTGAATACCTATGGATGGTTTAGCATTTAGGGACATAGAGGAAAAGTGGTCACACTTTATAGAAGAACCTCAAAATCTTAGGATTTCTTTGGTAACTGATGGTGTCAATCCATATGGAGAGATGAGATCCATTTACTTGGTGTGGCCTATTTTTATTGTCAACAATAACCTTCCTCCATGGATGTCAATAAAGAGGGAGAGCACTATGTTGGAAATGATTGTTCTAGATATTTAATTATTTTATTGTTACCTACATGTAATTATAAGTCTTTGAGTGAAATGACCACAATAATTATCTAATGTTGTTCATTCAACCAGGTAAGTACCAAGTGAAAGATATGAATGTATATAGTTTGCCTCTTATCGACAAGTTTCTAGTGTTATGGAATGGTTCTCAATATGTATGATATCTCTAGATCAATTGGACAATTTTTTAAAAAATTCCATGCAATTTTTGTGTGGTCAATTCATGAAGCCCTAGGGTTGACACATTTCTATGGCAAGTTATGTTGAAATCTAGTTGTACACAATAATACTAATTCAAAAAATGAACATATTTAATCCAATTGCATCATTATCTTGTAGGTGTTCAAACAAAAGGAAAAATTTTATGTCCAATGTGTGGTCCAAAGATAAAATCTCATCATTCCAA
Organism: Cupressus sempervirens; assembly: GCA_028749045.1. NCBI lineage: Eukaryota > Viridiplantae > Streptophyta > Pinopsida > Cupressales > Cupressaceae > Cupressus > Cupressus sempervirens. Next base: position 328,688,397 of record CM053787.1, read on the forward strand.
AAGTTTAAGAAAATAGGTGTTTGATGAGAATAAACACTTCCTCCACAAGAAACATAAGTTTTGAAGTGCCAAAAAACATCTTTTCAATGGGAAAGAAGAGTACATCAAAACTAAAAAGAATGACATCTCACTTATGGTAGTTGGAATATAATAAAATTTGAGGTCATCAAGGCATCAATATTAACCACCTTCAAAAGGGACTAAAATGTTATCCTAGAGAATTTAGTAGGCTGACCTACTACAAGAAACTACAAATTGTACATTTGTTTGATACCATGCATATTGGATGGAAGGCGTGACAAAGAGAAACTTGCCAAAATTTGTAGTGACATTCATAATTCCAATCATGCAATGAAAACTTTCATTGAATCAATAACAATGGAGACTAGATTATTAATGCACGTGCCCTTCCTTGGTTATTAATGGAGCATCAAAGTAATGACATAAAATAAGTTGTAAGAAAAAGGAGATTTCTTATAGGATTTGTTGCAAATATAAGCAATATCATATCAAATAAAACTGAATTTGGCCCAGGGCTGAAAATGCATGATTGGCATACCTTCATCAAGGTAAGCCACAATCTTTTTGTATTCACAAGATATTTGTCAAACTACATTCAATTTTCATTGTATTACATTAGAAAAGAATGAAATGGTTAGTTAACAATTGTTGTAGTATGTGCTACCCCTATCACTCCCAAATGACTTTGAAAATAATATCAAACAAGTGATATATGATCTTGGAAAATACATGAGGTAAGTAGTTATATTTGTTCAATATATCAAACAAGTAATATATTATACAGTCTTGTATTTCTATTGTTTTGTGTCTTGAATCCCTTGTAGGTGGTTGTCATCCAAAGAATTCCATAAATTAGATATAAAATATTGGAAGAAGAGAATTCCTCTACTAATGTGTGAATGCAAAAGTGTTTACCTTCAACTTTTTTCAATGCACAAAACACTACCTCATACACCAAATTGAGGAGATTGAATTGTGTGGACCTATATAACCTAGATCAATGTGGATGGTTGAGAGACACTTGAACTTTTTGAAGGGTTTGGTTTGAAAAAGAGAACATCCTAAGGGTTCTATAATTAAGGGATATATGGCATACTAGATGGTGGTATACATTACTCAATATCTTTCTAATCTTGTAGCAAAGACTCATATAGATTGCATTTGGGATCTTGACTACATTAAAAAAATTGAAGGGGAGTACTTAGTGGGGAGAGGTAGATTTAGGAAAGTGAGAGGTAATCAATTATAAGATGTTATTATAATTAATTAATTTTTAATCCTCAAAGTAAATCTGTTCTAAGTCATCTGTTTACTTTTGTACAAATACTAAAGAGTGGGATGCAATGCATTTGTTTATTTCAAACAATCAAGATTGGATGATGGTATGGATTGAGCGATGTCAATATTATGACCAGGGATTAAAATGGGAATCTATGTCTTCATTGGTTAAACAAGCTCATTTTAATGGATATTCCAATGTTACACAAAAGGAAAATAGATTTAGCATATGGTTTAAGAGACCTCCAAATACTTATAAGTTTGTTAATCAACCATATGGTTTTGAACTCGTGGTGGAATAATTTATACATATTTGACATTATTGTAGGTGAAACACCACAAGACTATGTTCTACAATGGTTATTAATTTTGCATCAAATATTTAGATAACATGAAGAGAACTTGTGGTTCTAGGATAAGTGCAATCTTCTAGGTGACCAATATTTTGTCTAGAAATGTCTTCATCCTTGACAATCTCAAAATTGATATTATGGCATTTTGGTTGACATAGTTGACTATGACTTTAATTCCTTCAAATTAGTTATCTTCATTGTTAAATGGTATAGAGTATGACTCAATCAAAATGATCCTAATAGAACTATTATTGAGCACGAGAATGGATTTCCAATGATTAATACAAGGTTGTTTGAGCCAGTTGCCAATGAGCCCTATGTTCTTCCAAGCCAATGTGAGCAGGTATTTTACTCAAAGGTTCCACATAAACTGGGTTAGTAATTTATTGTTAGACATGATCCAAGAGGAAGGTTGATAAATTATAATGTGATGGAAGAAGAAGAGACCAAGGAAGAGGAAGAAGTGGATCATTGTCAAGAGTTAGTCAATGATGCTCCTGAAGCAAATGATGTTACTACAGATCATGATGATGATGTTTCTATAGATCACAATGATGATGCTTCTACTAATCACAATGATGATGAGGAGAGGGAGGATGATGATCATGATGATTATGATGATGATGATGACGATGACTAGGATAGTGGTGGTGACAATGTCAATGACAATGATGATCTTGATGGTGAGATGGATGAAGAATAATATCAATGTATATACAACTAAATATTTTCTATCCAAATTCTGATTTCTAAATTATTAATACAAGTAAACATTTTAAATTGAATTTGGTGTACTAATACAAATTTAACTATAATATGTATTGGGATTAAGAAAACATCTTGTATTTCAGTTGTAGGGGATGCAGATAATGAGCATGTTGAGGTCCAAGCCTGTGGGAAAGATGATGTGGTTGGACAAGGTAAAGAGCACTACAATGTTCTTTAAAATCTTTAAAGTCTCATTTAAAAAAAATTTAACTCTTTTATTTGTTATTTTAGAGGACCAACCTTTGTAAAAGACATCAAGTGCACATCCATGACTAAGAAAATTTCAATGATGACATAGATATGCCCCCCAAAAATATAGGGAAGGACAAAAAAATAAAAAAATGAAAAAAAATTGATTCATTTGAACTTATGTAACTTATTTGATAATGACTGATGTTTATGTATAGATGTTTTATTTATGTTTTATTGAATGTTCATGTGAATGTTCTAATGAATATTATGTTTTGTTGTGGTTTCACAATGTATGCCTAATTTTTCAAAGAAATGGGGACCCCGTACTATTTTTTTAAGCTTTCCAACTCCCTAGTCCGGGGTCTAAGTCTTTTTTAAGGATTTTATCTAATGTTTTTGGTCAAATCCAAGTACCGGTTCAAAAACCCAAATTTTAGATTTCATCTTCACAAGGAAAAGTCACCTTTTTTTGTAAAAAAGGGGTGCACCAATGGACCTCCCCAGGTGTACTGGTGCACCAAAGCACATGGAGAAAGCATCATCACTTGGTGATGAGCAGTAGTGTAGCTACGCAACACCAAGTGGTGCACTGGATCCTCGGGTCTATAAAACTCAGGACCCCTCTACCTCCTCACTTGCCTTCATTCTCCTCACTCCAATCTTAGTGTTACACACTACCACACCTCATCAGGTCTACTACTCTATGCCTCACTTCCCTTTTTGCCACCTACATAACACAAAAAACATTAATAAACCTATAAAGGTGCACAGCTACACACCTATTTAGGTGTGCATATGTGCACCTTTTTTGCTAAATATTAAAACACTAAAAATATCCTAACAAAAATTTAAAGGATTACAACTAAAAAGGTGTGCAGCTATGCACCTATTTAGGTGCACTATTGTGCACCTTTATACCTTTAATAATCCCTTGAAGTGAATATAGGGTGTGCATTAGTACACCCATGAGGTGCACTGCTGCGCACTCCATATATTAAAAGGATTTAAAAGGTTAAATGTGCACAAGGTGCATCCTTTTTTTGCATACCAGGGACAAAAATCAAGTTATTAGATGTTTCCATCATTTAGGCTTTCTGGTTTTTTCATGTCATTACTAGGGTTTGATTTAATTGATTTTTCTTTGACTTTGGACTAATAAATGTTTCTTTAGTGAATATTCAATGGAATCTTCGTCATCCTCCCTTGCTTGCATGAAGATGGTCCCAAAGACTTTGGTGTTCAAGTTTCAAGGTGTTCTAGAAAAGTCACATTTCCAAGATGATTATTTAGAGATTCAGGACACTAAATTGGGTCATACAGATTTGGGTGCATTCCTGGAATTATGCAAAAAATTGACAAAAAGGTCTCCAATGATATTTTATTTGATCTGATTAGGACTTGCTAGTGTAGCATCACACCCAGTATTAGTTCAATCTTCAAAATGATTATGACACTCACGGAAAACTATGTTCCTGAAGAAAGGGTCACAAAGAGCATAACTAGAGAGATTGTCCTAGATCTTTTACCTAATAACATAGAGAAAGTGTTCCATCTTCCAAGGGTAGATCAATTCATCAGATTGGCCTATCACCAAGTAGAGAGATGGTATAGGGAACATATAGATGAAGCTTTCAAAATCATCCAGTCTTCATACCTTATTGAGAAGACTCCTTTAGAGTGGAAAGTAGGAAAAATGGATATGACAAGAGGTTGCATGAAAGAAGATATTGGATATTCTATCATACTCTTGAGTAGAGTCATGGGGTTGCCAGCGTCAAGACACTTATATATTTAGATGGTGCATTTTATTAAGACTATCAAAATAACAGATATGCCAATTGATTGGTCTTTCATTTGTAGTGAAAACTTGGGCGAGCAGCTGGTGGCAAGTAAGAATAATCAAAAATTCTATATGACATCATATTTGGTATACTTGTTAGCTATAAGAGTGAAAAATTATCCATGACTCTACAAAAGGGGTAGTATGCAAGATGCAAATGTATGGCCATATATAGTTTATCCCTAGTTGGTGAAGAAAAGTCTTCTAGAGCATAGCAAGGAATACAAGATAGTAAATGATGCATTCATATTCACAATAATCTAGTTCATTAAGGGGGATTATGCGATGAGGATGTTAGAGGAAGTATTGGCTAAGATTTCAAAGGTCGGGGCCTACTACATCCAGTACTGAACATTCACCTATTTGAGGGTAGCAGGTACAATGATCAATCCAAAAAAATTCCCTAGGTACCCAAGCAAATGACTTATACTATTGGAGATTGCTTGACAACTCTTGTCTACATATGACAAAGTATGAAAGTAGCACAAAATATCATGGGTATGGCTTGTTACTATAGGACCTTTCAATGTGGTTTGAAGACAAGATATTCCATCTTTTGAATCTAAGTGGGATCAATATCCTTTGGATGAATATAATTCTCTTCGGCCGCATTTTGATAACATTGGAAGAGTAAAATACTTGGATGGAAATACATTTTAGCATGAAGATACATTTAAGGATCACTAGAGGAATTTAGTAGATGACTACAATACCTATATAAGGGATTATTATAGGATGACTCTATATCTGGCAAGAAATGCCTTAAAATGAAAGATCCCTTTGAAGATCATGCAGTAGGATATGGAGGATGTTCTTAATCCATTGTTCAATAGGGACAAGATTGGTGACTGGCCTATCATGAATGTTGAGAATGAAAAAGAAGAAAACTCTAACATCAATCATTGGGCTAGGCATGCCATCAAATTGACAAAGGATTTGATCAAAAGGCATTTTAAGTTGGATCCAATTCCTCAAGCGGTGGTCTTCCATGCTCAAGCCCACCCAACAAGAGGTTGAGGAGATAAGGTCATAGTGCCTATATTTATAGCTTAGTCACCTATAAGGCTAAAAATAGTACACCAACTTGAGAAACAAGTTGGATATTATAGGTCTTAGAAAGGTAAAGGAAGAGGAAGAGAACTTCTCCTCAACAAGCTGAGCTAGTAGAGAAAGTAACTAAGCACCTCTACAATCAAGAGAAGAAAATGTACAAGGGTTAGAGAATGTGAAAGCCACACAAGCCTAAGAAAATCCTCAAGTGTCGCTACCTAAAAAGGCCAAGGAGAAGCTGAAACAAAAGTACAAGAGGTGTCTCTGCCTCAACAAGAGATACAAGCCTCCCCTTCCACTCCTAAGAGAAGAAAGATTAAGACTTTAGTCTAGATGAGATAAAAGGTCATTACAAGAGTGATTCCTTTCCCATTAGTCTTAGAAGCTATCCCAAAAGAAGGAGAGGAGGAAAAGGATGATGAGGATGAAGAGGATAACCTTCCTTTGAACTGGAGGACCCATCTTGCTTGAGCCACGAAGTCAGAATAGAGAAGGAGCTCCACAATCACACCACCATCCATTCCTGAGCAATCCATTTAGTTGATGACCTCCAAGGATGAAATGTAGTAATGGATAGATGAGTAGGATGTTGAGGGGACTGATGCCTTCAAGATATTAGATTTTGATTTTATGTCGATTGGAACTAAATTGGTGGGAGACAAAATAAGAGATACTCTAACTAATCAACCTTAATAGGAGGATTGGAGTTAGTTTCCACCTAAGCCAAAATGGCCTAAAGTAGCTCCACCATTGCCAATTCAAGTAACATTCTATGTAGAGAAAGGATTAGCTACCCCTCTACCCCAAACAATGAAGAAAGACAAGTCCAAGCTGAACAGGAGGAAGAGCCACAACAAGTACCAACCAATGAAGTGTCTAAGGAAGGGAAAATATGTGGGTATCCTCAATAGGTTTCCCAAGACACAAAGGTGAGGACTATGGACTCCAAAGATATAGAGACTTTTGGTGCAAATATCTTACAAAAGGAGAGGACTCTAGAAAGGGGAGATAAGGGAAAGAGCATAGCTGAGCAAAATCCTTCATCCTCAAAAGGAAAACCCCCAATAGAGCATCTGCCAAAATGGTTGAGGAAAGAGGTCATTAGAAAAAAGGCAGAAATTCACCACTACGGAAGGGGATATGATGTAATTAATTGAAGTTCTAAGGAAACCTAAGTCACCACCAAAGGATGCACGAGCATTAGCCTTCATCATGAGTGATTAGAACCAAGACTTATTTTCTCATGAGGCTACCCCTCCTTCGCATATAGATGTTGAAGAATTGACTCCAAGAGATTATTAGATTAGGGAGGTCATGCTTGGGAAACCTACATTCAACACTGCTAAGGTGATGGTTACAACAAGAATTAAAGAAGTGTTTAAGCACTTGGAATAGGATGGGGTAGAATTGATAACACTTTAGAGACAAAACGAGATCCTAAAAGGATCTCTAAGTGAAGTTGTTGGTCCCTTAGATCTTGTAAATCCCATGGAAACCTTAAACGTAGCATTGGAGAGAAGGGATAAGGGTTTAGTATAGTTAGACCCATTTTTTGAAAGCTTGTCAGCAATGGTGAGAAAATTTTGAGATAAAAAGTGTACAAATTATACAACACAATATGTAGGATAATGCAGATAGGCTAGTGGTAATTTTGAATCAACACTTTGGTTTGATGAATGAAGTACATACCTGGGGAAAAGACTTGCAAGCACTACAGTCAATCAAAGGACAAAGGTATTGGATGTTAATGAAAGTATATATGATGGAAGAGTTAGATAAGATTGATGACTAGATAGAAAATATTGTAGATGGCAATAAAGTAATGGAAACATTACATGTGGAGATTCACAAGCTCAAGGATCAAACCCAAGAGAAAATTTTGGAGGCAGAGAAAAATTATAGTGATGCATGTTTGGACATTTTTGAAGATGATTCTAGGAATAAGTTAATAGCTATAAAGGTAGTAGTTGAGCAATTTTGGAAAACTTTTGAAGAAGGTTCCAATGATGATGACATAAAACAAGCATTCAAAATAGAGGAAGCATTACTAGAGTTGGATGTGAAACTCAAAGATTTTGCAGAGACTCTCATCAAGGTAGACAACTATAGGTAGAAAGTGAAGGATAGGTATGAAGCCTTAGATTTTCTAGATGCAGATCAAGTTATTGAGATTATTGAGAAATTCAAGGGAAAATACCTAGACATAGCTATGGTATAAAGGGGAACAAAACCCGAAAGCCAGAATTTCAATTTTGATATTTGGTGAAAATTTGCATTTTTTGAACCTTCTTCTGAGCTACACAAGTGCACCAAATACGCTGCTTCTAAGATGCACTTCTTTAGAGGTGCAACAATAATTAACTACTAGTTCTAAATTTAGAGCTTCTCATACACCAAAAATGCATTCTAATAGTAGTTTAACTCCTATAGACACCTAATGAAGATGGAGCCTTTATTTTTGGCACTTCTAGACACTTCCCCATCATCTAAAGGCTTTCTTCTTTTTATTTTTTCATTCTTTCTTTGTTTTAAAATATGTAGAGGCTCATGCATCCATGAAATGATGTAAATATGGATGGAGTCGTACTTAGCACTAGTTAGATAGTTAGTTTGTACATAAATAGATTTTTATTATTATTTTAGAAGCATATGATTGCATAAAGATGTCTCTCACTCTCAACACAAATTGAGGAGAAGATTTCTTATAAATTTAGGAATGTAATATGTATTCCAAGCCACCATTATTTTGATATAATAATATGCTATTGGTGCTTGCATTTGGAGTGTAGTGATTCTTGCCTAAGTGTGTTATATTTTGTGAATGAATATTTATGAAGTGTAATTGAGCCATTAGTTTTATTGTATTTTTTTGGTTGGACGATCTTTTAATTTTGGTGTTTCCTATGTGTCTATAAATTTCACTGACATACTTAGTTCGAGAAGAGATCACCATATTGTTCCTGCATAGCTTTTTGTCTCACATAAGCACACTTTCTGTAACCTTGCAATTTAATAAAAAGTGAAACATCTTATGGTTACTGAATTCCCATCGATGATTGCAACAATGAAATTAAGGAAGCACTGCTCCTATTTTCATTAGTTACCCTCTAATCTTTTCAAAGGCTTAACTCATAGACACGTTATTTTGGTAGTGTACGTCTATCAGGATTTTTCTTTCATGTTATTTGCTTAAACTTATTGTTACCCTACCTTTTTTTATTTTCTTTTATAAACACTTGGTTAATTTAGGAATTCATACAGTTGCATTGTTAGATTGCATTCATCATAAAAATAGAAAAATATATTTCTTTTTATGTGTTTTATTCTTTTGAAATAACAAGCAAATTCTACATCTTATTTGAATTGTTTCAAACCAGCAAAGGCCTCCTCATGAACACTCACATTTATCTTCAACTGAGCAGATTCTACTAGGTCAAAAGATCACTCGAAACCTTAGAGTTGATCCTAGATTAACTTTTCAAGGGAGGAGTTCGAAAAGATTTCTATCATTAAGCATCATGCAGAATGACAGCTCAACAAGTTTCAATGTTAATGTGAACGTTTTAATAAAAAAATGTGTTAACAAATGTTATCATGTGATAATTCATGAATGCTACATTTTATTAATAGAATGAATGAATTTTAGATGTTAACGAGGAATGTAGATGTTTAGGGAAATGAGCTTCCACCTTCACATTGTTGGCCCTAATTAGTAGAGAATATTAAACTAGTCTTGAAACCAAGTGAAGCTCAAAATTAACCTATGATTGCATGACAACTAACTGTGTGAATCTCTTGGTTTTAGGAAATGTAGAAGGATGCCACAGTCAAACTCATTTATTTATGAAATTTAGTTGCAGTTTATGAAGTATTTGAAAGAATGGCTTTCTATGGGTCTACTTCAAATTATTCCTCTCCAAGTTATTCTATTGTTTCTATTTATTTGCAATTATGTGTTAATCTCTTATTGGTTTTGACAGCAGGGACTTTAGATGTCAAGTAACACAATTTTGACATAGTTGTTTTTATTGGCACAAACTGCTATGTAAGCCAATTTTGAGCCAACTAAAGGATTAATTTAGGATCTTTTGTTGATAAGGAAGAATATTTAGTGGGAATCCCTATGTATTACATGTATCCAATTAGGTAAATGGAAGGTTTAAGTGACAATATGGGTGAATCACAGTTGTTGATTCATACCTAACCCTAAGTCACCTAAGTTTTCTTATGGAGGACAAACCCTAATTTTTTTTATGAATGATTAGAAAGAGAGAAGGAGAGTTTGCATGCACAAATAAGAAATTCATGGTGACCAAGGTATTATGATTTGACGTTATATTGTAGAATTAGTTAAAGGAGAACAAAATAAGGAAACATTGAATAGCTTAGAGACATCTGATCAAGAAGGATCAAGTACACATCAGTATAGAGGTGATCTAACATCATGCAGTAAAGTGTTAATCATAGGATCATTATTGAGACATTCTAATAGGTGAATCAATTAAATCTCTTAATAGAGTGGTCCTTAGAGACTGTATTAATATCCTCTAACAAGGTGCTTAATTGTGAGTTGAAGTCCTCTAATCAGACACACTTCTAACAAGGTGTTCAAATTCTTTAATATGGTAAGACCTAATAGTCTTTGTAAGCTTTTAACAAGGTAGACCTTTTACAGGGTAGATCATGTTTCATGATCAAATATTGTAACCTTCATTGGATACACTTTATTACTACAATAGTGAAAATTTGTAGGTGTCATCCCAACCCAATTTCACCTTCTCATTAGAGGGTTTCTGAGTAATCATATCTTGTGTCATATATATGTGAATGCTTACTTGTTTACATACTTTAGATGTATATTCTTTATATGGTATTTTAGTTTATTTATTGAATTGTGAGATGGATGTATGGTGAATGTTTTTATGGGTAAAAGCTTTAAGCATTGATTCACCTCCCCCCCCCCCCCCAAACTCTTAGAGTTTACTTTTCCTATTGTAATTCTAACAATTGGTATCAGAGCCAGGTTATGAAAGTGAAGCTTTATAGCTTTGAGGAAAGATCTTGGAAAGATAATTGAGAACCAGGAGATTGAAATAGAACTCATTCTACATTAGTTGAATGAAGAAAGAGAAGATCTAAAGAAATCATTGAGAAGAAGGAAGAAAATTGCTATTGAGGAGAATGATACACAATACCATGAGCTGGACACTACTAAACTATTTTCAAATGGAAACTACATTGAATTTGATACAATAATTGCAATTCTAATGGAAAAGAACAAAACCCTAGCTGAAGAGATCAAAAATCTAAAGATAGAGCAATAATAACAAGCCATATTACTATGTGAGGTGACCAAATAGAAAAAGAAAGCTATGGAAGACAAAGTCATGATTGAAGATGACAAAAAGGTTTTGACTAGAAAACTAGAAGAGAGATAATTAGAGGTAACTGGGATTGCTTAGATGTAATTGGAAACAATGAAACAAGTCATGATTTATAATCATGAAATAAATAGTAAAGACATTGAGATCACATCACTGAAGTTGCAGAATGAACAATTGAGCAATGATCTAAAAATGGAAAAGGAGTTTGTTGAAAGTTTCAATAAACCTAGTGAAGCCATCAAGTACTTCAAACAATTGATGAGATCCCATAGATCTAACAATGATACATCTTGACTAGGATACACTAGTATTGAAGAAGGAGATCATCCAAAAGTGATGATGAAAGAAGTAACAAAGGTAAGAACTCCAAACCTACTTGTTATAATTGTGGTGAGAAAGGACACACTACTAATATTTGTAGGAGTAAGTGATGTAGGAACATCCTAGGTGTAAAGGAAATCTTGCATCATGCAAAAATATTTTACTTTCAGTCTTTTCCATTTTAATAAGGACTAGTAGACAAGGTGGTTACTATTTATGGAAACTTACTATTTTTAGTAAGTTTTTTATATGAGCTCAGAATGTTCTCATTTTATACAAGAAGGTTCATTTTAGAGTTGTAAGCCTACCATAAAAATCTTATTTCTCAAGCGTTAGTATCCAAGAAGTTATTGTGGATTTTCGATGGAAAAATTTGCAAAAAAATCTTCAGGCTCACCATTGGAGGCCTTAGATTGCCCTTATGAGGTTTGAAAACGCCATGGAAGGGTGCTAGTGCAGTTTTGAGCCTGTAGATCAAGAGTTAGGATTTCTGAAAAGTGATTATAGTAGCCAATTGGAGCAACTATTTGTGAGTTATGGCCTTCGAAAGTTGGCCTACCAAAATTTCTAAAATATTTGTCAAAGATGTATTTGGCCAACTCTATGTGTATTCTTAGGATTTTTTGGCCCTAGGTATTAAGTTTGAGCATCTAGAACCTTCTCAGATGACATTAAACTACCTATTTAAGAAAGACACAAACATTGTCTAAGATAGCTCTGGGTGATAGTTTGTAGCACTATCTTGTAGATTACTATAATGAAGGCACCCACTTGGGTTAGCATATTGTAGTTGAGAATTTTGTAATTCCACATTTGCAGAAAAATTAAGAAGTTCATATTTTGTTCTTGCAGTTGTTGTTGTCTCTTTGTTTCTATTATGATTTTATGGTATTAAGGGGAGCATCCTACATCAAGTGGTATCAGAGCTAGAGTTCTTGAGCATGTGGACAGATCACTGACTATGAGGCAGTTCACACCAGGAATATGGTTTGAATTGAACATGTAGATAGATCACTAATTGTGAGGCAATTTACACTAGGCTTTCAACAAAGTGCGAAAATGCCTCCACAAAGAGAGTATGGTAGAAGAGCTGCAAGTGTTACACCTGAGGGTTTTTGAGTCCTCCAAAGACAAATGCAAGCATTGGAAGAACAAATGCAAGCATTGGAAGAACAAATGCATAGAGGAATGAATGTTCCCATAAAAGATAAAAGTGAGGATGAGGATGAAGTAGAAGAAAATATTGAAGCAGAGCCAATTCTAAACCCAGAGGAAGAGAGGCTTTTTAGGGACATCTCTAAGATTGGAAAAAGACCTAAGTTTGAGGTTCCCACATTTTTAGGAAATCTTAACCCAAAAGAGCCGATCAATTAGATCAATGAACTAGTGGAGTACTTTGAGTACAAAGATTCTGATGATCCAAATAGGGTCAAGTTTGCAAAGGCAAAACTAAAGGGACATGCAAAGATTTGGTGGCAAGAGGTTCAGTTGGAACAAAATAGAAAGGGAAAGGACAAAATCACCAAATGGGATCAGATGATAGCTAAAATGAAGCGACAATTCATTCCTATGAATTATGAGCTTGATCTGTTGATGAAGATGGAAGGAATGAAGCAAGTGAGAAAATTTGTTCAAGACTATACTGAAGAGTTCTACCAAGTTCTCATTAAAATTGGCAATGTAGAAGCTAATAAGGAGAAAAGTCACCCATTATCTTAATGGGTTACGTCCCAACATTGAGGATTAGTTGAGTCTAGTTAGGATGAACAGTATTGAGGAGGTATACCAGTTTTCCCTCAAAGTTGAGGAGAAACTAAGCAAGTAGTTTGACAATAAGAATAGTGGAAGAGGTTGTGGTGGAAGATTTGGTGGATGATCTTATGGAGGTCATAATGATGATCAAAAGAACAAGGATGGGGCTGGAAGTAGAAATTAGAACTAGAGGGGAAAAAATTTCAATCATTTCCATGATCAAAACAATAGAGATTAGAGAGGAAGAGGTAGGGGAAAAGGATCTAGAAGAGGAGGCTTCTATGGGAAATATTTTCATTGTGGAGAAGAAGGGCATAAAGCATTTGAATGTACCCAGTGCCAAGGAAGGATAGATTGAAGAACTAGAAGCTCAACTAGAGTTTCACATGTTGATGAAGATGCCATATTCTCACACTCTAAAGATGCTAAAAGAGGAGAAGTCATAGTTAATAGAAGAGTCCTACTAAGTGGTGAGAATGAACCTGATCAAATAAGGAGTTTGTTTCACACAAGGTGCAGATATGAACATAAGTGTTGCGGTGTGATCATTGATGGTGGGTGTACCAAAAATCTGGTGTCATAAATGATGGTCACTAAGTTGAAGCTGAAGAGGTAGAAACACTTGCATCCATACCATATTGCTTGGGTGCAAGATGAGTACAAGGTCCTAGTCAATGAGCACTGCTTAATGAAGTTCAAGATTGGAAACTACCAAGATGAGGTACTATGTGATATCATACCTATGAACATATGTCATATGTTGTTGGGTAGGCTGTGGTAGTTTGATAGGCATGTTGTATATGATGAGTTAGAAAATACCTACACTCTAACTAAGGATGGAGTGAAACATAAGTTGAAGCCATTGAAGGATAAAGAAGAAAAGGTATTTAATGCTCCCAGAATATGTTTTTTTGATGGAAAAGAGTTTCTTAAAGGTATGAAACATGAGCATATGAGTTTTTCTATAATTCCTAAAGATACTAAAGAAGAAGTAGAGGAGGTACCTATAGAAGTTATAGATATGTTGGAAGAGTTTTCTGATATTGTATTAGATAATATACCTGATGGGCTACCTCCAATGAGGAAGATCAATCACCAGATGGATTTGGTTCTAGGAGCCAGTTTGCCAAACAAGGCAGTGCACTGAATGACACCAATAGAAAGTCAAGAGTTCAATAGGAAAGTGCATGAGTTGTTGCAAAAGGGGTTGATTTGAGAGAGTCTGAGTCCATGTGTTGTACTAGTTGTGTTAGCACGAAAGAAGAATGGAGAATGGAGGATGTGCATAGATTCTTGTGCTATCAACAAGAGCACCATCAAATATAGATTTCCTTTGCCGAGGATGGATGATATTATGGATTGTTTGGGTGGAGCTAAGTATTTCATAATGATAGATCTAAAGAGTGGGTACCATCAAATTTGTATTAGAGAAGGTGATGAGTAGAAGGTTGCTTTCAAGAAGAGGGAAGGATTGTATGAGTGGTTAAGCATACCTTTTGGGCTAACCAATGCACCAAGAACTTTCATGAGGCTCATGAATGAGGCACTAAAGGAGTTTCTAGGTAAGTTTGTCAGTGTTTACCTAGATGATATATTGATCTTTAGTAAGACATTGGAGGAACATTTGATTCATATTCACAAGGTATTTGAAAAGTGGAAGGAAGAAAAATTGTTGATAAACTTGAAGAAGTGTAGTTTTGTAAAGGAGTTGGTGTATATGGGATTTTTAGTCTTAGGAGAATGTCTGAAAATGGACCTAGAGAAAGTGAAGGCTATCCTCGAATGGCCTACTCTGAGGAGTGTGATAGAGGCAAGATCTTTTCATGGATTGGATACATTTTATAGAAAGTTCATAAGAAGTTTTAGCAGTATTTGTGGATCCTTGATTCCAACAATGAGAGGAGATAGGAAAGAGTTTAAGTTGACTAAAGGAGAAGATAAGAGTTTCAATCTATTGAAACAAAAAGTTACTGAGCAACCTATTTTAGCACTTCCTAATTTGAATAAGGTGTTTCAAGTAGACTGTGATGCTAGTGGTATTGCAATAGGAGTTGTTTTGAGCCAAGAAGGTAGACCTATTGCTTATTTTAGTGAGAATTTGAATGATGCAAAAAGAAAATATTCTATTTATGATCAGGAATTTTATGTTATAATTCAAGCATTAAAGAGGTGGAGACACTATCTTCTTCCTAAGGAGTGTGTTCTATATACTAATCATCAAGCTTTGTAATATTTGAATAGTTAAGGAAAATTGAACCAAAGGCATTTAAAGTGGGTTGATTTTTTGCAAAGTTATATATTTTTTCTGAAATAAAAAAGTTGGAAGTCTAAAAAAATTGTAAATGCTCTTAGTAGAAGACAAATTTTGCTAACAGAAATGTAGATAGAGGTGGTTGGGTTCAAGAAACTCAATACTTTGTATCCAAATGATCCTAATTTTGGTGAAGTGTGGAAGGCTTGTACAAAACTTGTTACACTTGATGGGACAAAGTGGTTGGATTTCATGATCTAGGGTAATATGTTTTTTAAAGGAAGCCAGTTGTACATTCCCATAAGTTCAATGATAGAGAATCTCATCAAGGAGAAGCATAGTGGAGGATTGGCTGGAAATTTTGGTAGAGATAAAACCATGACTTTGGTTACTGAAAATTATTACTGGCCACAGTTACAACTAGATGTGACAAATTTTTTACAAAGTTGTTGAGTATGTCAGGTGGAAAAAGGAGTTAAGCAGAATATGGGGTTGTATCAGCCATTACATGTACAAGAGGAGCCATGGGAGGATGTTAGCATGGATTTTGTTCTTGGATTACCAAGGACACAACATGGGCATGATTCTATTTTTGTGGTGGTTGATAGGTTTTCAAAGAGGGCATAATTTAATCCTTGTAAGAAGACTAGTGATGCTATTCATGTAGCAAAGTTATTTTGTAGAGAAGTAGTGAGATTCTATGGTCTGCCAAAGAGTATAGTTTTAGATAGAGATACCAAATTTGTTGGGTATTTCTAGCATATGTTGTGGAAGAAGTTGAAGATAGATTTGAAGTTCAGTTCATCACATCATCCACAGACTGATGGATAGATAGAAACTGTGAATCACAGTTTGGGAAACTTGCTAAGATGCTTGGTTTGAGATAAACCAAAAGGATGGGATATGATTTTACCATAGGTAGAATTTTCATATAATAATTTTGCCAATAGGAGTACTAGTAAATCACCATTCCAGATTGTATATGGGAATAGTCCTAGAAATGTTTCTAAATTAAGAAAGTTGGATAAGGGAGAGATAAGTAGTGTTGAAGAAGAAAATTTTGTTGAACATTTCAAAGAACATCCATGAGGAGGTGAGGAAGCACATCATAAAGATGAATACGTAGTATAAGGCTAAGGAAGATGTAAAAAGGAGATATAAGGAATTTCATATTGGAGATGAAGTCATGGCTCATTTGAGAAAGGATCATTTTCTAGTAGACACATATAACAAGTTGAAGATGAAGAAGTTTGGATTGTGCAAAATAGGGAAGAGGCATGTGTCTGGAAATGCATATGAAGTGGAGTTGCCTATTCAATTGAATATTTCACTAGTATTTAATATTTTAAATTTTATAGAGTATTATGAAGGAGGTGATGGAGATGAAGTTGCAAAAGCATAGTGGAGCATTCCAACAGCTAGTTCGCATACAAAGGAGATTTAGGAGATACTAGATAGTTGTGTTGGAAAAATTATCAGAAATAGAACTTCTGATGAATATCTAGTCGAATGGAAAGGGAGACAAATTGAGGCAAAGGAGGAGGTTAACCATCTTGGTTTTCCTTTAAACACCTAAGATGTGATAGGGTCACTTCTCAATTTACCCCAGGTTTCTAATGTAGGAGCATCCTGGGTGCAAGGGAAATCTCGCATCACCCAAAAATATTTTAGTTTTAGTCTTTTCCATTTTAATAAGGACTAGTAGATAGGATGATTACTATTTATGGGAACTTACTATTTTTTGACAGGGTGGTTACTATTTATGGAAACTTACTATTTTTAGTAAGTTTATCATGCAATCTCAAAATGTTCTCATTTTCTACAAGGTTCATTTTAGAGTTGTAAGACTACCATAAAAATCTCATTCCTCAAGCATTAGTATCAAAGAAGTTATTGCAAAGTTTTGGTGGAAAAATTTACAAAAAATCTTCAAGCTCACCGTCAAAGGCCTTAGAGTGCTTGGATGAGGTTTGAAAACTTGACAAAAGGGCACTAGCACAGTTCTGAGACTATAGATCAAGAGCTAGAATTTTTGAAAAGTGGTTATAATAGCCAATCAAAGCAATGATTCGTGAGTTATGGCCTTCAAAAGTTGAGCTACCAAAATTTCTAAAATAATTTTTCAAAGATGTATTTAGCCAAATCTATGTGTATTGTTAGGGTCCGTCGGCCCTACGTATTAAGTTTGAGCATCTATAACCTTCCCAGGTGGCATAAAACTACTTATTTAAGAAAGGCCCAAACATTGTCTAGGACAACTATGGGTCATAGTTCACAGTACTGTCTTGCAAATAATTGTAATGAAGGCACCCATTTGGCTTAGCACATAGTAGTTGAGAGTTTTTTAATTATGCATTTATGGCAATAATAAGAACTTCATATTTTGTTCTCTCATTTGCTATTGTTTCTTTGTTTTTGTTATGAGTTTATGGTATTAAGGGGAGCATCCTACATCAAAAAGAAAATAAATTAGAATAAAAACATGGGTCACTACCATAAGTGCAACAAACAAGGTCATTAGACACATGGATGTAGAACCAAGACCATGCACACTCAAAAATTTGAAGGATACTATTACAATTGTCAAAAGTATGGATATAGAGCCTTTGAGTGTAGATCCAAATCCAACTAGTCATCAAACAAGTAGACAAAGGTAAATGATGGTAACTATTATAATTGGAATTATAATACAAGGTATAGTTGTCACTTCTATCAAGAATACAGACATATTCCTGAGAATTATATAAGAACACATTTTAGAAGTGATTACAAAAGGTGGCTGATTCAAACCACATGTTTTAGTTGTTTGAAGATGGGTCACATAAGTAGATATTGTCCAACAAGGTTAAAGGCACCAAGTTATGAGTTCAACAAAGGAAAAGGAAAGGTAGATATTGAAAATGTCAAAGATGAGATGAACAAGACATGGAAGAGAAAGGAAAATTGTAGCACATCAAGTGTAGATGGGATCACTTCACCCAATGTGTTAGGTGATCACACCTCATCAAATTAAGCAACCAAGAGGTCTGTGGGACTGATATTTAAAAGGATATATCATACATCAATTCCAAGAAGTTATTTTTGAAAAGATTACATATGCATGAATAAAGATGCAAAGTATTGTTAGAAATCAAGGATAAATCTTAAGTTTTGTCAATTTTTCATGTTATTGTCGAGCATGAAAAAGTTTGATATGCTTGCTGAGTAAAATGTTAATGGATGCAAAGCTAGAAAACTTGTTAGTTGAGGCCAAGCTCATAGTGGTTTTCAAGCATATGGACTAACACATAGATGTTGAGTGAGCCAAAAATTTAATCGATGTCGAGCTTACAACTATGTAAGCACTTAGCATTAAATATAGTGTTTTAAGGGCTATTTGATCAATTTATTTTTTATTGACATCATTCTAATTCAAAGAATATGAAGAGCTAAAGGTGATATGGAGAATTTTATCTAACTATTTGTAGGAGATTTAAATAGTTGTTCAACACCATTTCAACATGATTTATAAGGTATTTACCCTGTACCGAGCTATGAAGTTTCAAATTTCACAAACCCTAGATACATGAAATGACATCTAGTTCCTCTAAAGAAAAAGGCATAGAGGGAAAAGAGGTTTTAAATGTTCAATTGATTAGCAATGAATTCAAACAACCTATTTTCAAGGCTATCCTAGATATAGCTTATAAGTAGGATCCTTCTAGTGCATTGTCTATCATACCATCACAAGTATTGATGATTCAAGATGTTAAGAATTTCTACTCATGCAAGATTGGAGGCATAGGAGACATGGAAATCAAAGAAGTATATGGAAAACTATGCAAAAATAGAGCATTGAAGAAAGAATTCAAGATTTTCGAGAAGAAAGGGTTAACTTGTGCCCTAGGTTTCCCCAATGTCTTCAAAACATAGTTGATTAATATTGTTTTGAGTAGAATTCATGATAACTCTATATGGTTAAAAAATGGGCCAGTAAATATCACTAAAAATATTTTTCATAGAAAAATAGGGTATCCAACTCTAGATCGTCCAAAGACCATGAGAAGTGAATCAAAGGAAATAATTGAATAGAGAACAGGGGCTTTGTGGAATAAAAGAGGTATGACAATTAATACTATCATAGATCCTCTAATAGCTTTTGCAGTAAGGTCACCTCAAGCAAGTTTTATCAATCTAGTATATTAAACAATGTACACTATATTACAGTTGATGTGGGTTACAAAATTGTGAAGAAGGATCATACTTATGATCTTGCCAAGTTGCAGTTGCAACAATTGATTTAGAATTTGGGAGCTATAAGGAAGACCAAGAGTGCACAGTGTAAATTCATATCTATTCTTGTATGTATTTTCTTTTATGTGCAAAAAACATTTCCTACATTTAGTAAAGTTGCATGGAAAGTGAATAGATTAATTGCAGTTCAAATAGGAGAATTTATTGAGCAATTAGGTCATAAAATTGAGTTAGTGATGACTAGTTATTTTGAATATTTTAAGCAATCAATGAAGAAAAGATTAAGGATACTAGTCTCACTAGTGGAGGAACATTTTGATGATGTTTGCTTCCTAGTTGATACTAATTTCACTTATGTACAAGAAGAAATTCCTAGGGTGAAATGACTAAGGCCATTAGGTTAAGAAATTAATGTTGATGAGACCTCTACAACAATCACAACATTACTTATAGAAAATGTGGATAAGGAAGCCAAAGAATTTGGCAATGATGACTTGGCCAAATCAAAGATCACTATGGAATTGAAGGCTACTTCTATGATATGAAAGAAGAAGAAATTGGTGAAGAAATTGAAAGAAAAAAATTGGTGAAGGAACCGACGAAGAAGAAGAGGAAGATGATGAAGAAGAAGAGGAAACATAGGCTTAAGAACCACTGGCATTGACACAAGGTCAAGGAGAAGACCAACAAGAAGAAGAAGAAGAATTTGTAGAAGATGTTGAGGAAGAAGAAGCCAATGAAGCACCTAAAACTACTAAGAAGAAAAAGAGGAAAGCAAAGGATCAAGTAGTGAAAAAACCAAAGAAGGTTGCTAAAAGTAATCAACCCAAATCCACAACACCTCCTACAAGGGTTAGTACAAGAGTCACTACACAGAAGGCTAAAGAAGTAGCCAAGCCTAAGGAGAAGAAAGTTAAAACATAAAAGAGACTGAGTAGGAAGTATGTGGAACAAGCTGAGTCTAATGAAAAGAAGACTAAATTGGATGACAACAACCCATTTCAATTGGTGACTCACAGTCCCTCCTGAGATCTAGACAATTCATGTGAGAATGTTAGAAACAATGTTGATTTATCAAGTTTCTCTCACATTAAGTTTGATAATCTTGGAAAGATTGAGAAGAAACAAGTAGATGAGGTAGTATATGCCATGATGGCTATATTTAAAAGGACTCCTCTAGAACTTGCCAACTTCATACCTAAAAGTTTATATGATAGAGCTGAGAAAAAAGGACATTATTGTTTAAACACTGAAAGAAAAATTAGGGAGACATCCCTTACTCAAGTTATGCCAAAAATTAGTAAGGTTGAAATGTCTAAAGCCATTAGGAAGTGTGTTGTAAGATTTGTGACAAAATATAGGGCATTTAAAATATTGCAAAAAAATATAGAGGATGTTGTATAGAAGTCCAAAAAAATGTGGAAGTTAACATATGGACCATCAATGTCAAGAGAAGTTAACCAGACACCTATTGAGGTAGGATAGGATGAAGAAGATGATGATGAACAAGGCACAATTGAGGGAGGCACTAATATGAATATTGATAACCAAGCACCGATTAAGGAAGAGCAACAAACAAAATAGAGTGTACAAGATACACAAACGTTGAGTGTGACCCCTCCATAGGTGACAATTGTAAACACTAAAACTTTCAAAGTAAAGGATGTTTCTAATACTGTTGCTTAGAACATCAATCCCCTTATAAAGGATTATTTGAAAAGGATACTTATCTAGCCCACTCTCTAGGACAAATTATGTGAGAACCCTCTATTGGTAAGTGTAGATGAAATTCATAAGGTAGAAAAAATAATTGTTGGGGAGGAAGTGAAAATGCAAGAAATATCTTTAATCACTCCTTACTCACAAGTGTACAACCTTCACAACCTTTAGTGGTATATTAAAGGAAGGATAAAACAAGTTTCACTATTAGTACACTCATGCAAGATACTCTTATCTTAGGAAATGAACAATAATTTGAAAAAAGATAAGGTTGAGATAGTTGGAGAAGAAATGATAGAAACATCAACAAATGATGGGACTCAAGTCCAAATAGATCAAGTAGATACACCAGCAGCTCCAACACAAGATCAAGGTGCAACTTAAACCAAAGATGTAGAAAATGATAAGACTAAAGAGACAAGTTTGATACCCAAGCCAAAGGAGTTACTAGCTATTCGAGCATTAGTGACATTACTAGAATCTAGTACTCCTTCTAGTTAAGCTCTTCAAAGGCCGAGCACAGAGGTAACTATATTAAAATTTTCAATGCCAAGTCCTAGCTCATCTAAGGTCAAAGATATAATTGCTTATGGAGATATTATCCTAGATGAAGAGATTATGTTGCCTAAATTTGATTATGTAGTAAACACAATTGAGTAGATGGGTATATTACAAGAGGCCCTAGCTAAAAAGAAACATCAAGAACTACTCAAAATGGAGCATAGGTAGAAACAAGCTTTGATTGACATCAAAGAGATTTTCTTAGATGCATTCAATCTACCTACTCTAGATGAAACGAAGCCAATCATTGAATAATTGACCAATATAGTGGAAAGAGTTAGTGACATAGACCTAGATACTAAAGTCAAACTATTAGAATGGTCTAAAAATAAGTTTCAAAATAAGGTAAATGAGAAGATATCTAGTGATATTGCACTAACACAAGTTGAGCTAGAAACTAAAATACAAAGTGAGCTAGAAACCAAGATAGAGAGTGTGAAGAAGGTACTAGGTAATATTTTCTCTTTGTACATTAAACTTTGCAATCCTGAGGTAAGGAATCACATCCTAAGTTTGGAGAGCCAAATGCAATCATCCAGTGCAACATTGCCCAAGTCTCCAACTCAAAGTCAGAAACACTTTAGGAACCTCTTACAATCCTAGAGTTAGTTAGCATCATTACAAGAAGATGAAGCCAACATTAGGGCTAGACTTATCAGTATCCAGTCAACATTGACTCGTCATATGGAGATTTTACACAAGGAGCTAGGCTATGTAGAAACACTGATGAAGAAAGACCCCAATATTTCTACATTAGAAAGCTTAGTCCACCTTGCTGCCTAGTTGGTCATCCAAATTAAGCCTTTGGAGGTAGCCTATGATAACTGGGATGTTGCTCTTAAAATTATACTTAAGGTCCATAAATCCTTTTTGGACAAATACACTATTTTATAAATGTATTGACATTAGTGTCAAAAGGGGGGAGTAAGAGTAATGGGGGAGCAAGAAAGCTAAGAAAAGTAGATATCTATACTCAAGGGGGAGTAAGAACAAAGAGAGTATAAGAAAAAAGGAGTAAAAGAAAAATGAAAACATTAGTTTAGATAGGAATAGAGAAAGAGTATCAATTGATACAACATATAGAACAGGACTAAACATTGGGGGAGTTATGAAATTTTGAAGTATAAGTCATGCATTGCAAAATTTTGATAGTTTGAAAGTTTGTATAGAAGCTGAATAAACATCTATGTTATGCTCATAAGGATAAGATTATTAATGCATGACCAAGTGTTTTTGACACTCATTTCAAAGGGGGATATTTTTAATCTTAGATTGGTTTTGACAAGTGAGTGTCTATACACTTAAGTCATTTGCTTAGCTCATGCCAAACAAGTAACATATGTTAAGCACACCATTTAAGTTAAAGCATGTTGAGTCATTCATGTGCTAAGTCATTCAAGTGCCAAGCAAGCAATGCATGCCAAGTCATTCAGTTGTCAAGCAATAACATTAAAGTCATAGCTAGTGCTTAGCACCAAGGACTTTAGATGCTGAGTAACATAGTTTTGACATAGTTGTTTGTATTGGCACAAAGTACTATGTAAACTAATTTTAAGTTGACTTAAGGATTAATTTACAATCTTTTCTTGATATGGATGAATCTTAAGTGGGAATCTCTATGTATTACATGCATCCAATCAAGTAAAGGGAAGGTGTAAGTGACAATATTGGTGAATCACAGCCGTTGATTCATACCTAACACTTAGTCACCTAAGTCTTCTTAAGGAGGACAAACCTTAAACTTTTTATGAATGATCAAAGAGAGAAGGAGAGTTTTCATGTGCAAATAGGTCATTCATGGTGACCAAGGTATTATGATTTGAAGTTACATTGCAAAATCAGTTAATGGAGAATAGAGGAAGGAAATAGTGAACAACAAAGAGACATTTGATCAAGAAGGATTGAGTACACATCGGTATAGAGGTGATTTAACATAAAGAAATACAGTGCTAATCACAAGATCATTGCTGAGACATTCTAATAGGTGAATCAATTAAGTCTCTTAACAGAGTAGTCCTAACAAGATCTGTTAAAATCCTCTAACAAGTTTCTTACTTAATTGTGAGTTGAAGTCCTCTAATCAAGCACACTTCTAAGAGGGTGTTGAAATCCTTTAATAGGATAAGACCTAATAGTCTTTGTAAGCTTTTAACAAGGCAGGCCTGTCATAGGTTAGATCATGTTTCATGATAAAAAATTGTAATCTTCATTGGATACACTTTACTACTGTAGTAGTGAAGATTTGTGGTTGTCATCCCCTCCCCAATTTTACCTTCTCATTGGACGGTTTATGGGTAATTATATCTTGTGTCATATATGTGTGAATTCTTACTTGTTTACATACTTTAGATGTCTATGTTTTATATAGTATTTTAGTTTACTTATTGAATTGTGAGATGGATGTATGGTAAATGTTTTTATGGGTAAAATTTTCAAGCACTAATTCACCCCCCTCCCCCCTAGAGTTTACTTTTCCTATTGTAATTCCAACGTCATGTTTGATTGCATTTGATACTTTTGTTGTAAACTGGGAGACATGAAGAAGAATTTGAATAGTGGAAACAAATGAGATTAGATCATTCTAAAATATACATTGATTCATTGGCTACATGTCTAGCTAGGTTTATATATGATATCTACTAATTTAATTTTTGAATTTTATTTTCAAAATACTTTGGTTAAATTATAATGTAGATGTGAATATTTCAATTATTTTTTCCAAATGCCAAGTTCACCTTTTCATTTTTATATTTTATGATATTTTATGCTTTTGTGTTAGTCAATTTGTAGGTCATTCTCAAATGTAGATTAATATCATTGAAATTTCTACTATCCTTGCACAATAGTCAAAATCACAATCTTCTATCTATTTGAAACCTCACATTCAATGTATTGTAGATGGAGACACTACTCCCATTCTTTATGTTCTTCATGTCACTAAATTTATCAAGATGTACAATTTGGCACCTATCTTTAATATAGTAAATTATAGTATGGTCTCTTTTCTTTATCCATACATTCATTTCTCTTAAAAAGGTTTGAATTTTGTTCAACTCAAGGACATCTGATGGAGAGCACAAGATGTTGCCGACTAATGCAAATGATGGAGAAAAAAGACATTTCTTCTTTGATCTTCTAGGGGTATTGATGAATTAGTAAGTTATGTGAATTCCACTTCATCAAGTATCATTATAAGATTAGTTTTAGATTTAGTTTTGTACATTCAATAATTTATAATTATTGTATTTTTTATTAATGATCTAATACAAAAGAGATTGCTTTTCAATTCACAATGTTGGCATTCTGACAAACATGATTCTAGATGAAGACCATGTTTCTTTTTTAACCCTCCCCTTTTAAGTTTTCTAAGTAATGTCTTAGATCACTTTCAATAAAAAAATATCATATTTGCATATTTGATCTTTCTCAGGGGTATTTTATCAACATTTTAGATCATTTTCAATGAAAAAAGATCATGTTTACATCTTTTTCTTTTCATTGAGTCCCTGTTTCTTTTCATCAAGACCATGTCCATAGAGTATCTACTCTTTTTTGATTCCATATCTAAAATGTAGGAATGAAGAGGGGCAGCAAAAAGACACACACAAGATTATATATCAAAACAAAGCATTACATTGATTGAACATCTAAATGAGCTTTGACTCTTACATTTTATAACTTTGTTACACATTTCTGCATTCAACTTACAAAATTTTGTTCATAGGTTCTATCTAGAGAGTACATAAAAAAAACATTATGTAGACAATATGGAGGAGACTGAATGCCCATAAAGTATGTCAGATTGCAAATGTTATAGTAGACAAAAAAAATGAAATTTATTCAAACCACTAAATATCTCCTTCGATATAGCGAACATGAAAAAGATCATAGCCACTATATATCAATTTAGAATAATCATTCTACTATATATCAAATTTCCATAATAAATTTGAACACACACTAAAGGCTGTTGATCACTAAAACGTGACTATTCAACATAAAGATTGATGTAAGGAGGAGGTGTTGTACTTGTTATTACCAAAACTCTATAACTAAGCTACTTCCAAACCTACCAAACACATTCCATCAGTATCTTAGGACTCTTCCAAGGCTAGAGACTAGGTGGTTGGCTTATTATTCATGGCACACTCACCTATTCAAAATATCTCTACCTAAACCTTCACTAACTTCAACCAACTATCTCTCACAATATACAACACCTCCACTACCTTACACCCTCCAAGATCTTTCACAACACCACACTTCAAAACTACTTCCAAAGGCTTAACTCATTGCCAATAAAAACATTTCAAGCATGCATAAGGTTCTACACACCTTGGTGGGCTTCAAACTTCAATTCTTAGAAATACACCTAATGAGGGCTCTTAATTGTAGCCCTATCTTGGGATTTAGGTAATAAATCAAACTCTTTAAAATATCTACAAAAACTAAAGGAAAATTCAAAAACCCATTAATGAACTCTCTGTCTAATTCCAAAATCTTAGGTTCTAACTTGTTTGTTAAGGCACATAACTCATAGGCCTTAATCCTAGTTTTTGATGAGATAATCAAACCTTCAAACCCTTTTCTTCAATGAGGGTTTCATCTCGAATTCCAACCCTTCCATTGGATCTCAAACATCTCATGAGTGGATACAAACCTTCCTTCTCACATGCAACTCTAGACAACTTCTATCACATTTTTCTAGAATGTTGTTTTACTATATTACACATGCAACAATAGATACCTATTGATTTTCTGCCACCTTCAATACAAGAAACAAGGTTTTGGTGTTAAACTATTAGATGGCAATCAAAAGAAACCAAGAACACATTCTCAACTCCCTTAACTCAATTCAGTGGTAATATGTAGTTAAAGAGGTATTTCACTCTAACAAGGTACATAATTTACTATCTAAAGTAGTGAATAGTGAGAACTTTAGAAAAACCCAATGATGTTATGCACACCTATAACATCAAAAATAACTATAAACTTAATTACTACATATAAGGAGCTCAAGATATGAGAGAAGATACAAGGATTGTTATTCAAACACCAATACATCAACAAATTTTTACAAAATAATTGATTTATTATACAAGATTACACACCATACCATTTTCATCTTTCTTCTCCACATCTCATCTCTCTATATCTTCTCCACATTACACTACAATTATGGCTTTACATGACATTTTCCACATTTAGACTCTCTTTAACCCACATTGCTTAAAACATGAACTTGGTCAACATAAGCTTAATTGAACACTTAATAACATGAATTGAAACAAACAATACACTAACCTATGAAGACTCAAAAAAATACTAATTATGACTCCAAATTCCAAGGAGATGGTCAAGGTGCTCTTGCACCAAAGACATAGCAAACTTGCCCAAACATAAAAAATGGAAAGAAATGTTAGTCATAATAAAAACAGAGGAAAATGTTAAGAGCAATAGAGCAAAAACAAAGGCAAAGTTGGGAAAACCTAACAACTTTTTTGATAAACACTTATATTGATTAGGATCCTACTACAACACCTTCAACCACCTTCCACAAAACTTATGGTTTCCTTTGAATTTAGTGGTAGAGAATGTTACCACAATTTTGCATATTTGTTATTTACAATGTCACTAGAGATTCTAAAGTGTGTAGACCTATGTTTGTAATTATTGACAATGTTTAAAATTTGAATCATGAATTTAAAGTGGAGAAAGCATAAATGGGTTGCATAGGTGTCATGGTTTTTGACAAATGGTTGTTTGGGAGGTGTCTTAAATGTATTGTCTCTTCTTTCTTTGAAATTTTGAATGCATGCACTAGGTGTTGGGAATATTACACCATTCTTGTAGTTGTTTTAAGGTTAAATATGATTATTTCTTTGAGTTTTTGAAATAATTCATATATTAGGGAGTCCTTTTAGGGTGGTTCCTATTATATAGGATCTAAAAAAGAAAAGCATTATGTTTATTCTTATTAAACATAGATGAAGAATCAAAGCATGGTATTATTTGTGTAAAATATTTGCATGCTTCCATAATTCTACCCAAAGTCTCACATGTAAATTTTTCTCATATTGTCTTTGTACTACATTCTGATTAATTTTTGTGATTTAATTTTAATCACCCTCTGTTGAATATTATTTTGATCTATGTTCTATTTAATGAGCCTTCTCACAACATACTAATTCAGAGATGGAATATACATGCTTACAGAGTTCAAATATTAACAACCACAGGGACAACCACATCAATAGAAGTTGTGACCATAACCATATGAGAAAGAGGAACCTCCAAGCAAGAGACAGACAAACAAGACACACA
Source organism: Cupressus sempervirens (assembly GCA_028749045.1). NCBI lineage: Eukaryota > Viridiplantae > Streptophyta > Pinopsida > Cupressales > Cupressaceae > Cupressus > Cupressus sempervirens. The sequence continues at coordinate 328,716,444 of CM053787.1, forward strand.
TTTGATGTAGTGCAAGGCTAGAGAATCCCTAAAGGAGATGTCCTAGCCCCTAGCAAATAACCACACAATGGAAACACAACAACAAGAAATAATAATGCAAGATTTGATACCCAATCCCAAATATTTATTAATAGATATAACTGATTACATGCAATATGCCGAGCTCTAAGGCCTTCCGAGTTAGGGCCAAATACAAACAGTAATTACAAAATAATTAGTTCTATAAGATCTGACAAGATCCAACTTACAACACTAGCTAGTCCAAATCCACAATTGGACAAGAACACCAAGATGAATCCACACTTGTACTCATAGGTCCACCAAGCTATTCTCTGGTTCTCAAGCCATAGCCCTAGCTCTACTCACAAACTTGTTCCACAATCCAATTGTAAATTGCCTCACATTTGGCACTCTATCCACACACTCACAACTCCAACACAATCATGTTGTAAACTACCTCACATTTGACACTCTATCTATAGACTCAGGAAAACTCTCCCTTTAGCTAATCACAAATTTTCTTCCCAAAAGCTTACTAAACTCTAAGCCAAAACACCCTATTTATAATTACCAAATGGCTTACAGATCATTCTAGAACATTACAAACTAATAAGGCTGACCCACCAATGGTCAAGACACATCCCAAGGAAAGATCTCATCATAAACAACATGATCAAAACAAATCACAAGTCAGCTCACACCAAGAACCCAAAAGTCATGTTTGAAATGATAACACTCAACATTAATAGGAAAACTCAGCACATGAAGAGTTACTTGACACACACTATGGAACTTAGCACGCACTATAGAAATCGACACACACTACTGTGGCAAGATGGGATAACACATGAACCTGAGTGTTAACATGATGTGGGATAACCTCAACTTAGCTTATACTACAAAATTGCTAGCACTCGACAATTTTTATAACTCAATAGTAACCAATAGAAAGAGGGGGATAACTTGATAGCTAGGATGCTCCTACATCAGACTCCCCAGGTAAATAGAAAAGTGTGTCCCACACTTTGGTGCCCAAATCAACAATCATCTTCATCTTCACCAAAGGCTTCCACTCCAATAGGGACAAGAAATCCAACATGTAAAATCCACATGTGCATCATTCTATCAAAACACTAGAGTCTCAACCATCCAATCAGCATGCTCACACCCAAGAACAAACTGAACATAATGCTTCAATAGAAAATCTTCATCCACATCATCAACTAGTGAATCCATACCAATAGCAACAAACCCCACATTAGTAACAACAAACCCCACATTAGTAGCAACATGTAGATCTCCATCAACACATGCAAACTCACAACACCAGTAGTCTCATTGCTCACAACAAGATACTCTACAACATACAACTCACCACCAACAACAACTGGATCATCCATGAAAAAGTGCTCTGCAATATCCATTTTAGACTCAACCAATTGATCATAAAAACCAATGTCCATCCCAGCATCAACAAGGTTAGGAATATCCTCAACAACAACCTCTAGTTGCTCTATAGGTTCTATATCAAACTCCAAAAATTGATCAAAAAAACCAAGCTCAACCTTGCTATGCCATCTTCTCTTACAAACAATTCTCTTAACCAACCAAACAACTCTATTCCAAATTAGTAAAATTGAGCTCCACAAACATCTACAGAATGCCTTCCTCATCTTGTCCTTATCTAAATCATACAAACTAGTTTCAAATTGAGCAACCACCTTCTTAGTTAAATCAACCAAACTAGCTTCAAATTGAGTAGACACCTTAGAAAAATTCCTTTCCACTACATCATGGAAATTTACAATCATCTTAGGGTCCAATCCTCTCGAAGTCATCTTCCAAGATCTTTGCAAACCCTCTACAATAAATCCTTCCCATGCTCCTTGTGACAACCTCAAATTGTTTGCAAGTCAAATTTCAACTTGCCACCTAGCATGAACAATCAAGAATTACATCACAAGTCCAAGATCATGGATCTAAAATTCACAACTCTCTACGATCATGCCTCAACAAGATCAACCTTCCATCTTTGCATCCATCGATCCATCTGCAAGCCCTCTACAATTGCAAGTTAGAACCATGATCTACCATCTCACAACCAAGCGATCTAGGACTCTTGAAAGAAAATCAAATAAAGATAAACTCAAATCTATTTCTCCAGCCCAAGTCTTGGTGCAAACTACCACAACTTTGGTGATCTATCTACACACTCAAGAACAACCATCACTCTGATACCATTTGATGTAGTGCAAGGCCAAATAATCCCCAAAGGAGATTCCCTATCCCACAACAAATAACCATACAGTGGAAAAACAACAATGAGAAATAATAATGTAAGATTTGATACCCAATCCCAAATCTTTATTAATAGATATAACTAATTACATGCAATATGCCTAGCTATAAGGCCTTTTAGGTTAGGGCCAAATACAAATAGCATTTACAAAAAAATCCATTTTGTAAAATCCAACAAGATCCAACTTACAACACTAACTAGTCTAGACCCTCAACTAGATAAGAACACCAAGAAGAATCCACACTTGTACCCGTAGGTCTACCAAGTTGTTCTCTAGTTCTGAAGCCACAACCCTAGCTCTGCTCACAAAATTGTTTTACAATCCAATTGTAAACTACCTCACATTCGGTGCTCTATCCACGCACTCACAACTCCAACATGATCATGATATAAACTACCTCACATTTGGCACTCTATCTACAAACTCGAGAAAACTCTCCCTTTAGCTACTCCCAAATTCACTTCCCAAAAGCTTACTAAACTCATCCAAAACACCTTGTTTATAGTTTCCTAATGGCTTATAGATCATTCTAGAACATTACAAAACAATAAGGCCAATGTACCAATAGTTAGGACACATCCCAAGGAAAGATCTCCTCATAAAAAACATGATCAAAACAAATCTTGCACGTTAGCTCACACCAAGAACACATAAATCACATCCAAAATGATGACACTTAGCATCAACAACAAAACCACATGCATGAAGAGTCACTCGACACATGAAGATTTACTTAGCACACACTATGGAACTCAACACACACTAAAGAACTTGGCACACACTACAGTGGTGAGATGGGATAACACATGAACCCAAGTGTTAACATGACATGGGATAACCTCAACTCGACTTATACTACAAAATTACTGACACTTGACAACTTTTGTAACTAGATAGCAGCCAATAGAAATAGGGCGATAATGTGATAGCCAGGATGCTCCTACATCACACATCCCCCATTGAAACACTAATAGGTAGAGTGGATCAACAAAAGAAAAGGAGATTTGGTTACACCATCAACAACAAGAGGAACTTGAACCATGACAGAAGCAACTAGAACCATCACAATGGGTTCTTGAATCACACAATCTTCTACATAATGATGTGATTTATTAAGGATGATTTTAAGATCATACTCACAATATGTTAGTATACATTATTTAGAGGCAAGTGATTCTTGGAAAACACTCCACAAAATCACAATCATTGCTCATTGAATTTTGGGCATACTTATATAATGCTATGTATTAAATCTTTTCTATTGAAATCATCTATTATACAAAGATAATAAGAGACAAATAGATTTAGAAGAAAATAGTTAAAGTAGACCTTGTGCAATTGAGGACATTTGCAATATTAGGTAGACATGTAGGAGAGCGAATGGAGTGTGCTTCAGGAGGAGGAAATTTGTGCTACATGAATGAAATTACACCATGTTGAAAGGACCTTATAAAATTAATGTTTAGCAATAAAAAGTTGTGGTAAATCCCTTGGGAGATGTGTAGATTATAAATACAACACAATATCTCATCATGTGTCAAGACATGAGATATAACATTAAATGATACTAGAAGGAAAACATTTGAAGAAAATGTTAAAAAATAATAATTTGTTCTTCTTTGTTAGAAATACATTCTACTATGTTGATCACATGTCTAAATTGTTTAGTGTAGGTCATGCAATTTTCTCTTTGGCCCCTCTCATGGAGATTGTGTTTGACATTCTTCTAAGTTGTCTGATTGATATTGATTTTACTCAAGTGTTTCACAAATAATGTTGCACTTCCATTTCATAAGAAGCCCAACATCATGATTATTTCTCCATGCAGGAAGCTGTAGATTCAACATACATTTTTTTTTCAGCATTAGTTTATTGAGGACTTGACATGAAAATAGGTAGACCACTACTAAAAATTTCCAAATCCTCAATAAACATTTGGTGGTGGTCTACATATTTTCATGTCAAGCATGCGAAATGTATGTTGAATCCATGGCTTCTTGTATGGAGAAATAATCATGAAAATGGGCTTCTTATCTATAGTAATAGAAAAAGGAGATGGAAATACAACACTATCTATTGAATGCTTGAGCAAAAGCAATATCAATCAAACAAATTAGAAGAATGTAAAACATAATCTCTAGGAGAGGGGCCAAAGAGGAAACTACATGACCTACGCTAAACAACATACACATGTCATCAACATAGTAAAAATATTTCTAACAAAGAAGAATAAATTCTTTTTTGATATATTAGAAAGATTTCACAATTGTGATAGTCAATCTAACAGAATATCATTGGAACAAGAGCATTGTCGTCGCATATCTTTCACACTTTCAATAGACAAAGATGACATAGAGACATCACACCCATGACACTACTATCACATACCATCATGGTTGCAATGGACATTTTGATGCTTGACTATTAGCCATACAACGTAATCATCATTATTAGGATAGAAAATTGAAATTGTTTGATGTTGTAATTGCAATGGTGGCCTATCACAATGACCTATTAGCTCCGCCTTCTACCAAATTATGACAACTTTTAGCATTGTAATTATGACTAATGATATTTTCATCACAATATTTAACACAAAAATTCTAATGTTCTTTTGATGGGAGTCAATTCTTGATACTGTCACTTGGGTAACAATTAGTTGTCACAATTGTGACATCTTGTCATCACAATTCAGGTCCAACTATAGTAGTGACATGCTAAAAGAACTAGTGAAGGACTAAAAAATCCTCCAAACTAGAGAATGTCCCAAAAGATAGGAGAAAAATGATGATCACGAAGAATACAACTAAAGCATATAGAAGATGAAAACATTGTCAAAAGGTAACTATTGAGATGAAGAACCTTCATTGAATAAAACATGAATAGGTAGAGAAGACTAAGTTTGAAGATTTGATCATTCAAAGATGGAAGATATCTTCATGACCTCCAAAAGAGAAATGAAAGAGTGCCCATATGGTAAATGATCCATCTCACCAAAATGCATAAGTACCCTACCACTACATCCACCTAGTACAAAGGAATAAATACTAAATAAATAGCTCACTCTATAGAACCAAGAAAGCATTAGAACCAACCAACCCCCCCATAATGTTGAGAGGTAAGATGGGTAAATTGAAACTAAATGCATAAACTCTAATAGAATAAAGAACCACAAACATCAAGAGTATAGAAGAAGTACATACACCTATAAAGTCATTCATGTGCACTATGAAAACTAGCATGCAAAGAACATTAAGAAATTAAAAAATATTCACAAACTAATCACATACCAACATATTGATTAGACAATAAAAGAAAATAAAGGGATGCACACCAAAGGAGAAAACTCCAAGCTTATATCATTTAGTAGATGTGTCCAAAGGATGGATATGTATGCTCAAGTGTGGCTTCAAGCTTCAATGGATGAGAGATCGATAAAAGATTCAAAAATGGATGAATGAGTGAATTTTTCCTTTATAATGGTATTCTAATAGTTCTTAGGCTCTCGAAATAGTATTATAAGTTGGCATATGAAGGTGAATGATTTGTGAAAGGAGAGGGGTTCAATTTATAGTTAATTGGGTGAGAAGGAGATAAGAATTGTTGATGGATAGTTAACTAAGTGAGGTGTGAGATAGGCTTTAGTTGATTGATATGGGTGGAGGAGATGGACTTCTAAGTTTAGAGATGGATGAGGGACATGTGGTATTAGAGTGGACTTGGGCTTGAGTTAAAGGGAAAAAATTATGCCTTAATTTATGCAAGTGATCTAGAGAGCAATTTTAGACATGGAAGAGGAGCTGATGTGTTTTAGTTAAGGTGGGTGAGGTGGCTCAATTGACTAGATGATGTAGGAGGTGGATGGGTTTTTTAGAGAAAAGGTTGGTGGGTGAGCATAATTAAATAAATGAATGATTTAATTAAAAGGATAATTTTTGTGCATGGGTTTTTAATTAGTTAAATGAATTATTTAATTAAAAGAGGAATATTTGGTCATGAGATTTAATTAAATAAATGAATTATTTAATTAAAAGAGGAATATTTGATGTATGATTTGAGTTTGGGTAACTATTAGATTGAAGGATTGGTTTTTTTAGAAATGTTTAGAATAATTAAGAGAAGGGGGGTAAATAAGTTACTTAAGGTCTATATGTACCACTTGAACTGTTAAACATTAAGCATGTCAATATTTTGTTAATCGTACTTAAATTATTGTTGCTTGGTCTATACTATAAAATTATCATAAACTTAACTATCATTGCATAATAAAAAACATCAACACATGTAAAACACTCATAAGACATTTTTTATAGTTTGACACAAGGATTTTACATGGAAAATCAATTTGGAAAAACCACCAACAACATCTCACTCTTTTTCACTCTTTCAGAGTGAGCTCTATTAAGAACCAACCCTATTAAAGGTTTACAATACACACTATTAAATGTAACCTAGTAAGAAGATTTAATCACCCTATTAGGAGTGGCCTCATAAGAGGGATTTGATCATTCCATTTAGAATGTCCCCTAGTTAAAGGATTTACATAGACTATTAAGTCTTTCAATGACTATAAGGTCAACCTTTGTTAAAAGGATTTCAATACAAACTGTTCACAATGATAAGAAAGAAAATAGTAGGTTTGATCTATGTGATTATAACTCACTTTTGTTGGTTCAAATCTATGTGCGATCCTTATGATGGTTCACTAATAAGCCTTTCATTGTCATCTTTGATCTTGATCTACTTGGACACCCTTCAAGAAATTAGTCTACACTTCTCACCAATACTTAAGCCTTCTGCTCAAAGTAACTTATCAATAATAGTATCACATCTGCAAGCTTACTCCTTTAGCTTTGCATTCACACTCTTGTGTGCTTCTAATAAACCTTGCTCTGTATATGAACTCACTCATACACACTAACTGGGCTTGGCTAGGATTGACTAGACATAGCACCAAAAATTTGATTCAGTCTCCCTTTAAATAGGCAATTTGTGCTTTACCATTTTCTACATCCACCATAGATCTTAAGGTTTATGATCAATGTCAATACAATTCAATGTACCTATACAACTTCTTGATCATTCTCTGGAAATTTCTCTAAAATTCTTTTGCTATGTCTTTACCTAATCATCACCTTGAATTTAATGATCCAACTCATCAATCTAATCCTCAACACATTTTACATCTCCCAAGAAATCAACTGATTTGGCTTGATCTTACAATTCCTTTGAATTTTATTTTTTACTATCACTCAGCAATCATTGAATTCTGATACTCGATCATTGTTTATTACTTTCTAGCTTGGCATCAACTAACTTGCTCGGTTGATGTTAATGCTTAGTTAAAATTGGATTTTCTTGACACTAAATATGCCTCAATTAGCACTAGCACTACTCGACACTAATTAGTAATTTACTCTTTTACTTGGCTTAGCTTCCTTGACATAAATAATTACTTTTCTTAATCAAAGTCTATCTAATCAAATATCCATTGTAACTTCCTTTTCATAACTTCAACCTTTCCTCTAGGTGCTATAGTTATGAGTAACTCTCAAATCTTCTTCATCAATTAAATAGATATGATATTTAGATTAGGTATCAATATGTCTCATCCATAGATTTGACATCAATGAAAAAATAATAATTCTTCCAATTGTAAGTTTCCAACAATCTTCCTCTTTGGCATTGATGGAACATCTCAAATATCCAAAGTAATAATAACTTAGTTACCATACAATCCAAAAGATTTCACTTCCATGAGTGACCACTATTCTTAGTTTGATTCTAATTCTCATCCATTCAAACTGTCAAAATCCCTCTATCAGTTTTCTCCCTTTCATGATTTAGTCTCTCCCTCTATCATCTTAGATTATTTCATCTTGTTTCTTAGTAACCTCTCCCTCTTCCACAACAATGCCAAAGATGTGCAATTGTCTCAACTACAAATTCTTTGTACATCTAAATTATGTATATTTTGCATGTTTCACTGATATTTTTCATCTAACTATGATTGATCTTCAATTGCTATATTGAAGTATTCTAACTTAGGCATGTCCCAAATTAGAACTATTTTTCATCATTGTGTAAAATATTATATGTAGCACATGTGATGCAGTGCACCTTGGCTTCTTAAGTAACCTTAGTTATGGGGATGACCTCTAATCTACCACTAAGATATTCATGAGCATCTTTGGGTAATGGTTTCATGAATATGTCAGCAATTTGGTCCTTTGTATTCACATATTCTAGCTTCACTTCTTTGTCTTGAAGTAGTTCTCTCAAGTAGTGATACTTGATTGCAATATGTTTTGTCTTATTATCTATCACTAGATTCTTTGAAATGTTAATAGCAATTGTGTTATCACAATAGATAACTACTAGATTTGTAATTTCTTCTTTCATGACTTTTAACAATTGCTTAATCCACATTATATTTGAATAGTTCACTGCAACTTCCACATACTTAGCTTTAGTTTTTGATTGGGAAATAAAATTTTGTTTCTTTCTTGTCCATGACACCAATCTCTTTCCTAGAAAGAATGCACATCCACTAGTGCTTTTCTTATCATCAATATTTCCTTCCCAATCTAAGTCAGTGAAAACCTTTAGTTCAAGTTTATCACTTCTCTTGTAGTATAATCCATAATCTTTTGTACCTTTTTGATATCTCATTATCCTTTTTACAGCCATCATGTCATTTACTTTAGGATTTTCTAAAAAATCTAGCAACAATCCCAACTGCTAATGCAATATATGGTCTATTGTGACAACATATTGCAATTCTCCTATCATGGATCTATATAGGGTCTAGCTCACATCAATAGAATCATCAATCTTAGATATCTTATGTTATGTAGATGTAGGTGTACTCACTGGTCCTAAATTGTCCATACCAAAAGTCTTCAATATCTCCTTGATGTATATGGTTTGTGAAATGAAAATACAAAACTTCATTTGGCTCACTTATAAACCAAAAAAGAATTTGATCTCACCAAACATAAATATTTCAAATTCCTTTGTTATTTCATTAACAAATTATTTACATAACACTTATCTTCCTCCAAATATCTTATCATCAACAAATATCTCAAATAACAATATTTCATTATTCTTTCCATTCTTCAAGTATGGATTATTTTTATAATTTGTTCTCTCAAAACCAATTGTTACTAAATTGTTATGTAACCTTTCATATCATGATTTTGGTGCTTGCTTTAATCCATAAAGATCTTTTTTGATTTTACATACCATGTTCATCTTGTCTAGATCTATAAATCCTTCATGTTGTTCAATATATACCTCTTCCTCTATAATACCATTTAGAAATGAAAATTTAACATCCATCTGATATACCTTGAAATTCTTGTAGGTTGAGTATGCAAGAATAGTTTTGACTCCTTCAAGTCTCTTGCTTTGTTTCTTGTTACTTCACCATTTTCATTGAACTTGTTCCTAAAAACATACTTTGTCCCAATGATATTTTTATATTTGTGTCTTGGCACTAAAGTTAAAGTATTTTTCTATTCAATCTGGTCAATTTCTTCATTCATAGCATGTATCCAATCTTCATTATCTAAAGAATCTTTTATTGATTTAGGCTCAAACTCACATAATAAGTATGTGTCACCTTTGAGTTTTATCCTTTTCATAACACTTGATTCATCATCTCTAATTATTTGATCATGTTTATGATGTTTTCTCACATATTTTGCTAATACAAGTAGCTTTCTTCATGGCTTTTCTTTAGGTTGTTCTGGAAAAATACTCTCAGGTTCATTTCCTCTTCTTTGTTTCGATTCATATTTAGGTTCTGAATGCTCAATATTCACTATCTAATGGTCAAAATTTCTTGTTTTTGACTCGGCATCCACAATTTTTTGCTTAGCAACCACTCTCTATTGCTCAACAATTTTTATTTCCACTCCATCATTTCTTGTCTGATGGGAGCTTACAGCTTGATTTGTCTGTTCATTTTGATTGATGAGAGCATCATCATCCACATAGATTAATGTACTATAGTCTTCAAGTTTTTCATTACATGAAGCATCACCTTTTTTCAGCAAACTCATCAATTGTCACATTTGTACTTTCCACAACTTTGTTAGTGTTGGAATTTAAACACTTATAAGCTTTGCATTTTGTGGAGTAACCTAGAAATATGCCTTTGTCACTTTTATCTTTCAATATATAACATCTACTTCCAAATATTTTGAAATATTTAACATTGGGGAGCATAACCATACCATAGTTCATAGGGTGTAGCATTTATACATTTCTTAACTTGAACTCTATTCAGAGTATAGATAGGGGTACTCACCGCTTCACTCCAATATTTCTATGATACACCTTTCTCCATCATTAGTGTTATGGTATAGTCCATAATTGATCTATTCCTTCTTTCAGCTATCCCATCCTAAGGAGGGGTCCTTGGTGTTGACATCTATCTTTTGATTCCTCTGTCAGTGTTGAACTCATGTGAAATGAATTCACCACCTCTATCAAATCTCAAACACTTTAGGTTCTTTCCTATTTCATTTTCAATTCTAGCTAAATACCACTTGAATAACTAAAAGGCATTAGATTTAACTTTAAGAACCATTGCAGCCATTATTCTAGAGTAGTCATCCACAAATAGAATGAAATGTTGATCTCCATATTAACTTTTAACACCAATGGGTCCACATAGGTCAGTATGAACTAATTTCAAAATATCACTCGCAATATATGCTTTACTCTTAAAATTGGGCTTGGTCATGTTTCCTAATTGACATTATTTACACATAGCATTGTCATGCTTCGTTAGTTTAGGAAATACTCTTACTTTCTTCATCCTACTGATATTCACCAAATTGTCAAAATTCACATTACATAATCTTTTGTACCATAACCAAACATCTTCTTATTATGCAAACATACATGTCTCTTCTGATAGGTCTTGATAGAATAAGTTACCTCTTGTCTACTTACTAGTCACAATTATCTTACAATCACTATCATTTATCTTGGCCTTCTTGTTGTGAAATTCAACTCTAAAACCTAATTTGTTTAACTATGAAATTCTCAACAAATTTTAGTTAAGTCCTTCAACCTAGTAAACATTTTCACATGTTATCTTGTTAGTTAGTTGAATAGTTCATTTACCTTTTATAAAACATGGGATATCATTACCAAATTTAACACATCCTCCATTGTATGGACCAATATCTTCAAATTTTCTTTATCACATGTCATATGATTAGAACATTCACTATCAATTATCCATCTATCACTTTTTTTCACATAAGAAATCAATGCATTTTTTCTCATCTTCATTGGACTCTTCTTTCATAGCAACATAGAGAACTTCATCATCATTACTCTTAGATTCATTATCAATCTTTTCATCACCAATATAACAAGATTTCTTACCTTTTTCATCCTTCTTTCTTTTTTAGTCTTTGTCATCTCTTCTTCCTTTGTACTTTCTTTCCTTCTTTTCATCGTTATCTTCTCTAGTAGGACATCTAGCAGCAATATGACCAACTTTATTATATGTAAAACAAATGATGGGTAATTTACCTTTGTATTTACCTCTTCCTCTTCCAAACCTTTTTGCAATGAGGGCTTAAAGTTCATCAATCTCATGATCAGAACTATCACTTTCACTCTTCACATGTTTTCCTTTCTTCTTAATAAGAATCAATTGTGACTTGAAAGTAGATTCAATGTTAGCAAGTGTATAGTTATCAAAATTAGACATCTAAAAAGTAGTAAGTCTATCAACTACACATTCTAAGGTCAAGTTGTTACTTGGTGTGCACCTTAGTTCTTAAATTGCATAGACTTTAGTGGCATAGATAGGGAGTAGAGTCCTCAATACCTTTCTTATCATCCTTTCATTTCAAAGTTCCATTTTCTCCTCAAATAGCATTAACTACCTCTTTAACTCTTTGGTACTATTGTACTATGTTCTTACCTTCCATCATTCTCATATCATCAAATTTACCTCTCAGACTTTCTTCTTTGGTTCTTAGTACATTGCATCACCTCCATATATTATTTTCACTATGCCCCACATCTTCTTAGCAATATCACAATCTTTTAGGTCATCAAACTTAGCATAGCTTAGGGCTGAGGTAATCTCCAACATTTCTTGGTTGTGATCTAACTTATATCTTAATTATTTAGTAGTTAGAGGAGTATTTATTACCGCTGCATATTCATTTCTTAGAAAATTTATAGTAGCATCACTGATAGTAGACATGTGTAACTTCATCAGCGTCTGCCATGTAGGAAAGTTCTCCTTATTTAGTTTGGGTATATCTCTCATATTCATCATGATCTTTAGCTTTATGTACCTTCAAAATTTTCTCTGTAAGCACTTAGCTCTGATACCAATTGTTAGAAGTTTTTAGAACAACTAAGAGGGGGGTGATTAGATACTCAAGGACTATATGTTTCACTTGAACTATTAAACATTAAACACATCAATTGGTGCAGGAGCACCTCACACATCTTACACACTCAATCTTAAGATGAAGGCTATAAATACAACTAAGCAAGCTATAAAGACTAAGAAGACTTAAAAGGTACTCAAGGAGGATCACCAAAGCAATTAGAGGCCAGATTGGGCAATCCTAAAGTCTATAATGGATTTGGTTATATGTAATCAGGATAAATCTTACAAGTCCTAAATGGACCAAATCCTATTTTTAATGGGCCAATAGAGTCCTTGGGTTATATTGGAGTATTTAGGATCTAGGATAGTTTAAGGATCAAAATAAGTATGTTTAGTGGTCTTTTGCTTAATAGATTGTAAGTTGGAATTTTGAATTTTAAAAATCCAATGGTTAGTTAGCATTTGGAGGGAGTTAGTGTTTAGTATTGTGTTAGGTTTGAACTAAGCCTTGAATAGACAAATTGGTTGAATTAGTTTTTGAATGTCTTCTTTATTTTCTTGAGAAATCTCTATTTACGAGATAGAGGATACCTATTATGTAACTAGTGAACATTGGGCAATAAAGATCTAGTTATTCTACAAATTTTTTTTGGTTAGAATCTCATTTTGTGTGGATCAAGTTTCATATGTTTTGAAAGAGATTTAGTAATACTTAAATTATCAATTGATGAGTTCTGCAACCTTTTAAATTGCTATTGTGCTAGTGGAAAACTCAATAGACTTTCTTTAATGATTTATTTGTTGCAGTAGTTTTTTTTAAAGAAATGAAGACCTTTCCATGAGTATGAAGGCTTGATACTCATGGAAAGAATTTTTTAACATGTATTATATGATACTAATAATCCATATGTAGTGTTGGATGGAATAGAAGTGATCACAACTCAAAAAAGTAAAAGGAAATAGTGATAATGGTGGCTCAGGTGTAATAGTGGATGATCTATCCACATAAGGCATTCATATTATTCTTGAGAATATTTTATCATGATAAATGAAAGGTGAATCCATAATTAATTTTGATTGGAAGTTTGTGAAATTAGGTGATTGAGAAAACCCTAGATAATAAGAGTTTGGGATCCCAAATTGGGGATTTTGGTGTTGTAGAGCCCTTGAGGCTAGTTACCTTTGGATTTGGTTGATTTAAGACATAACTTAGTCTTATCCAAAATTTAGAGTCCTTAGGTGAATTTTGGATAGGACTTCCTTTGTTAATCTGGTGAATTTATGCAATTAAAATAGAGCATTTGTTATATATGTTGATGCTGGCCCAAAACAGTCATACAAGAGTTTTTGGTAGGTTATAGAACTTTGTAAGGGGTGTCTGTACAAGATCTTAGATTTTCAAGTGTTTTGAAAAAAAAAAAAAAAAAGTTAGTCAAATTTCAAACTTGTTGCAGGGCTACTAGGCTGCCAGTCAAGTTTCTAGGACAGATTAAAGAAGATTTTGAAGTGTGTGAGTTTAGTATTGACCTAGAACTCTAAATGTCTTGAAATACAAGTGGATTGGAATATATTGTGTCCAAAATATCATAGGGAAGTCTAGAAAATAAGTTTAAGTAGTGAAACTTCAAGTCATTTCAGGAATTGGGTAGGCTACAGTGCCTGAAACCTTTCAAGTTTATAAACCTATTTGGGTATTTGATACCATCACCTTTTCCTCTAGATCAAGTGGTATCAAAGCAAGGATAGGTCTTGTGGAAATTGCATTGGTCTTATGAAGTTGGTCCTTCAATCCATTAGCAAGCCCTTATAGTTGAATTATCCTGGGAGGGGTAGCCCTAGAGTAGATTCTTGTCCCAAGTGAGGAAGCAACCATGTCTAAAGGAGGAGAAGAGATTTTTGCAAGGTTGACAAATATGGAGTTGACAAAGATAGTGAAAGAATAAGTTGCAGATAAAAAAAAATTTAAGGGCATCATTAGACCAAAGGGACAAAGAGAATGTTGAAAAATATAGATTGATAAAGCCCATGATGGAGAGGTTATCAGCACTAGAGAAGAAGGATAAGAGCATTAGATCGGATGAAGAAGAGGAAGAAGAACCCAAAGAAGAAGAAGAGGACCTTGAGGAAGTCAGCAAGGCTAAGGTAGCAAAATCCATAAGGAATGGAGATAGAAGGGTAAGGACAGACTTACCTACATATAGAGGGAAGATGGATGATGAAGAACTAATAGATTGGTTCAATGCAATTGAAAATTGTTTTGAGTGTGAATCAATAGAAGAGAAGGACAAAGTGAAGATAGAAAATTCCAAGTTGAAGGGACATGCTTTATTGTGGTGGTATTGTATACAGGAAAATGGATGGAAGAATAGCAGACCCAAGATCACATCTTGGTATACTATTGTAGACAAAATAAAAGCAAAATCTTTGCCAAAGGATTATAGAGTACAGTTGTACAAGACGATGAGAGATTTCAGGTAGAAGGAGTTGGATGTACAAAAGTACATAGAGGAATTCCACAAGCTTGATATCAAAGTGGATCATGATGAAGAGATGGAAGAAAAGATTGCAAGGTATATGGGGGGATTGAGGCTCAACATTTAGGATGAGCCTAGTCTTTCTAGCCTGACGTCGGTTGATGAATGTTATCAATTAGCCTTGAATAATAAAGAGAAGATAAGAAGGAGACAAGAAAAGTAGAGCAACAATAAAGGTGGATCTTCCATGAGAGGAAGAGGGGGAAGAGGTACTGAAAATTTTAAGAATAGCAATGATAAGGGCAATGATAAAACCTTTTCAAAATCAAGAGGGGGTTATAGAGGTGGAAGAAGTCGAGGAAGAGGAAGTGGAGTGTTCACAGGGAGATGTTTCAACTGCAATGAAGTAGGCCATCAATCCTTTAGGTGTCCTAAATGGCAAGAAGATAAAAGAGAGATAGAAGAGTGCACTTGGTTGATGAAGAGCCAAGAAAGGATGAGCAATAACAACACATTGAAATTTATTTGAAAGAAGGCGAACATTTGTTGGTAGGAAGAGGATAGCCAATACAAGGAAGCAACATTTTAAAACCAAATGTCTAATCCAATGTAAGGTTTGTAGAGGATAGCCAATACAAGGAAGCAACATTTAAAAAAAAATGTCTAATCCAATGTAAGGTTTGTAGTCTTCTTATTGATTTAGGGGCTTCACATAATTTTGTTTCAAAGGAGGTCATTAATAAGTTACATTTAAAAAAATTTCCACATCCAAATCCCTACTATGCTACTTGGGTGAGTAAGGACAATAATCTATTGGTAAATGAACAAGTTATACTGCATTTTTCAATTGGGCAATATTCTGATAGTATTTTATGTCATGTAATGAAGATGAGTTGTGGACATGTTATCTTGGGTAGACCTTGGCAATGGTTTAGGAGGACTATACATGATGGTTACACAAACACTTATATATTGTATAAAGGTAGGGTTAGATATAAATTGACTCCACTTATTGATATTGGAATACAAATTGTGATTATGTGTTTTGCCAAAGATATCTTAGTACACAGTCAAAGGAAACCAATTGATATTGTCTTGAAGAAAGAAGAATGCTTGTAGGATAAGGTAGGGTAAAACAGTCCAAGACTAATTTAGGAGCCTTTTCTATTTGTTGGGACAGTCAAGTATCCTCTGAGATGGTAGGTAGATGAAGGCATAGTAGTTACAGGACAGGGACAAATGACTATAGTTTGGAGGCCTAAAGTGAAATAGTAGCACTATCCTAAAGCAGGACAGTCCCATACACATAAGTTTTTATCTAATTCATTGTTTATGAGTGCAGGGAGCATGGAACAACAATAGGTCATGTTTGGGGAATGTGTCATTCCTACACATCAAGCTTCTATGAGAAAATATAGTGGACACAAGAAGGACAACTCTTGGGACAAGAGTTCTTTGCATGAGGGGGAGCTTGGTGTAGGAGCACCTCACACATCTTACACATTCAATCTTGGGATGAAGGCTATAAAGACACCTAAGAAAGCTATAAAGACTAAGAAGACTTAAAAGGTACTCAAGGAGGATCACAAAAGCAATCAGAGGCTAGATTGGGCAATCCTAAAGTCTATAATGGATTTGGTTATATGTAATGAGGATAAATCTTACATGTCCTAAATGGACCAAATACTATTTTTAATGGACCAATAGAGTCCTTGGGTTAGATTGGAGTATTTAGGATCTAGGAAAGTTTAATGATCAAAATAGGTAAGTTTAGTGGTCTTTTGTTTAATAGATTGTAAGTTGGAATTTTGAATTTTAAAAATCAAATGCTTAGTTAGCATTTGGAGGGAGTTAGTGTTTAGTATTGTGTTAGATTTGAACCAAGCCTTCAACCAACAAATTGGTTGAATTAGTTTTTGAATGTCTTCTTTATTTTGTTGAGAAGTCTCTGTTTTGGGGACAAAGGATACCTATTATGTAACTAGTGAACATTAGGGAATAAAGATCTAGTTATTCTACAAAAAAAAATTTGGTAAGAATCTCATTTTATGTGGATCGAGTTTCATATGTTTTGAAAGAGATTTAGTAATAATTAAATTAAAAATTGATGAGTTATGAAACCTTTTAAGTTGTCATTGCCAATGGAAAACTCAATATACTTTCTTTAATGATTTATTTGCTGCAATAGGTTTTTTTTAAAGAAATGAAGATCTTTCCATGAGCATGAAGGCTTGATACCCATGGAAAAATTGTTTAACATGTATTATATGATACTAATCATGCATATGCAGTGTTGGATGGAACAGAAGTGATCATGGCTTAGAATAATAAAAGGAAACAGTGAAAATGGTGGCTCAGGTGTAACAGTGGATGATCTATCCACATAATTCATTCATATTATGCTTGGGAATAGTTTATCATGATAAATGAAATGTGAATCCATCATTAATTTGGATTGGAAGTGTGTGCAATTGGGTAACTAAGAAAACCCTAGATAATAAGAGTTTGGGATCCCAAATTGGGGATTTTAGTGTTGCAGAGCCCTTGAAGCTAGTTACCTTTGGATTTGATCAATTTAAAACATAACTTAGTACTATCTAAGAGTTAGAGTCCTTAGGTGAAGTTTGGATAGCACTTCCTTTGTTAATCTGGTGAATTTATGCAATTAAAATAGAGCATATGTTATGTATGTTGGTGTTGGCCCAAAATAGTCATACGAGAGTTTTTGGTAGGTTATAGAACTTCATAAGGGGTGTCTATACAAGATCTTAGATTTTCAAGTGTTTTGAAAAGAAAAAAAAAGTTAGTCAAATTTCAAACTTGCTGTAGGGCTAATAGGCTACCAGTCAAGTCTCTAGGAAAGATTGAAAAAGATTTTGAAGTGTGGAAGTTTAGTATTGACCTATAACTCTAAAAGGCTTGAAATACAAGTAGATTAGAATATATTGTGTCCAAAATATCATAGGGAAATCTAGGAGATAATTTTATGTAGTGAAACCTTCAATTCATTTAAGGAATTGGGTAGGCTAGAGTGCCTAAAACCTTTCAAGTTTCTAAACCTATTTGGGCATTTGATACCATCACCCTTTCCTCTACATCAAGTGGTATCAGAGCAGGGTAAGATCTTGTGGAAATTACATTGGTCTTATGAAGTTGGTCCTTGAATCCTTTAGCAAGCCCTTAAAGTTGAATTATCTTAGGAGGGGTAGCCCTAGAGTAGATTCTTGTGCCAACTAAGCAAGCAACCATGTCTAAATGAGGAGGAGAGATTTCTACAAGGTTGACAAGTATGGAGTTGGAAAAGATAATGAAAGAACAAGTGGTAGATAAAAAAAATTTAAGGGCATCATTAGACCAAAGGGACAAAGAGAATACTAAAAAAGATAGATTGATAAACTCCATGATGGAGAGGTTGTTAGCACTAGAGAAGAAGGATAAGAGCATCAAATTGGATGAAAAAGTTAGAGATAAAGAATAGGAAGAAGACCCCAAAGAAGAAGAAGAGGACCTTGAGGAATTAAGGATAACTGTGTTAGCAAAAGCCATAAGACATGTAGATAGAAGGGTAAGGACAAACTTACCTACATATGGAGGGAATATGGATGATGAAGAACTAATCTATTGGTTTGGTGCAATTGAAGATTTCTTTGAGTGTAAAGGGGTAGAAGAGAAGGACAAAGTGAAGATAGAAAAGTCTAGGTTGAAGGGACATACGTTGATGTGGTGAGATTGTATCCAGGAAGACAGATGGAAGAATGGAAGACCCAAGATCACATCTTGGTCTACTATGGTGGACAAAATGAAAGAAATTTTTTTGCCAAATTATTATAGAGTATAGTTGTACAAGAAGATGAGAGATTTCACATACAAGGAGTTGGATGTACAAAAGTACATAGAGGAATTCCACAAGCTTGATATTAGAGTGGATCATGATGAAGAGATGGAAGAAAAGATTGCAAGGTATATGGGGGGACTCAGGCTCAACATTCAAGATGAGCTTAGTATTTCTACCCTAAGGTCGGTTGAAAAATGTTATCAATTAGCCTTGAAGGCTGAAGAGAAGATAAGGAGACAAGAAAAGAAGAGAAACAATAGAGGTGGATCTTCCATGAGGGGAAGAGGGGGAAGAGGTACTAATAATTTTTAGAGTAGCAATGATAAGGACAAGGATAAAACCTTTTTAGAATCAAGAAGCAGTTATAGAGGTGGAAGAAGTGGAGGAAGAGGAAGTGTAGTGTTCATAGGGAGATGCTTTAACTATAATGAAGTAGGCCATCAATCCTTTAGGTGTCCTAAATGGTAGGAGGACAAAGGGAGAGACAAAAGAGTGCACTTGGTTGATGAAGAGCCAAGAAAGGATGAGCAACAACAACACATTGAAATTTATTTGGAAGAAGGTGAACATTTGTTGGTAGGAAGAGGATAGCTAGTACAAGGAAGCAACATTTCAAAACCAACTGTCTGATCCAAGGTAAAGTTTGTAATCTTCTTATTAATTTAGGAACTTCACATAATTTGGTTTCAAAGGAGGTTGTTAATAAGTTACATTTAAAAAAAATTCCACATCCAAATCCATACTATGCTACTTGGGTGAGTAAGGACAATAATCTATTGGTAAATGAACAAGTTATACTTCATTTTTTAATTGGGTAATATTCTAATAGTATCTTATGTGATGTAATGGAGATGAGTTGTGGACATGTTATCTAGGGTAGAGCTTGGAAATGGTCTAGGAGGATTGTACATGATGGTTACACAAAAACCTATATAGTGCATAAAGGAAAGGTTAGATATAAATTGACTACACTTATTGATAGTGGAATATAAACTTTGATTATGTGTTTTGGCAAAGATATCTTAGTACATGGTTAGAGGATATGAATTGATACTGGATGGAAGAAATTAGAATGCTTGCAAGATAAGGTAGGGCAGAACAATCCAAGACTAATTTAGGAGCCTTTTCTATTGGTTGGGATAGTCAAGTATCCTTTGAGAGGGTAGGTAGATGAAGGCACAGTAGTTACGGGAGAGGGACTAATGACTATAGTTCATAGGCTTAAATTGCAACAACAACACTATCCTAAAGCAGGACAGTCCCCTACACATAATTTTTTATCTAATTCTTTGTTTATGAGTGCAGTGAGCCTGGAACAACAATAGAACATTTTTGGGGAATGTGTCATTCCTACACATCAAGTTTCCATGAGAAAATACAGTGGACACAAGAAGGAAAACTCTTGGGACAAGAGTTCTTTGCATGAGGAGGAGTTTGGTGTAGGAGCACCTCACACATCTTACACATTCAATCTTGGGATGAAGGCTATAAAGACACCTAAGCAAGCTATAAAGACTAAGAAGACTTAAAAAGTACTCAAGGAGGATCACCAAAGCAATTAGAGGCCAGATTGGGCAATCCTAAAGTCTATAATGGCTTTGGTTATATGTAATGAGGATAAATCTTACAAGTCCTAAATGGACTGAATCCTATTTCTAATGGACCAATGGAGTCCTTGGGTTATATTGGAGTATTTAGGATCTAGGATAGTTTAATGATCAAAATAAGTAAGTTTAGTGGTCTTTTGTTTAATAGATTGTAAGTTGGAATTTTGAATTTTCAAAATACAATGGTTAGTTAGCATTTGGAGGGAGTTAGTTTTTAGTATTGTGTTAGGTTTGAACTAAGCCTTCAATTGAAAAATTGGTTGAATTAGTTTTTGAATGTCTTCTTTATTTTGTTGAGAAGTCTCTATTTGGGGACAGAGGATACCTGTTATGTAATTGATGAACATCGATCAATAAAGATCTAGTTATTTTGCAAAAAAAAAATTGTTAGAATCTCATTTTGTGTGGATCGAGTTTCATATGTTTTGAAAGAGATTTAGTAATACTTAAATTACAAATTGATGAGTTCTATAACCTTTTAAGTTTCTATTGCATTAGTGGAAAACTCAATAGACTTTCTTTAATGATTTATTTGCTACAATAGGTTTTTATTTAAAGAAATGAAGATCTTTCCATGAGCATGAATGTCTGATACTCATGGAAAGAATTTTTTAACATGTATTATATGATACTAATTATGCATATGTAGTTATGGATGGAACATAAGTGATCATAGTTCAAAATAGTGAAAATGGTGGCTCGAGTGTAACATTGGATTATCTATCCACATAAGGCATTCATATTATGCTTGGGAATGGTTTATCATGATAAATGAAAGGTGAATCCATCATTAATTTGGATTGGAAGTGTATGGAATTGAGTAACTAAGAAAACCCTACATAACAAGTGTTTGGGATCCCAAATTGTGGATTTTGGTGTTGCAGAGCCCTTAAGGGTAGTTACTTTTGGATTTGGTCGATTTAAGACATAACTTAGTACTGTCCAAGAGTTAGAGTCCTTAGGTGAAGTTTGGATAGGACTTTCTTTGTTAGTCTGATAAATTCATGCAATTAAAACAGAGCATATGTTATATATGTTGATGTTGGACCAAAAAAGTCATACGAGAGTTTTTGGTAGGTTATAGAACTTTGTAAGGGGTGTCTGTACAAGATCTTAGATTTTCAAGTGTTTTGAAAAAAAAAATTTCGTCAAATTTCAAACTTGTTGCAGGGCTACTAGGCTGCCAGTCAGGTCTCTAGGACAAAAATAAGAAGATTTTGAAATGTGGGATATTAGTATTGACCTAGAACTCTAAAATTATTGGAATCCGAGTGGATTTTAATATATTGTGTCCAAAAAATCATAGGGAAGTCCAGGAGATAAGTTTAAGTAGTGAAACCTTCAAGTCATTTAAGGAATTGGGTAGTCTAGAGTGCCTGAAACCTTTCAAGTTTCTAAACCTTTTTGGGCATTTGATACCATCATCTTTTCCTCTACATCAAGTGGTATTAGAGTGGGGAAAGGTCTAGTGGAAATTACATTGGTCTTGTGAAGTTGGACTTATTTGACACCATAGACTAGGGAGTATGGAGTTGTACCCATGGATGTACGAAATGAGGTTAACTAAGCCCATAAGGTCGGGATTGACTTGTAGATGCCAATCACAACTAGAATCATTGGCAAATTTCTTGAGGATTTTGAGTAGGGTTTTTTTAGTTTCCTTAGCCTAACCATTACCTTGTGGAAAGTATGAGCTATAGAAATGGCGATGAGTGTGGAGGGAGGTGGACAACTCTTTCATGTTGAGGTTTTCAAAGTTACCTTTGTGGTCTATGAAAATATATAATATGATAGAGGATGAATTTAGATACCTAAACTCATGTGGTGCTGAAAAGTGGGATGGTGAAATAATATGTAGCAGTGATGATCCATTTGTGGTCTTTTGAAGATAGAGATATAATGATATTGACAAGGTCAAACCCCTAGCATGAAAATGGCCATTGAGGTGCGATAGGTTAGAGATCTTGTGTTGGACCTCATATCAAATTTGCATGTTATTAATAGGGTAGACACATTTTGACAAATTCACAAGCATCATTTCAATAGTAGGCCAATAGTATCTTTCTCTCAAGGTTTTATTGTGCTAGGACTATACCACTTGTGTGAGCACCACAAAGTCTAGAATATACCTCTTTTAATGCCATGGCAGCCTCACTTTAGTCTAAATACCTAGAGTGAGTATCATGATAACCTCGATGATATAGGGTTTTGGCTATGATATTATAGTAGGATGCTCTTCGAATGAGGTTTTGGAATTTGTTTCATGTGAGGTGAGGGGATATGATATCAAATTTTAGATAAGCATGAATTTCATGGTACCATGGGGATTAGGGACCAACCAAGACACACACTCATGTTGATTCATTATTCTTGTATGCGGGCTTGTGTATCTACTTGAATAAGAACTTATACTATTTAGCCTCCTAAGGAATTTCCAAGAGTGAACTAATGGTGTCCATTACATCTGTAGCCTTGTTTTGTAACCTTGGTACTTGCATGAATTGGATCTTGGTGAAATGTTTCTTTAATTGATCAACCAATTCTTTGTAGGGTAGCAACTTGTCATCCTTTTTTTTTATTCACTAAGCACTTGCTTCATAATTAATTTTGAGTCTCCAAAGACCTGTAGCTCTTCTATGTTCCATTCAACTATTTTCTTGATCCCTACAATTAGAGCTTCATACTCTAAGATGTTATTGGTTCATTAGAACTGTAGCTTGAAAGATTTGGGAATGTGGTCATCTTGAGTAGTAACCAATAATATTCCTACTTCTGACCCATGGGAGGTATGGGATCCATCAAAGTATAGCTTCCACGATGGTTGTTCTTCTATCATGCAAAGATGTTCAACTAGAAACTCAATAACTAGAAGATGAGCATCAACTAATAGTGTATTAGCCAAGTAATCTACTATAGCTTGTCACTTAACTTCCTTTCTATTGATATATTGGATATAAAATTTACTAAGGAGCATTACCCATTTTTCTAGGTGACTTATGCGTGTCGTGCATGATAACATGTATTTTAAAGGGTCAATCTTGGAGATGAGTTGCACTGACTTGACATGCAATGGAAGAGTTTTTGAGTGGTGAAAACCATAGCCAAACAAGATTTTTTCATAGGAGTGTGATTAAGCTCATAGCTAACTAGAGTTTGATTCATGTAGTAGATGCTTCTTTATTTTCCTTTGTCATAAAGTTGTGCAAGAAGGGTGCCTAACATTGTTGGAGGTATTGTTATGTATAATATCAATGATCATCTGGCAACTAGAAAAACTAACATCAGTGGATTAGCTAGGTATTGCTTTATCTTTTCAAATTGGTGTTGGAATATAATGTCTCATTTGAAATTTTGGTCTTTCTTGAGAAAATTTGTGAATGGGTGACATTCATCTGCTAGCTATGAGATGAACCATCTTATTGATTGCAATTTACCTTGGATGGAATGAAGTTGTGGCAATGTCTTGGGAAGAGTAATGTCCATGATGGATATGAATTTTTTTGGATTGATCTCAATACCATGTTGCGATATAATAAATCCTAGGAGCTTCTAAGATGTAACACCAAAAATGCATTTCTTGGGGTTAAGCATTAGGTGGTACTTTGGTAACCAATCAAATACTTCTTCAAGGTGAGAAAAGTGATTGATGACATCAATAGATTTCACCAAGATGTGATCTACATAATCTTCAAGAGTTTTGTGGATGAATTCATAGAAGATGACTATCATAGCTTGTTGATAGGTTGCTCCTACATTTTTTAACCTTAAAGGCATCATGTTGTAGCAAAAGGTTCCCCATGGGGTGGTGAATTTTTTCCTATGTTGATCCTCTTTTGCTATCTATATTTGATTATACTCAGAGAATCCGTCCATGAGGGATAATAGTTCATGGAAAGATATGAGATCCAAAATCATGTTGATATTTAGAAAATGGAAATCATCTTTGGGACAAGCCTTATTGAGGTTCCTAAAATCTATACAAATCTTGATATACCCAAAGGGCATTATGACTAGTACCATGATGGAAATCCACTTTGACTAGTTGATTGGATGGATGACCTTTACTTCCAGCATCTTTTCCAATTCTACTTTTACTAGCAAGGTGACCTTGGAATGCAATTTTTTCTAAGTTTCTACTTGACTAGTTTGACTTTCAGTTCTATTGCCAATATGCACAACCAAATTAGGATCTAGTCTTGGCATGTCCTAGTATGACCACACAAATCAACCAATATTTTCTTGTAGTACCTCAATGATAGTTTATGCTTTATTTGATGGAAAATATGTTGTAATGTACTTGATCCTAGCTGTCTCTATTAGAATGATGTTGATTGGTCATGTCTCTTCAATCGAGATAGATGATACTTCTAGCCTATGATCTTGTGGGGGAAGGAATAAATATCTATCTTCAGGAACCTTAGAGAAGTTTTCACCATCAAATGCATCCTTTATTTCTCTTTAATTTTTTGATTGACCCGATGGTGCTCCAAAGGAGTTTTCACTAGGGGATACTTGTTTTGTTCCTTCTTTTTCTTTTTTTCTTTTCCTTTTTTTCTCATCATTTTTATGACTAGATATTTCTTCCTCCCTAAAGTAAACATTGCAGGTCTAATTTGTAGAGATAATTTGATGGTGGCTTTGGTTTCTTTTGTGATACCTCAACCCCCATGAATCTTAGGAGTGCTTCCTCAATAGGGAACTCATCCACATGGAGTACGCTTGGTTGGTCCCAATCAATGAGTTTAGGATGGGTGAGGCGGAGGTATATAAGGTTGATGGATAGTCCACAGAGCATAGAGTTTCCTAGAGAGATGTCAATATAATGGATATCATCATATGATCTCTTTTCAACTTCCTTAGGGATTTATTTAACCTCTATGAGTTCACCTTGGATGTTTAAGAAGGCATGACCATATTTACTAGTGCCCCCAATTGTTGGGCATTAAAATCCTAGTCCTTTCTTCTTCTCTTCCTTGTATGCCTCTACAAGTTTCCTAATGCCAAACTCCTCTTTACCTAGTCCACATCCTTGATAATCCAATTATTCAATAGCTAGTCGATGTGAGCAAGGATATTTTTGTTTGATGTAGTTAAGGATATTTTTTTCTTTCAGAGGTGGATCCTTGTATGGTCATGTGTTATTGTTAGGGGTCATTTCTTCCCCATTAAGGATCTTATATGCAACAAATATGGTGGGCCCATATCATTTGAGCTGAGGAGTTATGTCTTTCTTTGGTCCTCAATAGGCTAGGCACCCTCGAATGTGTGGGTCAAGAGGCAAGGAGACAACAAAAAATCCATCTGAGAGACAATATTTGCCACAACCTTGGTAGTTGATCTTAACAATGAAGATTGTGGAGGCTAAGATGGTATTGGGGTCATTTTATGTACCAAAAGAGCTGGTGATGGTGATGTTGATCTCAATTCCTAGGAAATGATTAGATCATAGGATGTTTCTACACTATTGCAATACACAAAGGGTTGTAGATCAGCACATATGGTTATCTTAGTGCCATGATGTAGAAATTAGATGCACTAATGATAAGTGGATGGAACAACTTTCATGGCATGAATACATGGTCGACCGAGGAGGATGTTAAAAGGTAGGTTAAGATCAACTATGTGGCACATTGTTTCTTGAGTGGCAGGCTCAACTCTGATGGGAAACCACAAGATAGTTCCCTCTATAATTCTTTCCAAGTTTTCATAGACCTTGATAGTGATGACCTCATTGATAATGTATACCTTAGAGTATCTTTCTTGTTTAATGAATTTAAAAGTACATAGATTCAAGGCAAACCCATTATCTATCATGACTCTTTTCATGGCAAAGTCAAAGACCATTATGGCTATGCGGAGTGGAAGGATATTATCTAGCTCAATTTCTTGCACATCAAAGGGTTTGAAGGATAGTGCACATGAGGAAAAAAGGTGTCCCACTAGGTTTCTAAACTTTGTGGTATTGATATCAGTGGGGGTATGTGATTCATGGAGGGAATTGTTAAGGAATTCTCTATAAAGTGAGATGGTGCAAAGTAAATCTATGATGGAGATTTAGGCTGGCATGTTTCCAAGATGTTCTAGAATATTATATTGTATTTTTGAAGGAGAGAGTATAGGCATAGGTGGCCCTGCAATATTGAGTTGGGTCCATCATGTTGTGAGTGCACATTGAGCATCTCGGCCCTTGATATTTAGCACATTAAAAAAAGGTTCATCTTGGGATATACACCCAATAAAATTACCAAAGTGAAGGTATGCTAAATCATGTTCTTTTGATCTGTCATGATTGTCACCTTGTTTGAGCTAGGTGTTGTTTACTCTATTGTTGTTGCTGCCATTTTTGTTCTATAAAGGTGGCTTGCTAATTATTTTTTGGTTGTGTGGTGGGAATGTGTGTTGATATATCAATAGTCATGCATTTTCAGAGGCTTGCACTCCAACAATTATTTCCTTAAACTCAATTAGATCTTGCACATAATCTTTGAGTTGCATACATATGAGGGTGAGATGCCCTTTCACATGATGAAATTTGTAGAACTCATTATCTTTGTATTGTGGTGCTTTAGGTTGGCTTGGGTCCAGTGGTTGTGTTTGTGGGTAGTAGATGATATTTTCATGGGCTAGTTTATAAAAAATGACATCAATTGGTTCCCCCAAGGGAGTGAATATACAAGGTGGCTTTTGGACCTTTGGTTTTTGTCCAACTGTGACGGTGATAGCATTGGTCTAAGTTGTTGGTCCTTGATAAGTGGATGTTGGTGTGTTGTACTGATATTGATGTTTTGGAGGTTATTGATATGTTTTCTTATGATACATTTTTGGTTGATAAGATGGCTTTTGTTGGAACTTCTATTGATGAGGGGTGTTTGATGTGTTGGGTGTGGCACTAACTACATGGACATACCTAGTATCAA
The DNA here is from genome assembly GCA_028749045.1 of Cupressus sempervirens. Lineage (NCBI taxonomy): Eukaryota > Viridiplantae > Streptophyta > Pinopsida > Cupressales > Cupressaceae > Cupressus > Cupressus sempervirens. Next base: position 328,743,955 of record CM053787.1, read on the forward strand.
TGGCACCATTTTTTACTATGTTCTTGTTGAAATTCCATGGTTTATCATTAGAGTGTCCTCAGTCTTGATTCCATCATTAATAAGCCCTCACTCGATGCCCATGCCTTTCTCTTTGTATGTTTGTAGGAAATTCATGACCATGTGGTGAGAGAGTCTACAATGTGCATTGTCAATGAATATTTTAACAATGTGGCACTCTAGTATTTTGCAAGAGATTCATGTTGTGAAATTTGTCCATCTTTGCAAGTAATCAATAAGTCTTTCACCCTCTTTTTGTTTAGTGCAGACTAAATCAAGCACAGATGACTCGGTTTCAACAAGATGGGCATACTATGCCGCAAAGGTTTTTGAAAGATCAGCGAATGTGTTTACTATGCCCTAGGGTATTTGATAGAACCATTCAAGAGCATGACCTCCAAAAATTTTAGAGAAGACAAATGAGGAATACATCATTGTAGGCCACTTCTTGGCAATGCATGTAAAATTATTTGACATGCATGATTGGATCTCATTTCTCCTTGAATTTATGGAATTTGGGAATCTCAAAATGCTTGTGAGAAGGGTGTCATTGTGCTAGCTCTGTGAAATGGGTATGGAAAAACATCTTCAAATTTGATTTAGTTCCATCTTTGAGTGCCTTAAAATAGTTCTTCATTTCTTCCTACTCATGGTTAATACATGTTATTATTGGTGCCTCCATTCTGAGTGCCCTGGGTACAACGTTTGTATCAAACGGAGTGGGTAAGTATGGATGATTTTGATGGGTGTATGGTTATGGGTGAAATATGGATTGAACTCCTATTTGGATGGGTTTTATTGGTTGTTGAGGTGGTGTTTGGATGTACTATTGTACTTGTTGGGTGAATTATTGATATTGCAATTGCTACTAGGGTGGATATTTGTGGGATTATTGTCTAGATGGATAATTTGACATGGGTTCTTGTACATACTACTGTTGTAGTGGTGGATATGTTGGTGCTATGTTTTGAGATTTTACATTCTACCCAATCTATGTTAATTGCACTCCTTGGGAGGGTAACTAAGTGTTGAGGGGTGCCAAATAGTTGATGTAGGGAACTGCCCACATTGTCGGTTGTTGTTGTTGTGCTATCACTTGGCTATTCCCTAAGGTTGGCATAGAAAAGTAATTAGTGATGGGTGGTAGTAGATTGGTTTGTGGTAGTGGTTGATGTTCTTGGAAAGTTGGATTGAATGAATTACCAGTTGGGAGGCTTTTGGTCTACCCCTGTGATTGTCCAAATTACTAAGGACCAAGTGAAAATGAAGTGATGGTGTTTGGCAAAGATGAAAATGGACTAGGGGTGATGAGAGGCTTATTGTTAGGCCCTATTAGTGGCATCCCTATAGTGAATTTAATGCTAATTGGGTGTTCTGTTGGAATGTGTTGGGTGCACTACTAGTGGGTATATATGAGGTAGAAGTAGTAGTTTGGGAGGTGGAAGTTCCTATAATCTTGAATGGAATGGATGTAAGTTGTGAAGTGGTAGTAGTACTAGTGATGGAAGTGGTTGTAGATGTGGGTTGTGTGATGTTAAGTTGTTGAGGTTGTTGGAAATATAGATGGAGTAATTGAGAGGGGGGGTGAATCAATTACCACAAAAATATTTCAGTTCCCTTGGATGTTAACAATAAAACTTATTGTTGCTATTATTTGATAAACATACATAAATTGTTATAACTCAGTAAAATCAATGTGATTTACTTATTTTTTATTTTAAATATTCACAATGATTAACTTGAAAGCATAAAAGAAACAACATGAACACATGAGACACTAGGATTTAACGTGGAAACCCAATATGGGAAAAACCACCAATGTAACTAGTTATTATTTTCACTCTTCTAAAGTGAGCCCTATTAGGAACCAACCTAGTTAAAGGTTACAAAACACACTATTATGTGTGACCTTGTTAGAGGATTTAATCACTCTATGAGGAGTGGCCTTGCAAGAGGTCTTTAGAACAATTCAATGGAATTGTCACCATGTTAAAGGATTTACAACTAGCTATTAAACCAACTTTGCTAAGAGATTTTGTAATCACTACTACAATGCTAAGAAAGTAACAATGAAATGACCTAAATGAGATGCAACTAAATTGCTGATTATAGATCTTTTTCCTACTTCATGCTAGATCCTTACTAATCGAATATTTCTTTGCTTCTCCACAAGGATATCTAACCATCCTTCAAGTTTTCTCACACTCTTTCCTTCTCAATCTATCAATACACTTGCATTCTCTCACATACATTAGAATCTCAACTTTACCTTATATTTATACCATATAAATTATCAAGTCAGATCAATTACAACTTACAATGACCAATAAACATTACCATAGTCAACTGAATTCAATACTTGAAATAATTAAACTTCATATGCCCAAATCAACAAAATCCTTCATTGGTCGGCCCTACTTAATAAACATTGATCCTGAAATGATTTCCTATGTTAACCAACAGAAGCTTGGTTAACTCTAAAAACTTACAAAATCCTTTGGCAACTGAGTGAACTCGATGAACACTGACTTTGACCAACTTTCCTTTGTTAACCATGAGAACTTAGTTAACACTACTTTCTGCCATAATTTCCTTCAATGTTCGAGTGAGCTTGGTAAAAACTGTCTTCACAAAGTAATCTCTAGGAATGCTTGGTAGACAAGGAAAATTGTCTTGTTGACCAAGCGAGCTCAGTAAGCACTGACTGACTGCTAATATGACATTTGTGTAACATCAAACACAACACACAATTAGACAATTGTATCCAACAATCTCCCTCTTTGGCATTGATGGTAACACAACATGTCATAGCACAATGAAATTTGAAAACAAGACTTTCTCTGACAAAAATTTTTCTCCCTCTTAGATTTTATACCACAAAATTCTATGTAGTAATCTCTCTCTATGAAGGAATTACATAGCTTCTTCCTCAAAAAAAATTTTAGAAAGATATGATAGCTTTAATGTATCAGTGAGTATCAATGTACCTCAAGTACTAATTCATATGCAATGTTCCCTTGACTATGATGCATCAACTAATAGATCTTCAATTTGGTTCCTATTGATGCATCACTTGAAACTTTATTTAGTGAGCTTTAGATAGGGGAATTACCCCTAACTTGCTTCTTAGATACAAGAATACATCCTTAGGTAATGGCTTGGTAAATATGTTTGCAATTTGTTATTTTGTATGGACATATTCCAATCTGATTTCTTTATCCTGCACCAATTCTCTGACAAAATGATATTTTATAGCAATATGCTTTGTTTTGGAATGCATCACTAGATTCTTTGATATGTTAAATGCACTTGTATTATCACAAAATATGACAATTGGTTCTTTGATCTCAACCTTCATGCCTTCCAACAACTATTTAAACCAAACAATATTAGAACAGTTCACTATTGCTACAACATATTTTGCTTCTACTGTGGATTGGGATCTGCAGTGTTGTTTTTTTCTTGTCCAAGATACCAACCTTTTAGCAAGAAAGAATGCTCCACCACTTGTACTCTTTCTATCATAAATTTTTTCTACCCAATCAGCATCAATAAATATTTTTAAGTCCAGATTTCCTCCAAGTTTATACCATAAGCCATAGTCTTCAGTACCTTTTAAATATCTCAAAAAAAATTTGATTGCCATCATATGATTTTCTCTAGGTTTTGTTGAGAATCTTGCTACTATACCAACTACAAGAGCAATATCAAGCCTTGTATGAACTACATACTATAATTTTCCAATCATTGATCTGTATAAGGTCTAATCTACTTCTTTTGAATCATCATCTTTGGTAAGCTTTAATCTAGTACACATGGGGGTTCCAACTAGTTTTGAATCTTCCATACCAAACTTCTTGAGTATCTCCCTAATATATTTAAAATGAGTGATGTAGATACCATTCTTGCTCTGTTGTATCTGCAATACAACAAAGAATTTAATCTCACCAAACATAGACATTTCAAACTCTTTGTTCATTTTCTCTAAAAATTGTGTACATAGATCATCATTCCCTATAAATAAAGTATCATCCACAAATATTTCTACCAAAACAATCTTGTTATCTATTCCTTCCTTGATGTACAAACTATTGTTATCATTAGTTCTCTGGAAACCAATCTATATAAGGTAGTTGTGTAACCTCTCATACCATGCTCTAAGAGCTTATTTCAGACCATAGAATGCTTTGTGTAATTTGTAGACCATTTCCCTTTTGTCTGGATCAAAAAAACCTTCTAGTTGTTCAATGTAAACTTCTTCATCAAGAATACCATTGAGAAATGTAGATTTAACATCCATCTGATATAGTTTAAATTCTTTATGTGTTGCATATGCAAGTAAGGTCCTGACACCTTCCAATCTTGTAATAGGAGCAAAAGTCTTACCATAATCATTTCCTTCTTGAGAGTAGCCTTTACATACCAATCTAGCTTTGTTTCTTGATACTTTACCATCTTCATTTAACTTATTCTTGAATACCCATTTTGTTCCAATCACATTTTTAACTTTAGGCCTAGGTACAAGAGTCCAAGTTTTGTTCTTCTCTATTTTCTCTATTTCTTCATTCATAGCATCAATCCAACTTTCATTTTCTAGTGCATCTTTGACATTTCTAGGTTCAAAATCAGCAAGTAAATATGTACCTTTTAGCTTACTTCTTTTCATAGTTCCTTCTAATTTATCTCCAATAATTTGATCTAGTGTATGATGCCTCTTGACATACTTGGCTAATATGGGTTCCTTACCTTTTGAATGGATTGCATTGTCATCTTCTTGAATTTCAACTTCTGGTTTTGGTTGCTCAGACTTGGTAGGCATTGGCTTGGTAGCTTCAAAATGTGACATGGGTCCTTGTGACTCAATTTGAACTTCTTACAACTTAGTGACTGAGGAAGACTCGGGAGTAGAAATCTCCTTATTGAAAAATGTGTCTGGCAATGTATCAGGTTCGATGTAAACAAATCTCCTGTAATCTTCCAATTCCTTTTTGCTTTCTTCTTCAGTCCTTTCTACAAACTCATCAATTCTCACATGTGCACTTTCTATGATTTTGTGAGTAGACAAATTTAAACATCTATATGCCTTACTTTTGCAAGAATAACTTAAGAATATACCTTCATCACCTTTCACATCAAATTTTCCTTTTCAAGATTCTTTCAAGATATAACATTTACTTCCAAATACTTTCAAGTAACTTACATTGGGTTTATAGCCATACCATGACTCATAGGGACTTTAGTATGAGTCCTTCTACAATTGTGCTTAGTTTAAGGTATGAACTATAGTGTTGATAGCTTCTTTCCAATATTTGATAGCAATGTTCTTTTCAATCAATAGAGTCCTTGCACAATCCATGATAGATATGTTTCTTCCTTCAGCTATTCCATTATGCTCGAGAGTTCCAGGGGCTGATACATGTCTTTTGATTCCTCTTTCAATGAAAAATTTATTAAAATCATTGGAGATGAATTCACCGCCTCTGTTTGATCTCAAGCATTTCAATCTTTTCCCTATTTCTTTCTCGACTCTTACCAAATACCATTTGAATTTCTTAAATGCTTTTAACTTCTCTCTTAGATACATAACAATCATCATTCTAGAGTAGTCATCAACAAAAAGAATAAAGAATTTTTCTCCACTATAGCTTTTTATTCCAATAGGTCCACATAAACAGTATGCACAATTTCCAAGATGTCTTCAAATTGATAGTATTTTCTTGTAAAACTAGTCTTTCCCATTTTGCCAATTTGATAATTCTTGCATAAACCAACATCTAGTTTCTTCAAATTAGGAATGCCTCTTACTTTCCTAAATTTTCTTCATTTTATCATGTTATAAAAATTTACATGACATGACCTTCAGTGCCATAACCAATTTTCTTCAACTTGAGCAATAAAACATGAGCAATCACCAAGATCAAGATAAAAAAAGGTTATCTTTTGTTTGTTTGCCTGATCCAATTAGTTTTCATTTGTCATCCAATAGTCTTTCCTTACCGTGCATGAATTCCACCTTATATCCAATGTTGATTAGTTGTGCCACATTCAGTAGATTATGTTTTAGTCCTTCAACCCAATAGGCATCGTCACATACAAGTTCTTTGGTTAATGAGATTCGACCTCTCCCTTTTATGCAACAAGTTTCATTTTTTCCAAACCTTACACTACCACCATCATAGTCTTCAAAGTGTTCAAACTTTGTTTTATCTGTAGTCATATGATGTGAACATCCACTATCTATGATCCATGTATCATTTTTTCTCACATGAGAGATAAGTTTCATCTTATCTCCTTCATCATCATCAAATTCATCTTTCACAACAATGTAAACTATTTCATCTTCACTATTATCAGAATCCTTAGTGATAAAACATGTCTTCTTACCTTTGTCCTTGAATAATTTTTTATTTTTGAAATCCTTCTTGCCATTGCACTTGTGACCAGTTTCTTCACATGAAAAATAGATTAGGGGAACTTTACCTTTATATTTTCCTCTACCTCTAGAATATTTCCTTACAAGTAGAGCTTCAACAACTCCAAGGTCACTATCAAAACTTTCCTATGATTCCTCTTCACTTTCTAAATAAATGTCCTTTATTTTCTTGCCTTTCTCCTTAAGTGAAAGCTTGGCCTCAAATGCAAATTTAATACTCTTGGAAGCTGGAACATAATTTTCATAGTTGTCTATCTCAAAAGTTTTCAATCTTCCTACTAAGGTGTCCAAAGTTATCTTATGATTTTTTTCACACCTCCTTTCTTGAATAGCAGATACTCTAATTGCATAGATAGGAAGCAATGTTCTAAGAACTTTACATAAAACAGTTTCTTCCTTGATATCTCCTCTAGAAGCAGTGATTGCACTGACACTTGCTTTGATTCTTTCAACATATTTGTCAATGTTTTCATCTTCTCTCATTCTCATCTAATCAAATTGTCCTCTAAGGCTTTCTACTTTGGCTCTCCTCACATTGTCATCACCACAATAGATGTCCTTTGGTTTGTTCCAGATTTTAAAGGTGATTTTGCAGTCCTTGATATCATCAAATTCTTCATAGCTAAGAGTAGATGAAATATCTCTCATCATGGTGTTATGGTTCTTTTTCTCAGTAATATCACAAATAGATAATGTATGAGTAGGAGTTGTGTATTTTTCATCAAGATATTTGCATCATGAATCACCAATGGAAGCTAGATGAAGTCTCATGAGTCCTTTCCATGCTGAAATGTTATCTCATTTAAGCTTTGAAATTTCTCTCTTGTAAGACATCCTGATCTTTAGCTTAGGTCCTTGAAACCTTTCTTGCAAGTACCAGAAGCTCTGATACCAATTGTTGCAAATATAGATGGAGTAACTAAGACAGGGGGTGAATCAGTTACCACAAAAATATTTTAGATCCCTTGGATGTTAACAATAAAATTGATTGCTACTGTTATTTGGTAAACACAAAAATTATTATAACTCAGTAAAAGTAGTGTGTCAATTAATGCAATCAGATTTCCACAATCCATGATTTATAATGTTGATTTTCTGGAATAGATTGTGTAGAGATTTTTCATCAACGTTTCGAATCACACTACGTGATCCATCATCAGGAAGAGAGAGCAAGAGATGTCAAATAATGTAAGAGGCAGATTTAGCAAAGGGTCACAATTTAAGGAGACCAAGAAGAGAGGGACTGCACACTCCCCAACGCCAGTCAAGAGAAGTCAAAATAAAAGATAAAAAACCCAAAACCAGCATGGGGGAGACAAAACCACCCCAGACATAAAGAGAAAGCAACAATAGAGACCATTATAAATGATTTGATGCGTACATGTTTAGAGGGTGTTATAGAAAGACTACCCATTAGTAATAAAAAGTACTAACAAATAATGCGGGGGAATAACCAAAAAATAATAAAAAGATAAAATAAAGGAAAAAATTTTAAAACAATAGAACAAACACCTCTCAAACTATATGCTTATGTAAGTATGTAAGCGGATAAAATAAACAAGCAACCAAATATCAAAGAGCTCCCCTCCTAAAATAGAAATTGAAAGAAAATATATAAATAACCATATACACTAACGACTAGGCGGGCCATAAATATAACAACGAGCTAAACAAAAACAAACAGGTGGCACCAAAAAACATATATATATATATATATATATATATATATATGTATATATTTAATTATTTTAATGTATATATAATAAAGTATATATACAAATGTATATGTCTATATATATATATATATATATATATATATATATATATATATATATATATATATATATATATATATATATATGTGTGTGTGTGTGTCTATATATATGTACATATCTATATAAGAGTATATATATATGAGAATATATATATATATAAATATATATATATGTATATATATATATATAAATATATATATGTATATATATATATATATATATATATATATATGTATATATATATATATAAATATATATATGTATATATATATATATATATATATATATATATATATGTATGTCTATATATAATGTGCACACAACACGACAAGAAGAAGACTAACGCAAAAATAAATGAAAAAATAATAAACAACCCCCATCCCCAACCCATGCCCGGAACTGGTTACAAAAGATACCACAAAGCAAGAGAATGAAGGACAAATATATAAATGAAACCAACCAGCGCAAAAGTAGCAAGGGGATCGGCCCCACACAAAGGGACAAAAACTAGAAATGCTAGGAGATAATGTGGAGGAGAGAAGAGAAAGAAGAAACACCAAAGACACAAAAGAAGAAGTGGCCAACCTGGGGTAACATGTAAGGCACCCGAGGAGAGGAGAGGGGGAGAGAGGACAAGAACCAAGGAGAGAGGAGCAGCAAAGCAAGATGGACGGAGAGAGAAAGAGCTAAACCAACGCAAGGAGTGTGTTACTCCGCATAAGTCACCAGAGGATGCCACGAGGGGTTGAGAAGCCATCCATCATCACGATTGAGGTTGATGGGGTGGTTAATAATTTCAACTGCTTCTTTAAGCTTCCTCTTAAAATAGTTGTCCTCGTGGGAAATGATTTGCGTGTCCTCCAAACATATGTGATGCTTGGTCAAGGAGGAGTGTTCAGCAAGCGCTGATTTGTAAACCCTATCGTGTCTGATGTCAGCCACATGCTCCTTGATACGGGTGTGGAATGAGCGGCCTGTTTCGCCAATATAGGGTGTACCACACGAGCAGACCACTTTGTAAACCCCTGAGTTGGCGAACGAATCTATGGGGTCTTTGATTGGTGGGACACGATTCTTGAGCTTGAAGAGGGGCTTGAAAGCAACATGCAACCCATTTTTGGACAGGATCTTGGCAATCTTATGGGAAATGCCTTCCACAAAAGGGAGGGAGGCAAACAGAGTATGAGGGGGGGGAAGAGAAGGGGGCGAGGAGGCAAAGAAGAGGGACCTAGCTTGGTTTAGGGCCCTAGAAATTTGCCTAGAAGAATAACCATTCAGCCGAAATACTTGGCGAAGGTGGTTGAGCTCAAGGTTTAGATGATCAACATCACAAATCCTATAGGCTCTTAGGGCCAGGGTCTTGAGAGTGCTAGTTTTATGGCTAGGATGGTGGTGGGATGACGGATGAATGTATAGGTCGGTATGGGTGGCCTTTCTAAACACACGACGGCCGAGGGAGCCATCTGATTTCTTGATGAGCAAAACATCAAGGAAAGGCAATTGGTTGCTAGACTCTAGCTCTTTGGTGAAAGAAATGCAGGGCATCAAATTGTTGATGTGCTGGTGGAACTCTTCTAACTTGTCCAGCCCATGAGGCCAACAAATGTTAGTATCATCTACATATCTTTTCCACCATTTAGGTTGAAGAGGAAAGGAACGAAGGGCCACCTCTTCAAAATGCTCCATATAGAGGTTGGCGATGACAGGTGAGAGAGGGGAGCCCATGGCCACACCATCAACTTGCTCGTAGATGACTCCTTGAAAGGAGAAAAAGGTTGACCTGAGGCAAAGCTCGACCAGATTGGCAATCTCTGCATTGGTCTTGCGCTTCACGATTTCAATGGAATCGGGGATAGGGACCTTCGTGAAGAGAGAGACCACGTCAAAGCTTACCAGGACATCATTGGCATCAAGTCGAGCATCCTTGACGAAATGCACAAAGTGAGCAGAGTCTTTAACAAAGAAATCAGAATTGCCTATCAGAGGAGAGATTAGCTTGGCCAAATGAGCAGCCAAGGGATACGTGGGGGAACCTATAGTGTCAACTATCGGTCTAAGCGGGATGCCCCCCTTGTGGATTTTTGGGACCCCATAGATACGAGGAGTAACTTCCTTGGAGGGAACCAACTTTTTCTTGATGTCATCATCAAAAGAAGAGGCCAAGACATGCCCTTTGACTCTTTTTAAAATTTTGCCACAAGGGTTACGAGATAAGGTTTTATAGCTAGTAGAGTCGGAAAGGAGGTCTAGCATCTTGGAGACGTAGTCTTGTTTGTTCATAATGACCGTGGCATTGCCCTTGTCAGCTTTGATGATTGCTAGGTCATTATGGCGCAACAAGCTTTTGAAAGCAAGAAGCTCAACCTTGGGGATGTTGCCCCTCGGTGGTTTGGCCCGCCTGAGGGCGACTGCACAATCCTGTCTGATGATGTCAGCAACATTATTGGGGAGAGAGCGGATGGCATTGTCAATCTCAATGAGGAAATCAACCTGAGGTATGCTGCGAGGTGCCATCGCAAAATTGAGGCCCCGCTTCAAAAAGTTGAAAGAGTGGGGGTCGAGAGTGGCGTCAGATAAATTGACGACTAATTTGCTCTCCCAGTTGGACACCGAATAAGAGGATATCGGAGCGACAAGACGATGGGAAGGGGGACAAGGCCCAAGAGAATAAAGAGGAACACGCGGCGAGGATCCCCACGAGGGAGACTGCGAGGAGGGAGGAGCACCCCCGTTCATCTCCTTCAAAATCCTACTCCGTGGGGAAGTGGGGCCCAAAGGAGAGGCAAGGGTGCGGGAGGGAATGGAAGGACGGCCATTACTCCCATCGACCAGAGCTACAAACGGCAACGACGGAGAAGGGGTGGCGGGATGACAGAAAGTGCGGGTCACATCATCCAAGGACAAGCGAGGAGGAGCAGAGCTTGGAGGGGCTCGAGGAGCAGAGGTCAAAGGTGAAACAGCAGGGGCGGCATTAATGAAACAAGACAGGGGAGAAGAGGACGTACCTGGCGCGTCACAAGAATGCCCGTTGGGAGAAACTGGCCGTTGAGGACCTGACGCCTGCGGGGGAGAGCCGAGCTGAACCACGTCCAAAGGGAAGTCACGAGGCAGAGAAGCGCATGAGCCGACGGCATGGAGATCCAAGAACTGGCGGGGTGACTTCGAATGTTGCAGTGGGCTTGGCTGCGCGGGAATATCCGCCGCGCCACCCATAACATCAAACACCTGCACCGAAGACGAGTGTTGCTGCGGGCTTGGCTTCGCAGGAACATCCACCGCGCCACCTATACCCTCAGACGTCTACACTGAGGAGGCCCCAAACGTAGCAAAGGAGGAAGACTGGAGAACATCAGACGGGATATGAGACTGCACCAAATCCCCAACATGAGAACAAGATGGATGCCGGCGAGAAGGGACAGAATGAGACTTCTCTTGTTGCGGTATCGCCTGTTGTTCACCAATAACACCTGAAACGTTGAATTGCCAGGGTCGAGACTGCACTATGGGGTCCCCCCGAGCGGCAGAGGTGGACGAGAGGTGTACTGGATGCAAGCCCAGAGATGAACTATCATCCCCCCCGCGAGTAGAAGAAGGCTGGTGATGTGCAGAACCCAACACGCAGGAGGGGGAGCTCAAGGGAGCAAAAGAAGCAGAGATCCCGTGATTGTGAACGAACTTGCGAGCCAGCCTTTCAAATTTCATTTTCTGCCTGGTGATGCAGACCTTCTGACGCCCCAAAGCTTTGGCATGAGATGACGTGTCCAGTCGGATCCAAATATCTGGACGCAAAGAGGAAGCAAGCTCAAGATGGAGAGGGAGCAGCCTGGCATTCAGAGTATTGATAGATCTCCTCGTGGACTGGATAACAGATCTAAGGAGAGCGAGACTCGCACGGAAGAAGATATGCTTGGTAAACCCACTCCACAAGTGGTCGCTAATGCTAATAAAAGAGGGGATGAGCTTCGAATCATGATAACGTTTAAGGAAAGCCAAATCTGCAACTTTGTTCACCAGCCTTCTTCTACTCGCGGGGGGGATGATAGTTTGTCTCTGGGCTTGCATCCAGTACACCTCTCGTCCACCTCTGCCGCTCGGGGGGACCCCACATTGCAGTCTCGACCCTGGCAACCCAATGTTTCAGGTGTTATTGGTGAACAGCAGGCGATACCGCAGCAAGAGAAGTCTCATTCTGTCCCTTCTCGCCGGCATCCATCTTGTTCTCATGTTGGGGATTTGGTGCAGTCTCATATCCCGTCTGATGTTCTCCAGTCTTCCTCCTTTGCTACGTTTGAGGCCTCCTCAGTGCAGACGTCTGAGGGTATAGGTGGCGTGGTGGATGTTCCTACGAAGCCAAGCCCGCAGCAGCACTCGTCTTCGGTGCAGGTGTTTGATGTTATGGGTGGCGCGGCGGATATTCCCGCGCAGCCAAGCCCACTACAACATTCGAAGTCACCCCGCCAGTTCTTGGATCTCCATGCCGTCGGCTCATGCGCTTCTCTGCCTCGTGACTTCCCTTTGGACGTGGTTCAGCTCGGCTCTCCCCCGCAGGCGTCAGGTCCTCAACGGCCAGTTTCTCCCAACGGGCATTCTTGTGACGCGCCAGGTACATCCTCTTCTCCCCTGTCTTGTTTCATTAATGCCGCCCCTGTTGTTTCACCTTTGACCTCTGCTCCTCGAGCCCCTCCAAGCTCTGCTCCTCCCCACTTGTCCTTGGATGATGTGACCCGCATTTTCTGTCATCCCACCACCCCTTCTCCGTCGTTGCCGTTTGTAGCTCTGGTCGATGGGAGTAATGGTCGTCCTTCCATTCCCTCCCGCACCCTTGCCTCTCCTTTGGGCCCCAATTCCCCACGGAGTAGGATTTTGAAGGAGATGAACGGGGGTGCTCCTCCCTCCTCATAGTCTCCCTCGTGGGGATCCTCGCCGCGTGTTCCTCTTTCTTCTCTTGGGCCTTGTCCCCCTTCCCGTCATCTTGTCGCTCCGATATCCTCTTATTCGGTGTCCAACTGGGAGAGCAAATTAGTCGTCAATTTATCTGACGCCACTCTCGACCCCCACTCTTTCAACTTTTTGAAGCGGGGCCTCAATTTTGCGATGGCACCTCGTAGCATACCTCGGGTTGATTTCCTCATTGAGATTGAGAATGCCATCCGCTCTCTCCCCAATAATGTTGCTGACATCATCAGACAGGATTGTGCAGTCGCCCTCAGGCAGGCCAAACCACCGAGGGGCAACATCCCCAAGGTTGAGCTTCTTGCTTTCAAAAGCTTGTTGCGCCATAATGACCTAGCAATCATCAAAGCTAACAAGGGCAATGCCACGGTCATTATGAACAAACAAGACTACGTCTCCAAGATGCTAGACCTCCTTTTCGACTCTACTAGCTATAAAACCTTATCTCGTAACCCTTGTGGCAAAATTTTAAAAAGAGTCAAAGGGCATGTCTTGGCCTCTTCTTTTGATGATGACATCAAGAAAAAGTTGGTTCCCTCCAAGGAAGTTACTCCTCGTATCTATGGGGTCCCAAAAATCCACAAGGGGGGCATCCCGCTTAGACCGATAGTTGACACTATAGGTTCCCCCACGTATCCCTTGGCTGCTCATTTGGCCAAGCTAATCTCTCCTCTGATAGGCAATTCTGATTTCTTTGTTAAAGACTCCGCTCACTTTGTGCATTTCATCAAGGATGCTCGACTTGATGCCAATGATGTCCTGGTAAGCTTTGACGTGGTCTCTCTCTTCACGAAGGTCCCTATCCCCGATTCCATTGAAATCGTGAAGCACAAGACCAATGCAGAGATTGCCAGTCTGGTCGAGCTTTGCCTCAGGTCAACCTTTTTCTCCTTTCAAGGAGTCATCTACGAGCAAGTTGATGGTGTGGCCATGGGCTCCCCTCTCTCACCTGTCATCGCCAACCTCTATATGGAGCATTTTGAAGAGGTGGCCCTTCGTTCCTTTCCTCTTCAACCTAAATGGTGGAAAAGATATGTAGATGATACTAACATTTGTTGGCCTCATGGGCTGGATAAGTTAGAAGAGTTCCACCAGAACATCAACAATTTGACGCCCTGCATTTCTTTCACCAAAGAGCTAGAGTCTAGCAACCAATTGCCTTTCCTTGATGTTTTGCTCATCAAGAGATCAGATGGCTCCCTCGGTCGTCGTGTGTTTAGAAAGGCCACCCATACCGACCTATACATTCATCCGTCATCCCACCACCATCCTAGCCATAAAACTAGCACTCTCAAGACCCTGGCCCTAAGAGCCTATAGGATTTGTGATGTTGATCATCTAAACCTTGAGCTCAACCACCTTTGCCAAGTATTTCGGCTGAATGGTTATTCTTCTAGGCAAATTTCTAGGGCCCTAAACCAAGCTAGGTCCCTCTTCTTTGCCTCCTCGCCCCCTTCTCTTCCCCCCCCCTCGTACTCTGTTTGCCTCCCTCCCTTTTGTGGAAGGCATTTCCCATAAGATTGCCAAGATCCTATCCAAAAATGGGTTGCATGTTGCTTTCAAGCCCCTCTTCAAGCTCAAGAATCGTGTCCCACCAATCAAAGACCCCATAGATTCGTTCGCCAACTCAGGGGTTTACAAAGTGATCTGCTCGTGTGGTACACCCTATATTGGCGAAACAGGCCGCTCATTCCACACCCATATCAAGGAGCATGTGGCTGACATCAGACACGATAGGGTTTACAAATCGGCGCTTGCTGAACACTCCTCCTTGACCAAGCATCACATATGTTTGGAGGACACGCAAATCATTTCCCACGAGGACAACTATTTTAAGAGGAAGCTTAAAGAAGCAGTTGAAATTATTAACCACCCCATCAACCTCAATCGTGATGATGTATGGCTTCTCAACCCCTCGTGGCATCCTCTGGTGACTTATGCGGAGTAACACCCTCCTTGCGTTGGTTTAGCTCTTTCTCTCTCCGTCCGTCTTGCTTTGCTGCTCCTCTCTCCTTGGTTCTTGTCCTCTCTCCCCCTCTCCTCTCCTCGGGTGCCTTACACGTTACCCCAGGTTGGCCACTTCTTCTTTTGTGTCTTTGGTGTTTCTTCTTTCTCTTCTCTCCTCCGCATTATCTCCTAGCATTTCTAGTTTTTGTCCCTTTGTGTGGGGCCGATGCCCTTGCTACTTTTGCGCTGGTTGGTTTCATTTATATATTTGTCCTTCATTCTCTTGCTTTGTGGTATCTTTTGTAACCAGTTCCGGGCATGGGTTGGGGATGGGGGTTGTTTATTATTTTTTCATTTATTTTTGCGTTAGTCTTCTTCTTGTCGTGTTGTGTGCACATTATATATAGACATACACATATATATATATATATACATATATATATATATATATTCTCATATATATATACTCTTATATAGATATGTACATATATATAGACACACATATATATATATATATTTATATATATAGATACATACATATATACATATATATATCCATATATATATATATTTAGGTATATATATATATAGACATATACATTTGTATATATACTTTATTATATATACATTAAAATAATTAAATATATACATATATATATATATATATATATATTTATATATATTTATTTATATATATGTTTTTTGGTGCCACCTGTTTGTTTTTGTTTAGCTCGTTGTTATATTTATGGCCCGCCTAGTCGTTAGTGTATATGGTTATTTATATATTTTCTTTCAATTTCTATTTTAGGAGGGGAGCTCTTTGATATTTGGTTGCTTGTTTATTTTATCTGCTTACATACTTACATAAGCATATAGTTTGAGAGGTGTTTGTTCTATTGTTTTAAAATTTTTTCCTTTATTTTATCTTTTTATTATTTTTTGGTTATTCCCCCGCATTATTTGTTAGTACTTTTTATTACTAATGGGTAGTCTTTCTATAACACCCTCTAAACATGTACGCATCAAATCATTTATAATGGTCTCTATTGTTGCTTTCTCTTTATGTCTGGGGTGGTTTTGTCTCCCCCATGCTGGTTTTGGGTTTTTTATCTTTTATTTTGACTTCTCTTGACTGGCGTTGGGGAGTGTGAAGTCCCTCTCTTCTTGGTCTCCTTAAATTGTGACCCTTTGCTAAATCTGCCTCTTACATTATTTGACATCTCTTGCTCTCTCTTCCTGATGATGGATCACGTAGTGTGATTCGAAACGTTGATGAAAAATCTCTACACAATCTATTCCAGAAAATCAACATTATAAAAGTAGTGTGATTTACTTATTTCTAATTTTAAAAATTCACAATGATTAACTTCAAAGTATAAAAGATATAACATGAACACATGAGACACTGGGATTTAAAGTGGAAATCCAATATGGGAAAAACCACCAACATAACTAGTTACTATTTTTTACTCTTTTGAAGTGAGCCCTATTAGGAGCCAACCTAGTTAAAGGTTACAAAACACACTATTAGGTAATCTCCAGGAATGCTTGGTAAACAAGTAAAATTGTCTTGCTAACCAACTGAGCTCGATAAGCACTAACTGACAACTAATATGAAATTTGGGTAACATCCAAGGCATCACATAATTAGACAATTGTATCCAACAGAGGTATTGCATGGACCAATGAATGTGCAATGGTGGGTTTGTTACTTTATGGGATGGGAGCACCAAGTTGTGTGGAGGGTACATTTAGGTCCATGATTTCTAGTATCATTGTTTGATGTCCTCTTCCAAGTATGAAAAAGGGGTCATTGGGATTAGAGGTACCAATGAGTGGTGGGAGCTTGCCAAACAATGGATGTGTAAGATTTGATATTTCCAAAGGTAGTGACCTCCCAAAGCCAAAGGAATCAACATTATCTCTCTAAAATTTGAAAATTTGTAATGATGGTTTCTCTATTTGTGTCTATGATAGCATTGACAAGGGTTGCATGCCTAGGTTGATTCATAAAAGAATCTATGTCTGATAGTGAAGGATCCAAATCATCTAGATTTTGTGTTTGTGGTCATGTGTGATGATGGATACCATAAGGTCTAGTTGTGTGCTAGTCAATCCACCACTAAGACTAAAGTCCATGTCCCTCTTCTTCATTTTGTTCTTTCCTAAATGTGTGGTAGGTGGCAAGAAATGATAATTCTCCTAAGGGTAAGATGCAAGATGGTATGAAAATGGGTCAAATATGCAAGGGGGTGTTTTCTAAGCTTTTTAAGGATGTGACAACAATAATGCAAGGATTTTCTAGGATATAGAGATGTATGATAGATACAAAGGAGGAGGATGGAGAATCTTACTTCCAATGATATGATATATAGGGGACCTAAAGAATTAGTGATATGATCTCAAATTAAAAGATATTTTTCCTTTTGTGTAAGCTCAAGATATGATGATAATGTTAACTCTAGGATGGACTTATGACCCTTTGGAAGACAAATTATGATCAAATGTGGAGCCGAAGCTTTTAGCTCAAGGTGATGAGGGACACAAATCAAAAAGATAGACTACCCTAGAAAATTCTTAGTCAAAGGTACAATCATGATAGTATGATTCATGTAGGACGTAGGATAAATAACTCTAACAAAGTGACACCAAATTCTTAAAGATGATGAGAATGATGGGGAATTTTGATTTGTGACAAGATTTGGAAGGGGATGGGTTTCTAAAGCATGATATAAGGATGATGGATCTAAAAATCCCTAAGGGGGGTAATAACATATTATTGGCAATATGGTCAGTAAGATTTCTTGATAGTTGTCATTAATGGCAACATATATTTAGCATTTTATTTATCCATTTAGAGTTAGAAAATTGTCTAAGTGTTAGATAGTTTGCAACCATACAGAAACATATGTGATGTGTAAAAATGGCAAACTTCAAATTAACTTATGCATAGTTGAGGATAGCTTTATGAAAATTTCATGATGACATGGTTAAGTGTGCATATGTGTACGAACAGTACATCGTAAGTTACAGTTGAAATACCAGTACGAGTATTTGACAAAGAAAAATAGAGCATATCAAAAATATGAGGTCTACAACTTAAGGAGTTGTTTTAGTAACAAAAAATTACTAAGTCATGATGAGCTAACTTTTTGGATATTAATCCATAAGTTATTCTATATTTTATCAAGTGTGTGAAGACATGAAGGCTAACTGAGTAGAGTTTTTACTAATGTGTGAAGTATAAGAAAGATCTTATCTTACATAGATAAAGAATGTGATGTATGATATAGGTTTGAGATATATGAAATGAAAACCATTGTATGGATCTCCTGAAAGATAATGAGCCTTATGTGATGTGATATCTGATGTATGATCAGAGAAAGTGTGAATTACAACAATGAGAAAGTATTGTATGTATATCTATTCTTGTGAAGAACTTTATTATTTAATTACATGTTAGGGTAGTGGGATCTTCTTGAATACATTATATTTGATCTACCAACTTCTAATAGGGTTGAAGCAACTCCTAATAGGGTTGAGGCTTCTAAAAAGAACTTGAGACACTATTTGTACTCCATAGACTCCTAATAGGGACAATATCCTTAACATGATACTTTTTTTTAGTGAATGATCCTTACCATGAGTTCTCTTTATGTATGGTTATATTTATTGTTCAACATTGTTGGTTTTCTTTCATATGCAAGTTATAAAGTAATTAACAATATTTAGTTCTGGGAAAATTTTTGTAGATTGCTGATTTACACCCCCCTCTCATTATTATCTATTTCTAATAATTGGTATCGAAACATTGTTAATCTAAAGAATATTAATAGCTTAAGATCCCTATGGATATGGAATAATTAAAGAGAAACCTTGAAGAAGCTCTTGAATAGATTGACCTTCTTACAGAAGAAAAAGAAAACTTGAAAGTTAGGCGTGAAGATGTAAAAGTTTACCTTGACAAACTGAAAGAAAATATTGATGATCTAAAATATGTTAAGGAATGAAATGTGCATACAAGTGACAATGATGAAGTAGGAAATATTAAGAAAGAAAATGAGATATTGAAACATGAGTTGAAAATAGTGGAACTTAAGTTGTCGTAATAAAGATGGTAGTAAGAATGAACCTGATATAAAATTTGAGAATGCAAACCTTAGATACCAGCTAAGTCAAGTAACATTTGAATTATATTCTATTAAGATTGAGCATGTTGAATTAAAAAAGTACAATACCATTGTGAAAGGAGGATTGACACAAGATAAGAAATAGTTAGAGAAACTTTATTCCAGTAGTGAGAAAATTGATGAACAAATATTTCACCAGAGACCTTCTTACAATAAGATAGGACTTGGATATCTTATTGGAGAGAAATCAACCAATAAAGTTAAAATTAGAAAAGAACCATATTCAATTGTTGAATTACATAAAGAATTAGATCTAAGTGAATTAGAATCAAGTACAACTACTGAAGTATCAAAAGATATTGAATTAGTTGATTTGTCAGTGAAACATGATGAACCTAAGAAAACAAAGCAAGTTGATAAAACTAAGCAAGAAGAACCACCCAAGGAAGCAAGACATGAATTCAAAAGTATATGTTTCATATGTAATGAATTTGGTCATATCAAGAGAGATTGTATAGGTAAGTCTTTTAAACCTATTACTAATTTCTATTTTTATAATTGTCATGGTTATGGATATAAAGAAATAGATTGTAAGAAACCTAAGTTTGATGGTAATAATGCAAATAGTAGAATTTTTAGGAACACTAACTCCATAGGTAATGAAAGAGGAAGATCACAAAGTACATCTAATGATGGAGGAAGATCTTATGGAGAAAAGAAATAGTTTATATGTTACAAGTGTTACAATCGTGGACATGTTGGAAGGACTTGCAAAGCACATGATAGTTAGAATGGAACCAATCAAAGAAGGAATGCACCTGTATGTCAGTAATGTAATAACTTTGGACAAAAAAAAAGATATTGAATAATGGATAGAAGGAACTTCAACAAGAATCACAATCACAGAAGAAACAACAAAAAAAATAGAAAAAATGATAATAGTTAGAAGGAAGTAATCAAGGAATATGTTCATGAATTCAATGAAGCATTTGTAAAAGCCAAGGATCCAAAAAGTTCTTGTACAGTTTTCGAGGAATAGTACTTTGATCCACCTAATGATAAATTTAAGTCAGCAATTATTTGTGACTCATCCTATCTAAATTGAGAAGTTGTAGCAGAAACAAAGTGTCAGTTGGTTAGAACTGATGGTAGAGAAAGGATTAGAAGTTTTGTAGTTAACAAAAGATAGAAGACATTGAAAGGAAGCTATGGTTGAGTGCACAAGAAAATATATGATCTCAAGAAGATATGAGAAAGAAAACAAATTTACTGGTAAATAGAGATAGTTTCTAAATTTATGGTAGGTACACATTTAATGCAAAGTACAATTTGAAATGATTTAAGGATCACAAACAAGATTGCCTATATCATTTGATCATACAAAGTGTCTACAGTGAATTAAAGAGCGATTTTAAAAAAAATTGGAGTGTGAAAAGAAATTCTTGACATGTGAAGTTGTAGAAGCCCTAAATGCAAATTTTAAGGTATTTTACAAAGTTTGAATTAAGTTTTCAGTTCATATAGTTAGAGATATAATGGCTAGACATTTAGTTTATGATGTTAGTGAAAGGCCAAAATATTTATTCAAGAAACATCCATTTACTTCTCATGGATGATCCATTAGATGCATTTTCACAAGTCCCGTAAAATGTGCTTCATGTATAAGATATTAGAAGTTATATCCATTTCAAGATTGAGAGTAGAAGAGACAAGGATATCCAGAAGGACTTAGGAGCCATGTAATATTTGACCTAACTTTGATATGTAAGTATACACACCTGAACAAGTTGAACCTAGTCAAGTATATGTTTTATACTAAGTTTGATAATCCTGACTGGACCAGAATCATTTTGAGTAGGGTTCATGATGAAATGTTTTGGTTAGGATATGTGCATGTCACAATTGATAATGACCTAATTCACAAGGTCATATATCTAAGAAATGAGGGATGCAATCCTATTATTGACATAAATGTGAGGAAAATTATTGAGACCAACCTGTTCACTAAATACGACAGAAATTTGAGTAAGATTTTAGGATACAAGTTTAACTTGCATGAATATTCAAGGGTTAACTTAGTGCTAGCTGGAGTCTTACACATAGCTTATGTAATGGTAGTTGAGGGAAGGAAAGTGAATTTATGTGAGATAATCAGATTATAGTTACTAGACAATATTACAAAACTAAAGAAGACCAAGAATGCAATCTTCATATTTGAGTCCTTATTAACACATTTTTTTTTCTATGCATCAAAGAAGTTGCTAGGGATGACAAATTGGGAAGGTAATGAGTGCACAATGAAGATGGTAACTCAATGTTACAAGGATAAATTGGAAAATGTCAGAGATAGGGAGATAGATAGAATGATAAAGAATTTCTAGAATGAGATGAAGAAGAGGTACAATATACCTCCCTCCATGTTAGAGAAGTATAAATATGATTTATGTTTCATAGTGGAAATAAATAACACATGCATGGATGCAGTTGAACCAAGGGTAAATTTTATTGTGCTAATGGGTTATGATATGAGTGGAGAACTTATTGAAGGGTATGAAAATATCATACTCCAGTCAAAAAGGGATACTCAATTCCCTAGATGGGGTACCTATGATGAGAATGTGAGAGAAGTTCATTTTGAACATTACAAAAAAGAAAGAAAAAAATGGAGAAAGTGATAGACTCCATCCTTAAGGAGTTAGGCATGACTTGAGAAATATTCAATGAAGTCAAAGGCATTGCAGTTGAAATGAAGGCAAGTGGGAAATCCAAGGTAATATTAGAAACACCTATTGTTGTTGCAACACCTTTTGAAGGTGTAAATATTGTTGAACGATGTGCATAGGTACCATAAGCAATAGTTGCGCAAGTGCAACCAGTAAGAACATAAAGTGATTAACCTAGGAGGCAACCAAAGGTTGAAACACTTGTTATGTAGACAAAGTCAAAGAGATTGGTAAAGGTGATACAATAACCTACACCATCCACTAGGAAAATGGCTAAGTAGACCACAAGTGGACTAGGAAAAAAAAGGAAAACTCTATAAGTTAGTGATTCTAAGGATTTTGAGGATGAAACCAAGGATTGACCAGTGGAGCAAGAATCACAAGAAGGTAGGACGTCAAGAGGGAAGAAAGCATGGAAGCCAAAGGTAGAAAACCTTAACATGCAAATCATTAATGATGAAATTTTGTACAGTTGAATAAGTATTATAGTTTTTCTAATAATATGGATAGAAGGAAACTAGAAAATACCATAGTGAGGAATATGATTTTGTGGAATAAGAGGTTTGATAACATTCAGAATAAGATTCCAAAGAACCTATATAATAGGTTACTAAATAGAAAGAAAAGAGTGATAGAGGGGAACACCAAGTTGAGGGAAACAATGATCAAAAAATTATGTGAAGTGAACTCTAAGGAGCACTTGGACAAAATTTTGAAGGGTACTAAGCCCTTGTTGAGGAACAAAAGAAGAGAAATTCTTCTAATGGGAGGCAATTATGAAGATGTAAGAAAGGAAATAGAGGGGGCCATTATGAAATATATGACCTCAGTACCTATAGTAGAAAAGGAGAGTGCATAGTCTAAACTTGGAGACCCCCCATGTGTAGTATACAATCAAGGGTACAATGAAACTAAACGAGGACCGATCAACACCAACCACACATTGAGGTAAGGGTAGTTCAAATAAAGGTAAGCAAGGGAATCACATAGAAATTTTGTTCAATCCTAAACCAACCCCACTAAGGCCCAATATATGTGCAAGTGAGTACACCTTCCTATGATGAAAAAGAAGTTAATGAGACACAGGAAGTACCCTCACCACTGCACATAGTTATGAGTAGTGAATCCATGCAAGTGGATAGCACAAATATAACCATGGATATGAATGAGAACCCTTTTCTAGAGTATTGAACATCCATTTTTCAAAGATCATAGCTTACTCAAACTCTGATGAAGAAGAAGAGGAGGAAAAGAAGAAACAGGTTGAGGAGAAGAAGAAAGAAGAAGAAAAGATAAAATAAGAGAAGGAGCAAGAAGAGAAAAGAAAGAAAGAAATTAAGAAACAAAGAGAAGAAGGAAAGTTGTAGAAAGGAAACAAAAAGAAGAGATAAAGAGGATAGAAGAGGAAAAGAGAAAGCAAGAAGAAGAAGAAAAGAGAAAGAAGCAAGAGGAAGAGGAAAGGAAGAAAGAAGAAGAAAATTCAAAGAAATAAGTTGAGAGACTAGAAGAAGAGAGGAAGAAGGTTGAGGAAGAGAAGATGATTGTAGAACTGAAAATAGTTACATTCATTCCAATTGTAACTCCTATAGCAGTAGTAGTAAGTGTAGTAGTACTTTTTTAATGATGATGATCAAAAGGGATTGATGAGCTCATTGAGTAAATTATTTGAGAAAAATAAGTTAGTTAAGTCTTTGGAAAAGTCACTAACTGAAGTCTTGGAGTGGATGTGGAAGACAGTTACTACAACTGTAGTTAATCTAGACTTACAGTCAAAGGCCAAGGAATTAATGAAGGCCTTTAATGAGGAATTCACAAAATTATCCTAGGTAGCTTCAGTGCAAGCACAAGCGAAGCATAATGCAACACTTTTTGATATAGTGAGCACAAATGTAAGGAATGATTTAAAGGCACTTGATGTATGCATCAAGGAGTTGAGAAAACACATTGATGAAGGTAAGAAGTTGTATGGATAGTGTGCACTATCATACAAGTACCAGACCAACTTTGAAAGTCATTAGATGAATGATCTTGACCCACCCATTGTAAAGATATAGCTCTATGAGGATAGCATTGAATACTATAGAACATAAGTTGAGAAGATCCATAATGTGATCAGAGATTTGGAGTCTGATAAAGAAAAGGTAGTAAAAAGTTTCTCTACTCTTAGAGAAATATTGTCACCTAAGACCAAAATTTTGCAAAGGCAACTGCAGGAATTTCTTGTAGCAAAGACTTCCTATGATAAGTTTTCTTATATTAACTTGAGTGTAGTTAAAGTGGCATTCTATGCACGATGCACACTAGTCAGTATTTCGGATACAGTGAAGGAGAGTTGGAAGAAGGAAGTGGAAAGTTTGAAACTTGTATATGTAGATTACTTTTCTAGAATATCAAGTTGACCAACAACAAGCCACCCAATTTTTGTATACAGTTTTGACACCTTTGCCATTGATGTTAAAGGGGAAGTATAAATAGGTAAGAAAAATTGTATGATTGTATGTACTAAGGAGGAAGTGTATATGTATATGTAAGATGGAGTAAACGTATGTATCAATGTAAGGAGTGATAAAGAATGTAATGATCCATCAAAACATGAATAAAATTGTTGTGTTTTGAAGGTAATTTTTGTGTAGTTACTTTTATTTGTTTTTGTATAAAATAATTTTGGGACTTAGCCAATTTTGCCAAATTTTGCCAATAGTGTCAAAAGGGGATATTTTTGGCAATATGGTCAATAAGATTTCTTGCTATTTTTCATTTATGGCAACATGTATCAAGCATTTCATTTATACATTTAGAGTTAGAAATTTTTTTAAGTGTTAGATAGTTTGTAGCAGTACAGAAATAAATGTGATGTGTACAGATGACACACTTTGAATTATCTTATGTGTAGTTGAGGATAGCTTTATGAAAATGTCATGATGATGTGGTTAAGTGTGCATATGTGTATAGATAATATGACACAAGTTACAGTTGAAATAATAGTACAAGTATTTGACAAAGTAGAATAGAGCATATCAGAAATATGAGTTGTACAACTTAAGGAATTATTTTGGTAACAAAAAAATTACTAAGTCATGACAACCTGACTTTGTGGATATTGATCCATAAGTTATTTTATATTATATCAAGTGTGTGAAGACATGAAGGCTAACTGAGCAGAGTTTTTGCTAATGTGCAAGGTATAAGTAAAGATCTTATCTTGCACAAATAAAGTATGTGATGTATGATATATGTGTGAGATGTATGACATGTGAACTATTGTATGGACAACCTAAAAGATATATGATCCTTATGTGATGCAAGATCCAACATATGATCAGAGAAAGTGTGAATTATAGTAGTGAGAAAGTATTGTATATATATCTATTCTTGTGAAGATCTTTATTGTATAATTGCATGTTAGGGAAGTGGGCTTTTCTTGTATACATTATATTTGATCTACCAACTCCTAACAGGGTTGAGGCTTCTAACAAGGCCTAGTTCTCCAACAAGGACTACACTATATGTACTTCATAGACTCCTAGCATGGTCAATATCCTTAACAGGATCCTTTAGATTAGTGAATCATCTTGTGGGCATCATCCCCACTGTGGTTTTACCTTGGCCAAGCTTTCTCTAGTTATAAAATAATGGTGTTATGATTTCTCTATGTGTATGGTTAGACTTACTAGTTCAACATTATTGGTTTACTTTCATAAGCAAGTTATAAAGTAATTAATAATATTCAGTTATGGAAAAAAAAATTATAGAATACTGATTCCCCCCTACCCCCCCCCCCCCCCCCCACCCCCCCCTCTTAGTATTATCTGTTTCTAAGACCTGTATGATAACCATAAGGGACATATCTATGATGTGATAACTGAAAAGTGTGTGTGGAAGAAGATGGACCTAATTAAAGTGGGTTTTGTTACTTTAGTTGATGAGGCTCTGATTGACTCTACTTCTTAAGGTCATATTTTGAATTTTTTGATCCCACTCGAATTCTAGGGAAACCTTAATACCTTCTTTTTCAATTATATCTAGTTTATCAAGTCTTAGATTAGGTGTATGTTTCTTGCATTCAACTTCTATGTCTCTATATACTAATGGTTTCTTAAGTTTGACCTTTTAAACTTGGGTTTTGACTGGTCTAACATGAGGTTTCCACTAGTTGGCCTTAGGTTTATCTCAACTTTGGTTTGAGGTAGTGACTACGCTAACTATACCTTTTACTTAGGTTGGAAAACATGAATCTTGGGATAGAAAATGAATCTAAGCAGGAAAAAAAATATTATCAGTAGATGATATAATAGCTTAGGTTAGAAGTAAGAGGTAAAATGAAGTAAACTAGACTTAGGGTTGTTGCGAATGAACTTGCTAACAACCATTTTTTAAAAAGCAAGGATAAGAATTTTATGATAGTAGATAGGACATGTTGTTGGAAAAAAATCTCTCAAAGGACAAAGTAACTTTGAGAGAGACAAACAAGTGGTCTCTTTAGCAAAAGGGCTTCATAGTAACCAATGTGTATGTTTTTACAAATGTTTTTCACAAGGTCATTTCACAATGCAGACAATTCAAGCACAATTTATCCCTATGGTCAATTTGGTTTCAATATGTTACTCATTAAGCCTATTGAGAGGAGCCCATCTTGATGTTTTCTTAATCTAGTGCGATATTTCCCTCTCAATCTAAGAAGCAAGTAAATACAAGATTTGATCGAAAAACTTACAAGTTCAATAATTCTGCAAGTTAGGACAAATTGAAGTCCCCCTTCTGTGGGGACAATGACTCTTGGGGATGAAGTCCAAGTAGCCTTATGCCTCTACTAGGAAAAACACAAATGTCAGGTAACTTCATAGAAGCCTTATATTCTCTTACACCATGAGTAACAGACCAAGGATAAAAGGGTAGCTACTAATTGGTTCATAGTAAGATTTGTGGAGTTAGGTCAAATGGTTGATATGTGAGTGACTCACTTAAGAGTCTATTCTAACCATGTTGGAATTTTGGGAAAGCTTTCCCACCTCAGAATACTATTAGAAATGCATCACTTAAAATTATCTAGATGGAGAAAAATATTTACCTTTCTTCTCATTTATATACTAGTCAAAGGGGTTTACCGGTTTGGGCTTCTATCCAAAGGCAAGATGCTTCCCAAAGAATGATGAACTTGCTAGAAGCAATTCTAGGTTGTTGTGAATGATCTTTCTAACAATTTTAGTACATGAGTAATGTATTTAATGATTCTACTTTGCAAAAAAATAAAATATAGCTCAAAGATGTGTTAAAAAATACATCTTAAGACATTCAAGACACCTTAAACCTTTTAGATTTTCTACCTAAGATTGAAGACACTTGTAATTATCATGTATTGTTCATTCCAACTTAATAATGTATCATCAACATAAGAAATTGAGTAAACATAATAAATTGTGCATGAAATCTTTGAAAAGGATGGGAATAAGAGAAATTTTCTTTAAAGCATTCAAGAATTTGTGGTTTCATTTTAAGCCCCAAATTTAAATGTGTGGATTTACAATGTTCTTTGATCCTTAAGCATTTGAGATTTGATGAGATTGTTTTAGACCCAAATTGAAGTGTAATTCCATATCATTTTTCTTTATTCTAGACCCAAATTGAAGTGTGATTCCATAGCATTTTTCTTTGATCCTTATTGCATTCGAGAGTGTGTTTGATTTCTATGCATTCATTACAACAAAAATATTGTAAATCCTTTAAGCATTCAAGATAGAGTTTGCATTTGTTCAATTTTAGCACCCAAATCGAAATGTGATGAGCTTGTTCATTTTTATCCCTTTTGCATTCAAGATTTTTTTTGTTGGATTATTAAGCCCAAATTGAAAGTTTGATTATATCAATGCATGATTAAGCAAGCAAGTTAATTCCAAAGAAGATGGCTTTCAATGACAACCTACAAGCAACAATTAGCAAAATAATGGCTTCCTAGGCTCCTTCACCTAAACAAAGATGAAACTCACATTAGATCCTTAAGATTTTGTAGTTCTATAAATTCAATTTAGAAGATATTGAATTTGCTACAAAATCATGTAAAAGTGCTAAAATAATATACAAAAGCATTGCAAAATACTTGACCAAGCACTGGAAAAATGTCTTTCTTAAATGTGTTATCTCATGATGAAAATACACTAAAAGAAAGTGTAAACGTTTTGAAAGTCTACATGAATGCACTAAAATAAATTGTAAATGTACCAAACCAATTAATAAGTATGATAAAATGACGCTTAGGTCCTTTGGTATAAATAGAAAATGGAAAGTTACAGTTTCAACAAATGCGCCATAGAATTAGGCAAATGTGCTATAAAAAGTTGCATATTCACTAAAAGAATAGGCACTACAGAACCTAACAAATATATTACAAAACCTAGTAAATGCACTACAAAACCTATTAAATGTGTTATAACATTGTTTAAATGCGCTAAAATGTGATTAAATGCATTGAAAGAGTTAACAGATGCATTATAGGAAATGGCATATGTGCTAAAAATGCCTAGAGAAAGTCTTCCCAGGCTATTAAGAGGTTTTTTAGCACATCTTCAGGTATTCCAAGCATGGTTTTTCCCTCTAAATGTGTTTCCTAACCTGTACAATCAACAAAACCACCTCACAACATTGTCAAACAATAATAAACATCATATTGTTAGCATGTAAGAAAAATATTATTGAAACGAGTGAATGAATGACCCATTTACGGGGTCCCACCAAGCATGTCAAAATGTGTGCTATGAAAACTAGTGTGCAAAGAGCATTAAGAAATTGAAAAACATTCACAAACTAATCACATAACAACATATAGACTAGACAATAAAAGAAAATAAGAGGGATGCAAACCAAAGGAGAGCACTTTAAGCTTATATCAATAATTAGACGTGTCCAAATGAAGAAGATGTATGCTAAAGTGTGGCCTCAAGCTTCAATGGATGAGAGATGAATGAAGGATTCAACAATGGAGGAATGAGTGGATTTTTCTATTATAATGGTATTTTGATAGTTCTTAGGCTCTCAAGATAGTATTATAAGTTTGCATATGAAGGTGAATGATTTGTGAGAGGAGAGGGATTCAATATATAGGCAATTGAGTGAGAAGGAGATAAGACTTATTGATGGATAGTTAACTGAGTAAGGTGTGAGATAGGCTTTAGTTGACTGAGATGGGTGGAGGAGATGAACTTCTTTGTTTAGAGATGGATGAAGGAGATGTGGCATGAGAGTGGACTTGGGCTTGAGTTAGAGGGAATAAATCATGCCTTAATTTATGCAAGTGATCTAGATAGACATTTTAGACATGGAAGAGGAGGTGGCATGTTTTTGTTAAAGTAGGTGAGGTGGCTCAGTTGATTGGATGATGTGGGAGGTGTATGGATTTGTTAGAAAAAAGGTTGTTGGGTAAGCTTAATTAAATAAATGAATTATTTAAATAAAAGGAGAATTATTGGTGCATGAGTATTTAATTAAATAAATGAACTATTTAATTAAAAGAGGAATATTTGGTGCATGAGATTTAAGTAAATAAATGAATTATTTAACTAAAAAAAGAATATTTAGTACATGGGATTTAATTTTTAAAATGAATTATTTAATTAAAAGAGGAATATTTGATGCATGAGATGAGTTTAGGTAATTGTTGGATCGAAGGGTTAGTTTATGGATGGAGGATTTTAATTAATTAAGTTAATTAAATAGAGAGGGGTTTCAAAGATTAAATTAAATGAATTTTGCATTCATTTAATTAAATAGAGGAAGGGGATTTTGTTAATAAATTAGCCTATTAATTGTCTATTAATTTATTAATTTGGCTATAATTAATTAATTAATTAGGGGATAGCATTGAATAATTTAATATTTAATAATTAACTAAATATGCTTTAGAAGATGACTAAATTTGATTATGAATTTATGTGATCAAATTTAGGTGTCTACAGTGTGTCATTGACACATCATGAGGCCAATGTCATGGAAGGAACACTCACATGATAAAGGAAGAAGGAACAAGAAGCCAACATGAGAACCCTGATCACACTTAATAATGTAGTGTGAGTATAACAAGACACAAACATGTGAAAGATCATGAAATGCAATAGAGTGAATCTTTATCTCAATGTGTTTGTAAAAAAATGCTACAAAAGATGTCAACATGAATCAAAAGAGGCATAAAGATGATACAACAGAAAGTACATACCAAGACACGTCATCTCATGTAAAGAAAATGATCCTCATGTTGGAAATATAAGAGAAGTAACTGAGAGGGGAGGGGTAAATTAATTACTACAAAAATGAATCTCAGACAAAACATAAACTCTGAAGAAATTGATGTTGCTTAGTTAACATACAGAAACTCAGTTAACACTAACAATATGTTGAAACTCAGCAAGCACTATAATATCAATTGTAACTTGACAAATATTGAACATGCAAATCTTAAGATATTAAGTGTGATTAACCTTAATCAACTTAGTTACATACACACAAAAGAAATAGCATAAGCACAAGTGACACCAAGATTTAATGTAGAAACCCAATTTGGGAAAAACCACCAATTACAACTAGTTATTGTTTTCACTCTTTTGAAGTGAGCCTGTTAGGAGTCAACCCTATTAAAGGTTACAAAACACAATGTTAGGTGTGACCCTGTTAGAGGATTTAATCATCCTATTAGGATTGGCCTTGTTAGAGGTCTTTAGACACTTCAATCTAGAAATGTCACTTTGAAAGAGGATTTGGTAGATAGTTGTTAGGCTAACTCTATTAAGAGATTTAGTTCACTGCTACAATAGTTAGAGAGTAACAATGAAATAGCTTGATTGCTAATGCCATTGTATTGCTGATTTCAAATCTCAATTCTAGCTTGAAAACTTGATCCTTCCTAATTAGATTAATCTTTGTCACACAACAAGGATATTCTACTTATCCTTTCAATTTTCTTTCTCTAAGAATCTTCTTATCTTCCACACATTCTCTCTTACATTCAATCCTCAACTTGACCTTATATAATATACATTACCAATTCATCTTTAATACAACTTATAACAATAATACTTCATCTCCTCAGATGGCTAGAACAAACAAACAAATCCATTGAACTCAATATGCCAAAATAAGAAAATCCTTTGTTAGCCAACCCTGCTTGGTAGACACTAACATTGAAATAATTTTCTTGTGTTAATCAAGTGAATTTAGTTAACATTACATCTTCACAAACTTCCTTTAGTAATTGGTTCCATCCAACTTTCCTTTGTTAACCAAGAACCTAAGCAAACTCAATAGAAACTATCTCCTAAATTTGGAAAATACTAAAATGCTCGGTAGACATGGGAAACTATCTTCATCACCCAAGTGAACTTGGCATACACTAACTAGTAAAGATATAACATTTTGTGTAACGTCAAAGACAATATACAATTTATCAATTATTTTCAACAATATCCCTCTTTGACATTGAGGGAAACACAACATGTCATAATACAATGAATTTTTTAGAGAAATATAAAAGTAAGGATAATATCCTTTGTTTCATTCTGATTCTCATCCATGATAACTCCCTCTATTAGTGTGAACTTCCTCTGACTTTAGTTTATCCCTCTATCAATAAACTCTCCAAGTTTACTCTATCTCCAATATCTTCTTCTGATAGCAAACTCTTCCTCTTTGATATTAGACCAAGTGCTTACTCTTTGACATATTTCACAGGTTGTCCTTCTTTGACATCTTCAAACAAAATTTTTGGGATATGACAGTATACTCTTCCTCTTTAGAAATTTTCTATGATATGACACAGTAAAATCTCCCTCTTGTTGAGATAATGGGTGTTGCACACATTGTATAATATTTATATATTTTATTTTATTATGTAATGTTGCACCTAGATAGGTGTGCAACATGTAAATATTCCAATGGGATATACTTGATGAATTGTATTGTAACATTGTGATAATATTTCATGTAATTATTTAATATTGGTGAAAAGTATTTAAATTCCAATATTAAATGTGGAGTCAAGGGGTTAGGTAGCACATGGTTTTAGCATATGGTTTATGTAATACCCCTTGGTGGTTTTGTGGGACTTGTTATTATATAAGCAACCACAAGGGTAGTTGTTGGTGTGAGAAAGAAGAAGGCAAAAAGACAAGAGTCGAATAGGACAAGACTTGGTAGGTTAGTCAAGGGAGCATTTGTGAAGGTTGGAAGCATGACATGGGATGTGTGGATTCATACTTGTATTCATGGATTGCTTGGTTGTGGCTATGACATTGAAGGTTTCCATGGTTGTATTGCAATGGTGTTTTTGTTGAATAATACATGGTGATGGATGTTAGAGTAACTGTTTATTTACACTTATTAATTAAATCATGTTGATTTAATTATTTAAGTCAT
This sequence comes from Cupressus sempervirens, assembly GCA_028749045.1. Taxonomy (NCBI): domain Eukaryota; kingdom Viridiplantae; phylum Streptophyta; class Pinopsida; order Cupressales; family Cupressaceae; genus Cupressus; species Cupressus sempervirens. The sequence continues at coordinate 328,776,329 of CM053787.1, forward strand.
CTACTACTCTAGTCTAATTAAGCTTACTCTTAGGTGTATATAATTAATATTTTATAATAATTATAATGCACAAACCTAGTTTTCTTTCCCTTTAGGGTTTCATTCACCTTTAAGGTTAAACTTTTGCACTTTTTTTTTCATAACTTGGAATACAATTTCTCTCTCACATCATTGAGATTTTTCAAACTCTTTTTTTTCCTTTTTTGATTTATCTTCAGTATAGGTTATTCACATGTAGGTGTTCTTGGCAATCTATGAAGTTGGTTTTCACAACTTCTACATGGTATCAAAGCCTCCTTGTTGCTTCCTAGTTTGAAGGATTTTTTAAGCTTTGATTCGGAGATAAAAACCCTAGTTTGTTTGTGATTTTTTCTTTAATTAAGAGGAAGTGCATTTTTTTGGCATAGTTTGGGCTAAAACATACATTTCCATTACACTTAGAAGGCTCGTTATAGTCAAAATTCATATCAAATTTTCAAATTTTGGTTACTATAGCATTAGGCAAAAAAAATTGGCCTCCCGGAGGGCTGTACGAACAATTTTTTGCAAAAAAAAAAAATTAAAAATTACAAAGTGGCCACAGTGGCTACTCAACCTAGTGGCCACTACTCTACCACCTTGGCATCACAATAGCACCTCTCATGCTCAACTCAAGCACTGCCTTTGCAAGAAACATAGCCACGACATAGTTGAAACTCGGTCGCTAGGTCGCTGCCTCCATTGCAGCATAGCCCCTATCTGCCACTAGGCCACCACCTCCACTAGTGGCACAACACCTACCCACCACCCTAGTGTGTCATCACAAAACTAGGCACCTACATCATCTTTCTGATAATACACATTAGCTTTCAGACAATACATGTCATCTTTCTGGTAGAACACATCACTTTCTGGTGGTTTTTTCCAACCCATGCTGACATCATTTTCTGGCAAGGTGACTTTAATTTTTTATCACTGATGTCAGCTTTCTGATAGCTAGATTTTTTTCAGTGATAGCCAATTGAAGGCCATATAGCCATCAATTTTTTTGTAGTGACTATAATTTTCCAGAGAGCTAGTTTTTGGAGCAGCAATTGTTTTTTGGCCATAACTTGAGCATACAGAGGTATTTTTTTGATCTGAAAGAAGTGTCAAAAAGCTAGTTCCAAACAAAGACAATAATACTAGTTTCATTTTGTTCTAAGTTTGTTTGAGCTCCCATTTTTGGCATTTAAGTAGGGGCTTTTATTTTCTCCCTCTCTACATCTGGCGTCCAAGTTTTTTTTCTCAGTTTTTGTGCTTCTAGTAGTTGTTTCTTTGGTTTTTTAGGGATATTTTTATAAATTGTAGGGGGGAGACTTTTCTTTTCTATAATTTACTTCAAAATCATCCATTTTTCTTATGTCTTCTTCTCTCAATGTCAAACCCCACTAGGGCTCGGCTAACACCACACAACTATCACAATTGGAAAACACACATGACTCAGCTTCTTATGTCATGTGGTTTATAGTCATGTCTAGATGAGAATCAACCTATCCTACAATGCCCTTTTGAGGTTCTTTAGCACAGGAACAAAATGATGAAGCCATGAGATTAATTAAACTTAACATCTCTGTTAGTCTATTATTTCACCTAGATGGTTTAACCACTCTTCGAACTATTTGGACCAAGTTTCACAACTTGTTTGGCATAGTGAATGAGTTATAGGCACTATAGCTTGATGCAGAGTTGACTTCTTTGACACCTACCAACTTCCCCACCACTGAGGACTTCTTGATGAAGTTCAAATCTATGTGTACAATTTTACAAGGATGTGGGAAAAACAAAACAAATGATGAGTGTATTTTTTTGATACTCTCAAAGTTGTGAGGACAGTATCAGATCTTTTCTTCCACTTTCTACTCCACTATGAATGTCTTGGGTAACAGACATTAGATGCCTTCTTTTGAGACATTTTATAATTAGTTGATATGGGAACAGGATAAGATCCTATAGGTGGATGTCTCTAGCTCTTCTAGCCAAGTGTTGGTTGCTCAAACTTCTCAAAGGAAACCAAAATAGAAAGCCAAACTAAAGAGAGATACACCAAAAATTGATTCCAAACCTCTAGCTAACCCTTCCAAAGGTAAATCTACTTTGAACTCTACTGAGTCTACCTCCAAGACTAAGAAGAAATAAACTGAGACCTATAATTTGTGTGAAAAGTATGGACATCCCATTCCTAGGTGTTGGAAATGTTTGGAGGCTTTAGAGGAAGCCATGCAGGAGCATCACATTTTAGCTCCTAAGGCTTCATCCACCCTACAGGGAAAGGTCATGCTCTTACTACATGAGCTATGACTTCTGGGCCTAGTTGGATTCTTGATTCTGGTGCCTCTCACCATATGAAAAACACTCAATAGTTGGTCACCTCAATTACCCCTTGTGCTACTTTACAGATTGGTGTTGGGAACTCATCACATCTTTCAATCATAGGTTTGGGTTATGTTGCATTAGCTGGGGGTTCGCTTCAAGATGTTCTTTTTGTCCCTGACATCTCGATGAACCTATTGCATATTTATCAGATTTTCCACTCTGGCTTTGGTAAGACAGTTGAGTTCTTACCACATGATGTGGTTATTCAGGACTTACTTGATTCTAAGTTAATTGTGGCTACTAGAAGTGTTGACTTTGCATCTCACCTCTACAGATTTAATGGATTTGAGTTTTTTGATGACACAGGTTCCTGTCATGTAGCACATGTAGATTCAGTAAGCAAACTTTGGCATGAGCATTTGGACCATGTCAATTATAGATATCTTTAGTAGATGATCACACAGGCATTTGTTCTTGGGCTTCCCCAAATTTCTTACACATATGGTGTTTGTCAGGATTGTGCTCTTAGAAAACAACATAGGGATCCTTTTCCACATGGATGAACCACTCATGCTTTGGAACTATTGGAATTTATTCATAGTGAGCTCATGTCATTTCCTACTCCTTTTTCTAGTGCCAACTAGTAATTGCTTACTTTCATTGATGATTTCTCCAAATGTACATGGGTGTACTTTTTGAAGTACAAGTTTGATGTCTTTGATACTTTTTGACTCTTTAAGATATTTGTAGAGAAGTAGTCTGGTCTTTCTATTCTACAGATATGCACATATAATGGGGGGAGTATGTAAACCAAGCTTTTAGGGATTTTTTCTCTGAACATGGTCTTCAGCATAGTTTTTTAGTGCCCTACACCCCTCAGCAGAATGGTGTGGTAGAGAGAAAGAACATAACACTTTGGGAGATGGCTAATTGTATGATTCAATCCAGCTCCTTGGATTCATCTTTTTAGGTAGAGGTGGTCAATTGTGCCAACTATATTCAGAATTAGATGCCTCAAAAGGCTATTTGACATATGACTCCTAAGGAAGCTTGGTCTCATGTCAAGCCTGATGTATCTTCATTCTAAGTTTTTGGTAGTGAAGCATAGATATTTATACCTAATTCTCAAAGGAGAGAAATGGAGTGCAAGAGCCAAAACCTCATTTTTGTTGGCCACTATGAGGATGTTAAGGCCTACAAGTTGTTTAATCTTGATTCTAGAGAGGTCCTATTTCAACAAGATGTCTAGTTTGATGAGCACCTTCCTATAGTAGGTACCCTGTCTCTAGAGTCTACTTCACTTACCACTACTCCCTCATCCTTTCAAGTTTCTTTTCTAGATGATGAGGATGATGATCTTGGTGATCCCCATTTACCTCCACCACAAGATCCTCTCCAAATGCTTAAATGGGCTCGAGCTATAGTTGAGGCTGCAAGATCTCTAGTTGGTGACCCTTCCACTTCTCGTCACACTAGATCTCATACTGTGAGTTCTAGTCTTCTCAGTCAATCTATCTATGATGATCCTCAGACATTTCCAGCAATGATAAGACATTCTAAGTGGGACAATACAATGGAGGAGTATTCTTCTTTGATGAAGAATCATACTTGGGATCTGTGTTTTCTTCCTAAGGGAAGAAAGTTAGTACGATGCAAATGGTTGTATCATACTAAGTTTTTTGTTGGTGGTTCTATTAATAAGCACAAGACACATCTTGTTGTGAAGGGTATTTCATAGGTTGAGGGTATTGATTACACTGAGACATTTTCCCCTATTGCCAAGATGAACTCTATTCACCTTATCTTATCCCTTGTGGCTTCACAGGGATGGCCCATTTTTTAGATGGATGTGAAGAGTGCATTCTTGCATGATGAACTTGTAGACACTTAAAAACCTTTAGAAAATAAAGTATTTTAATTTTCTGAAAAATTCCTGATGACATCATCATTTATTAATTAATTAATTATTTAATTAATTTATTTATTTTTATGCCATTAAATCCCTTTATCTTAATTAAAAATATTTAATTAAGGAATCCCTCCCAAAAATGTTTAAATCTTATTTAAACATTATTTCCTTATTTATTAATTATTTAATTAATAAATTGACCAAAAAATCCAAAATAAATAAAAAATTTATTTTTTGCCCAAAACTTAGCCAATTTCCTTAAGACCACTAACCTCTTCCAAAATCTTCTAATCCTTCTTTAATTTTGATTAAAGGCTAATCCCATCATTTCCTACCCCTAATCCCAACTCAAAATATTTAATTAAGATTAAATATTAATCCTCATGTTTATTAAAAAAGTTTTAATAAATATCTCCTCAACCCAAACCCTTGAAATAAATAAAACTTTATTTATTTCCTAAAAATCTAATTTATCCTCATCCTAAGAAGTTCTAGACTCTTCTAGAAAGTCTTCATCCTCATCCTAGGAAGTTTTAGACTATTCTAGAAAGTCTTTATCCTCATCCAAAGTCTAGACTCTTCTAGAAGATGTCTTTAAACCTAATCCTAATCCCCTCCTAACCTTGTCACATTCTCTAAACATGGGTTAAAACTTACTAACCCAAGCCAAAGTTAACAAATATCTCCTCCTTCACCCACCCTCATTAAATGTCATCCACTTGTCTATCCCTAAGCTAATCCTAAACCATCCTAATCCATCCTCTAATCATTTGCACAATCCTAAGCAAGCTTAAAACCCTCCTAATCAAGCCCAAGTCAAAATTTCTCTCATCTCCCTCAAAATATCTCAACCATAAAAATTTATGAAGCCCACTAGGTCATAAATGACTCTTCCAAGCCCTTTTATTGCTCTTACAAGCCATTATTAGGGTCTTTATGAAAATTTTATCCTTTGAGCCTCATTTTTTGACTCATCCTTCCCCTTTCCTCCATCCTCTCACCTTGTGACATGTGTCACTCCCTGATTGGTTGTAAGGAAGCACAATCCATGTGCTCTCCTCTCATGCAATCTGAGCCTTCCATAAGCTTTTTCCCATCCTTGCATCCTAGCCTTTGATCCCTCAAGCCCTTTGCCTATTTAAGGAATACTCTCCCAAGCCATTTTAACACAATTCATGAAGTAAAGTCATAATGCCATTTTAAGAAGCCATTTTACATCAAAACCATACACTCACACCCAAATTCCAACTCCATTTGAAGCCCTTTTTGAAACATAAAGCTTGAGCATACATCCTATCTATTTAGACAAAGCTACTCAACAAGAGAGCTTCTCATTGAGAGAGCCCATTAATGGCTCATATTCTCAATTAAGAGCTCATCTTAGCCTATCTTGAAGTTTATGAATTTTGTTTAGTTTGTAGAAGCTTTATTTAATTTTGGTTTCTATTAGCATACTAACATTGCTCATATACATTTTGGTACGCCCGGTGGGACCCCACATGGGTCATCTTCATTAGCTTTTTTAGTCAAGTTTTGTATGTCATTTGCTAATTTTGGCTAATTTTGCTTGTTTTTGTGATTGGTAGGATTGTATAAATTGGTTTTGTAGGTCCACATGAGCATGAAGAAGACAAAGGAACTCATAGTCTATCTCATAGTATTTGCAAATTTTTCAAGCTTATAGGTGGACAAAGCACTTGGAATTCTTATTCATCTTCTTGTCTATATTCTTCTTATTCCATCTACTTCTTCTTTTTCTTCTTCTTGTGGGAGATCTTGGCCTTTTTTTTTAAGGAAGCAAAATCATACACATTTCTTTTTAGTGCTTAAAATGAACCCCCAAATCAAACTTAAATCCATTAAAAAATTAAAAATTTGCAAAAAAGAAAAAATCTTTTAACAAGTGAAACTAAACCAATCCAATCATTTGCATCCTTGCAACATCAAGGTTTTAGATGCATTCATGCAAAGTTAGGAACACTTCATTTTTGGGAATTTAAAAAGAACTTCAAGTTTCCATTCCAAAAGGTTCAAAATCAACACTAAGTGCACACTAAAATCTAAATCAAATTCAAAGCATCAATCAAGGATAAAATGAACCTCATTTGCAAATATTTTAAAGTCCTTTTAAAAATCTCATGAAAACTAAGAGTCCTAAATGGTTGCCAAAAATTGTCCAAAAAGCTTTGTTATTTGTTCCAAACAAATGTCTTGTTGCAAAATTTTGAATGTTTCTTAGGTTTTTCATGCATCAAAACAATCTAGGAATATCATTTTTGGGCTTAAAATATGCAAACTAGAACACAAAATCTTGAATGAAAACCAAAGTCCAAAGAGTCATTTTCACTTTTTGAGTCCAAAACAATCTTGAATGATTTAAGGTTAAAACAAAGCACTTCAAAGTTCTTAAAACAACACACAAAATCTCGATGTTGAATGCTCAAAGGAAAAAACTTGAATGTTTAATCACTTGTCTTTGAATGCATGTTGCTAAAATCACTCTTGAGTGCCATGGATTAAAATCAAGTTTGTTTTTTTTATGAATGCATGATTAAAACAACAAATCCAATCTTGAATGACATAGATCAAATAATAATCTTTTGGGGCATAAAAAGAATCCACATTTTTGAAATCTTCTAAGTTATAAAAACTAATAAATATGCTTTTAGTAAGTTTGTAGTTGGACTCACCCTCTTTAATCACCCATCACTTTAACCATTGGTTGCAATCTCAGCGCCATCTATGGGGATGGGTCTACCTAAGAGGGTGTTAAGTGCTCCACAAAGATCAAAATCCACTCACTTGGGTCTTTAGTAGTTTTTCTAAGTTAGAAAATTCTTTGAATGCACATTAATCTTGCTCACACTTCATTTGGGCATAAAAATTGGACAAATCTTGACGTGGAGGGCCTCCGGGCACGTGCTTGGCAATCGAGTTTCACACATCTTTGTTTTGGGCTTAAAAAAAACTCACACTCAATCTTGAATGCCTAACAATCAATGAACATTGCATGGTTTGGACGCAGTTTCAATGACGCTCGCATTTCTTATGTTGACGATCTCTTGACTTTCATTATGATGACAATGTTGTCAAATTGGAATGAACATTGAATGCCATAATCACAAGTGTCTTCAATCATAGCTTACAAAATTTAAATCATCAATTGGAATAAACGTGTGTCTTTTAAAGCCCACGATCATGTATGTGGTCTTGTTTTACACTTTTTAGGAGGCCTGCTTGGGGATTTCATCACCCCTTGGGATGACCTCAACTCCAGCATTCTGGAGGAGTATAAAAATTGGGAGGTGAATCGAAAGACACCTTTCTTGGAATCAAGATTTTGTCACTCAGGCTAAGCCTCAAGGAACTTTATACCCTTAAGAAGTGAAAGAGGAGAAGTGGGTTACTGCTCCTCTCGGCTGTGTGACATCTTTTTGGTTTCATCTATGGATTTGGGCCTCATGTACCTTGTGTATATCGAGGACTCCCTAGCTATAACAAATTTCATCCTTGTAGAAAGATTCCTAGGATGTTGGTGTGTTTGACGTGCTTGCTCCAAAAATTTTTCTGCTTGTTTGTTCATACCTTTTGAATGAATGTTTGCCAACTTTGGTCAAAATCCCAAAAAAGCAAAAATCTCCCAGCACAAGGCATACTTAGCGTAGTCACTGCCTCATTAGAAAATCATCCAAGCTCCCCTGCTGCAACCGAATATATCTAGTTCCTTGGTTTAGAACAATCCCAAATCCAAAGTCTCTCCAAAACATCCCCCCAGCCAGCTAGCAACCCAATCCAAAATCACACCCAAGCCTTTAGAGAGTTGTTGTCATTCTCCTAGAATTTTCTATCTAATCAATCCGACCAATCCACCATCCTCACCAAGGTTATCCCTTTGACAGAGCTTTGTCTAGGGTAATCTAGCTTTGTCACTTGTTATCCCTCATCACCTTGAGCTAAAGGTTGGGATCCACAAGTGGTCAATCTCATGTCATGCCCATAGGATCATTAGTCTATCCTTAAGTTGACACAATCTCCACCAATCCAGCGCATAGGAAAATAAAACTCTCACTTTTTGACAGCATGCCCTTGAAGTCTTCCATCCATAGGAAAGCCAAAAATCTCCAGCCAATCCTCCTTAGGTCTGTCATATAGCTTTGACTCTCCCTAGGAAATCCTTCATCAGCCAATCCAAAATCTGCGCTTAATCCAAAATCCAACCATGAGCTTCCGTGTTCATCCATATGCAAGACCCCATCCCCATTCGACTCATCATCAAAACATGAAATCCCAAACCTATCATGATGTGTTTAGTTGTATTGTCCTTGCTCCCACCACCTCCTATTCCAATGATGATGAAAATCTTGTTGACTATGATGGGTATATTGAAAGCCTTAGAAACCCCAAGCATCCCACAAAATCCATGCATTCTTCCAAACTATCTAGTCATGCCATCTGATATCCCAGCTTCTTCTCCATCACCCAATCAACCAAGCTTCCAATCTTCCACCCCCATCACACTAGCTACTCTTGTCAATCCACCTTCACCTCTGACACATGAGTCTCCAAGAAATCTCCTAGAGGAAATACAAGAAAAGTTGCCTCCAACAGTCGATAAGCCATGTCATCTAATCCAACCATGTGAAGTAGTTAGTGATGAAGCTTCTCCATCTATAATATCATCCCCATCTCCCATAGCTATCATCCCCATACCATCCATCAAATTGCTTAAAATCCTTCCACTTCCTGCAAGCATCAAATTCCCACCACTCATCGAATTGCTCCAAATCCCATCCACATCTCCTCCTTTGAGCATTATCCAAATCCCATATAATGAACCTCATGCATCCACTCCCATCCATTCCTGTCAAGATCTTGTCCAAAAGCATGTTGAAATATCCTCCGATAGAACAACAGATCTCACCATCCCACTTATTCCCCTACATGATCCACTTTTACCATCCCCTCCATATCTAAATCCTACCATCTTACTTACTCCATCTCAAGATCTCTTTCCCTCAGCCCACCCAACTCAAGATCCTATCCTCCCATCTCCTCTGCTTCATGATCATACATCTCCCATAATCCATGATGATAGATCCATTGAAAAAGAACTAATTATCATATCCGAAGCTCCAACTCCTTCAGCTAGTAATGGACTCACATCTTGTGTTCCAAATAATGAACATCATATTGAAAAAAGAAATGAAAATGTATTTCTAGATGTTGTTATCCCCGCTATTCCTACATGGTCCCAAATCCTTCCATCTCCACCCCAAAGTTCCCATCCATCTTATTTTGCATCTATTTTGGGCCCTCATCCTACTCCTTATCTCCAACCCTCCATTTTGGGTCCATATATCCCTTATCTAAATCCCACACCCTTTCCATCCATTTTTGGTCCTTACATACCTAATATGAATCCTTTATCCCCTCCATCTATTTTGGGACCTACACCTTCCCCATTTCCATCTATTTTGGGCCCATATCCTTCCTTCCCTCCATCCATTTTGGGCAATTATATCCATCCATATCCTATGTTCCAATCTATCCTTCCATCCCCTCAAATCCACTAGCTAGATCATCAAAGGCACTCACCCTTGAATCCATTCCAACCTTTAAACCCTATCACTCCATCAATTATCCCTCCATCTCCTCCATGCTCTTGTTCCCATCCCATGGCTAATAGAAGCATATTGGATGCCAAAATACAAAATCATAAATCCAAAAATCCACAAAAATCCAAGTCTCAACATGTCCCTTCTAAAATACATGTTCAAAACAAGAAACATTTAATCCCAATCAAAGAAAAAGTCAAGAGGCCACAAAAGCCCAAGCTAAAAAAGTCAAAAATCATGTGGATACCCAAGATGCTCATAAAAGAAATGCATCTCAAAGAAAAATCTCAATTGGCATCCATTCATGCTACTCAAAAAGCCTCATCCATCCATCCTTCATCCAAATCCCCATATAAGCATCCTTCATCCCCCCAATCCACTTTTAGTCCATATGCTTCTTATCCTAAATTTCCCATCCTCCATCTTCCAACTCTACTTTTAGTCCTTATCTTGCTCTTCCTCCATTTTCTCCTCAACCTCGCTAAAAATCATCTTTCTTACTACTTTATCGCCTCTCAAGGCATGTGCCAATGATGATCTTTCCATTTTCCTCATCCATTTACCCACAAGCCCTATGTCTTCGCATCCATTATCTGTCAAACTCCCACCCACCATTCCACTTGTTCAATCCAATCCTTTTTCATCCATCCTACCAACATCTATGAGCCAAAAATAGCTAAAGAAAGCCAAAATCATTCCAACTAAGTCCAAAGTCAAAAAAAAAAGTAAAGAAAAATAAAGCATCCACTGGTGAAAACTTGGCAATTCAAGCGCCTTGGACAAGTACCATGATAAAAACTTGGCAAACAAGCGTCATGTGTAATCCAGCCATCCCCAACTTAGCCTATCATCCTCATGCTTTTGGTCACATCTTGTCATCCTTATCCACCTATCTTTCATCCTCCAGCTTTTATCTATCACTATCCATTGATCTTCTGCAGCTTCAGCCAATCATCCCAGCTATCATCCATCTCCCTAGCGCCTTCTGCTTTTTCATCCTAGCTTGAATCCTATCACATCCATTGTAAGACCTCCTTCCACATGTCATCTTCTGACTGGGGGCACTGTATTCCTTGGAGATCTTGTCTTGTCCATCCTCCCTTGTCATTAGTATCCCGCTCTAGGCTATCCTCATGAAAATCCAATGTCATCCTCTCATTAGCCATTCACTCTAGCGCCATCTATCCATTCAGCTATCACCAACCTTAGCATTTTCCCCATCATCATCATTGGATGCATCTTGTCAAATCCATATCTTTCATTATCACCTCATCCTTAGCTTCTGCCTCTTGCACCAACTTGAGCCATCCCATTATCCTCTCATCCTAAGCTTTTTATTCATCTGTATCATACCTATCATTGGTCCGTTAGCTTGTACCATATCTTTATTAGCCCGCTTGTAAATATCTTGGTCCGTCAGTTTGTACATCCTCTTTAGCTTAGTACCATTGTATCTATCCAGCTTTCGTGTCAGTTCCTCCTTGATCAGCATCTTGCACACATCGCACAACCCTTGGTTAGCTATTCCAATGCATCCTTTAACTAGATCTCCTATCACCAAAGTGTTATCCTTCTTAGTTCAGCTTGCCAAACGCATCACTCATCTAGATCCATCAGCTTAGGTGCTCTCTGATAGATCCTTGCAGGATATAGCTTTCCTCATGTTTGATCTTGGTCCGTTAGTACCTTTTCCTACCCATCTCGTTGGCAAACAATTCTCTTTTGGATTTTAACTTTCTTTCGATTTGGAATCTTCCCTTTTGGGTCTTGAAGTATCTTTTCCAAGCAATCCTTTTGTTCCCTCCTCAAGGTTGCCACGATCTTTCATATCATGGCATACTACAAATGGGGCAATCTGAGCATAAAGTCTTGATCAGGTCTTTCATTTGTTTTTCTTTTCTGCTTGTGGGTTACCTAGTGTCGGTTCCACGCTGCTTCCTTTCGAAATCATGTGTGATGCTGGGGCAATCCTTGCATGTTTTTTTTGAGTCAATTCGTCAGTCCTCTGGACAGTTGGTGAAAATGCCTTGATGTTCTTGGTAACCTTGGCAATTAACCAACAGTCCTATAGCAAATCTAGTGCTCAACTACATGGTGGTACTTCTCTTTGAAGTATCCCCCCGCTCAAAAAGCTTCAATGGTTTTCCTTCATCTCCATTATCCCCCATCCATATCCAACATCCGTCTCTCCTACCCCAGCTTATGCATCAGTATCTCTTTGAATCACTCCTCACCTTTAGCTTTAGGGATCCACAATCCTAGTCTTACAGATCCACCAATCCAAATCAATCCACCAAGCCTCATCTTTCGAGATCCACAATCCTAGTCCTAGGGATCTCTGAAACCCATCTTCCTCCAATCTGACTATTTGAAATCCTATTGCATCAGCTTTATAATCCCCTCATCCATCTCCCTATCCTGGATTCCCTTTTATAGCGCTCTACTCCTTCATCCTCCACCTTCCCTAAAGTCTTAAGCTTGCTTCCTCTTGTGCATCTGATTCTCCTTTATCGTTCTCCCATAGTGAGAGTTTGAGCTAATTCAGCCCCTTCTCTTTGACCATCTGAGTCTTCTTGCTCATCTTGGATTCTTGTACTTTTCAAGAAGTCGTCGAGCCTCGCTTTCTCTCCCTACCGCCTTCTTGAGGGGGCATCTTGCAGTCCATTCTCTCCTCTTCTGCTCTAACCTTGGACATCTTATTTTCTTATCTTTGATGCCATGCCACTTGTGGCATAACATAAAAGAGAGGCAAAATGTAGACACCTAAAAACCTTTAGAAAATAAAGTATTTTTATTTTCTGAAAAATTCCTTATGACATCATCATTTATTAATTAATTAATTATTTAATTAATTAATTTATTTTTATGCCATTAAATCCCTTTATCTTAATTAAAAATATTTAATTAAGGAATCCCTCCCAAAAATGTTTAAATCTTATTTAAACATTATTTCCTTATTTATTAATTATTTAATTAATAAATTGACCAAAAAACTCAAATAAATAAAAAATTTATTTTTTGCCCAAAACTTAGCCAATTTCCTTAAGACCACTAACCTCTTCCAAAATCTTCTAATCCTTCTTTAATTTTGATTAAAGGCTAATCCCATCATTTCCTACCCCTAATCCCAACTCAAAATATTTAATTAAGATTAAATATTAATCCTCATGTTTATTAAAAAAATTTTAATAAATATCTCCTCAACCCAAACCCTTGAAATAAATAAAACTTTATTTATTTCCTAAAAATCTAATTTATCCTCATCCTAAGAAGTTCTAGACTCTTCTAGAAAGTCTTCATCCTCATCCTAGGAAGTTTTAGACTATTCTAGAAAGTCTTTATCCTCATCCAAAGTCTAGACTCTTCTAGAAGATGTCTTTAAACCTAATCCTAATCCCCTCCTAACCTTGTCACATTCTCTAAACATGGGTTAAGATACTAACCCAAGCCAAAGTTAAAAAATATCTCCTCCTTCACCCACCCTCATTAAATGTCATCCACTTGCCTATCCCTAAGCTAATCCTAAACCATCCTAATCCATCCTCTAATCATTTGCACAATCCTAAGCAAGCGTAAAACCCTCCTAATCAAGCCCAAGTCAAAATTGCTCTCATCTCCCTCAAAATATCTCAACCATAAAACTTTATGAAGCCCACTAGGCCATAAATGACTCTTCCAAGCCCTTTTATTGCTCTTACAAGCCATTATGAGAGTCTTTATGAAAATTTTATCCCTTGAGCCTCCTTTTTTGACTCATCCTTACCCTTTCCTCCATCCTCTCACCTTGTGACATGTGTCACTCCTTGATTGGCTGTAAGGAAGCACAATCCATGTGCTCTCCTCTCATGCAATCTGAGCCTTCCATAAGCTTTTTCCCATCCTTGCATCCTAGCCCTTGATCCCTCAAGCGCTTTGCCTATTTAAGGAATCCTCTCCCATGCCATTTTAACACAATCCATGAAGTAAAGTCATAATGCCATTTTAAGAAGCCATTTTACATCAAAACCATACACTCACACCCAAATTCCAACTCCATTTGAAGCCCTTTTTGAAGCATAAAGCTTGAGCATACATCCTATCTATTTAGACAAAGCTACTCAACAAGAGAGCTTCTCATTGAGAGAGCCCATTAATGGCTCATATTCTCAATTAAGAGCTCATCTTAGTCTATCTTGAAGTTTATGAATTTTGTTTAGTTTGTAGAAGCTTTATTTAAATTTGGTTTCTATTAGCATACTAACATTGCTCATATACATAACTCACTAAGGAGATTTACATGGAACAACCTCAATGATTTGTGCAACATTCCTCCTTGGTTTGCATACTTTGACACTCATTATATGGTCTCAAATAGGCCCCTCAGGCTTGGTATGAGAAGATTGACTCCTTTCTGCTTTCTATAGGCTTCACTCACTTCCATTTTGATCCTACGGTCTACATTCAACATCTTGAGGTGGAGGTTTTGATCTGTGTTCTGCATGTTGATGACCTTCTTCTCATAGGTAGTTTGTCCTCTATAATTTGGGATGTTTAGCAAGCATTGATGGAACAATTTGAGATGATTGATCTTGGTCTCTTACACTATTTTCTTGGTCTCTAGATTATTTAGTCCTCTACTAGAATCTTTGTTTACCAGCAAAAGTATGCTCTTGACATGCTTTGACACTTTGACATGCTTTATTGCAAGCTTTCTCCCACACCTTTTCAATTGGATGTTACTTTTTCTACCTCCTGCACTTCACCTTCAATGGATCCCACATTGTACCGATAGTTGGTTGGCAACTTGTTCTACCTAACTCACACTCATCCTAATCTCTCCTTTATAGTTGGTCTTGTCTCTCAGTTTTCACATGAGCCTCATGAGAGTCATTGGCAAGCTACCAAGTGTATTTTGAGATACATTTAGAGCACCCTTATGTATGGCATTCATTACACATCAAGGACTCCTCACATTATTGGCTACACTAACTTTGATTGGGCCGGTGATGTTGATCATCGGAAGTCTACTTCTAGCTTTGTTTTTTGTCTTGGCTCTAGTCCTATCACATGCTCGTGCAAGAAGCAGCATGCTCACACACTTTCATCTACAAAGGCTGAGTATCACATAGCAATGCTTGCTAGTCAAAAGATTTTATGGCTTTTAAAGTTGATGACTGAGTTTGGTTTTCCTCCTAATCATCCCAATATTTTGTGGTGTGATAATTAGAGTGCTATTCACATTTCTTGCAACCTGATGGAGCATCAACGCACTAAACACATTGACCTTCATATGCATTTCATCCATTAGCTGATCTAGGATGGTTTTTTGTCTTTGGATTCTATTTCCACTAATGCCCAAGCTACTGACATCTTCACCAAGTCATTTGCATCACCTTGCTATCTTCAGTTACGCTCTATGCTTGGGGTTATAGAAGTTGTCCTTGGAAGGTCTTGTTGAGGCCTTACTTCCTTCAAATTTTTTCGGCAATTTTTTTCTATCTCTTTTTGGAGAGGGGTTTTTCCCATTGGGTTTTCTCCTTTGTCTCTAGTATATAGAGATTTCATTATTTTGGGTACCTAATCATGGATGCTTTTGGAGGCTAAGTTTCTTCCCTCAATAAGGGTTTCCTAGGGTATATCTTGTGTCATACTTTTTGTGGGTATGTTGTCTATTCTCTTGCATGTGGATTTTAGTTACATATTCATTTTAGATCTCTTATGGGTTATATGGAAATTTTTATATTCTTTGTTGCAAGTTTCCTTACAAGTGGTATCAGAGCTACGGTTTTATTATTGTAACCCTAGATTGAATCCATGAGAATGCATGAGAGGATAAAAGAAAGGGCAAGATATATGAGTTTTTTATTGTAGATCTAATGGTTTTGTATTTTCTCTTATGATGGGATGTTGGTAGATTTTGGGTATGTGAAATTGTTGGACAAAAGTATTTTTTGGATGTTTCATTTAAATGCAAGTTTTAGATGGTAGCTTGCAGAAATGACCTCCGAAGCAAAAATAGATGTCACCATTGGATTTGGGTTGATGTTTCAATAAATTTGATATATAATATGCCCTAGTTTGGCCATGTTCAAAGGGAATGAAAGATTTTTTTAGTTTCAACCCATGATGGTCATCAAATTTAATCTTGTCAGAATTTTTGTCACAAAAAAAAAAAAATGAAAATGATAAAAAGACTACCTTAGTAAAACGACCATAACTTTCTCTTGGGATATCAGATTTATGACTTCTTATAGGTTTTGGAAAGTTAATTTAGAGTACTACAACTTGGTGTAAGTTTAGTTTTATGATTTTGACATTTTGTTAAGTTTTAATAGCCTAAACTTTATATGTTATTTATTTTGAGCACACATTAGGGCATAACTTGGGCATACAAAGTCAAATTTTGGAGTTTGAGTAGTCAATAGAAAGCTCTTAGAGTGATTTACACATTGGTTCATATTGGGTGCAGGTTTGGCATGGTTTATTTGGTGATATATTAATCTTAATAGTTTATGGTATATATTGACTATGGTAACATTGTATATTTTGGAGATTTGGATTTGATGTCATTGTATACTCAATTCATATTTTTGATTGGTCTCGTGATGATATGACTATCAATATTTTTTTTGGACATGTATGATAATTTTTTGGATCTACAAGTTGTGTAGTGTTGTAAGTGGTCTTTACTTACATGTTGCATTTATAGCTTGGTTATGGGTAGTCTTTGCCCATTGATCTTTCATTATTGATGCATTTTCAAATTGGTGGCTTGAATTTGGGTTTTCTATGCCCTAAGTCATATGATTTGCTAATTTTTCTTCATGTAAAAGGAATGAGATGTTGTTACCAGGTATAGTCATGGTGGAGGATTATGGCTAACTATTTTATGCTAGCAAGTTGAATATATTGAGAGTTGGTTGCTCAGTTCATGGATTGGATCATGGTGTCATGGATTTTGGCATGACATGATTGGATATATAGGTGCATACTTGATGTTCATTATTTTGGATTCCTCATTTGGTTATGGTGGTATATCTTCTTGGTTGAGGATCACAATTATTTGGTTTCTTTCAAGGAGCTCATGATATGTACTTTGAGTTCTTTGATAGTTTGATGCATTGGTTTGTTCTCATGGTTAGAGGATAGCTTTTCATCATGATGTCATAGATAGCTTGGATACATGATCTAGTGGG
Organism: Cupressus sempervirens; assembly: GCA_028749045.1. Classification (NCBI taxonomy): domain Eukaryota; kingdom Viridiplantae; phylum Streptophyta; class Pinopsida; order Cupressales; family Cupressaceae; genus Cupressus; species Cupressus sempervirens. The sequence goes on from CM053787.1 coordinate 328,793,362, forward strand.
AGCTTGTGATAGTGATGAGGAGATAGTGTAGGATTAGTTCCTAGTTTGCTTTATATCTTCTTAGTTTGGATATCTTGGTTTCACTTAGTACTAACACTTTGGTTGTGTGGTTCTAGAGCTAGAGGATCTTCATGTAGGAAATAGATTTTATGATGCCATGGGTTACTCGACACCATGGTTGAGTGGAAATTTTTTGGCATTGATATATTTATTGAGTGTTTGCAGATGTTGGAGGTTTCTCTTAGATCTTGTTGCTACAAAAGCACCTTTGACATTTGCACGGTGCACTTGTTATCTTCATGGTGTGTGAAGATGGTTAGATCTTAAGGAATTGTGGGGTTCTTAGTTATCTTCGTGGTGTGTGGATATGGTTCTTCATGGTATGTGGAGATGGTTTTCTTCATAGTGTATGGAGATGGTTGCATCTTGAGGACTAATGAGGTTATTAGTAAGGGTGTGGTTTATGCTTTCATTTGACATGTTATCCTTGGTGTTAGGATGGTTTCATTTTTATGTCATGGTATATTCTTGATATTTATTTAGAGTTGTGACATGTTATAGTATGTTCATATGGATTATGTTATCTCTTTGATTGAGATGGTAAGATCATGTTGTCATGTTTATGTTCCTAAGGCTGTGGTTGAAACTTTTGACATTGATCTTGGTTTAGTTTCTTGGTATTAAGTACATTGATAATAAGTTGGGTACTTACATAATATTTCTATGTTGCATTTCAAGTTGGCATGGATTGATTGGTTATAGGTGCTCACAGATACTTAGAGACAATGGTGAGTTGATTCTCTTGGATTAGAGAAGTGTTTGTTGGGATAGTTGATAGTTCCAATAGGAAGTCCAAGGAGCAGTCACCTAATATGGACTTGAGAGGAGATTGTTCTTATATGAGTCTTGTTTGGAGACTTGGATATCTTGATGAGCATTCTCATTTCCCACTCTTAGTCTACTCGACAATTTGCTACTTGAGAGGTGTAGCCCATTGTTTCTCTTAGGTGCATTATATTTATGTCTGTCTTTCATGGATATGGATCTTGAGCTATGGTACATGAGTTAGTTCTAGAGGTTTCATTTGAGAGATGGTTTAGCATTGGTTATCTCCATTTTCATATGTTGATATGTTGGTTGAGTTTGGGAGATGGTTTTATATTGGGCATATTTCTTGGAATAGGAATGGCTATTCCTTGGTTTAGGAATAGTTTATGAGTTTTATCTTCTTGTGATAGGCTTACATCCATGATTAGTTATATGATATGGTTTGGGTTTTATAAAGGAGATCATACTTGTACAATTTACATCTAGAGGTGTGTGTAGAAGGACATGAAATAGGTTATAATTTGCATGGTTTCTCTCTGATCTTGGTTATCTTCCTAGATGTTTGGTTTTTTTTACATTGGATTTGAGATTGGTTAGAGATTTTGATTACTAGTTTATGCTTATGTATGTCATATGAGAGATGACATGATTATTCTGTTATCTCTTTCCTCTGATGGTTGTGGAGAGCTTGGGAGAATGTTGAAAATTTTTTGTGAGAGTTGTTCTTGCAATTTATTGGTTTATGTGTTGTGGATGTCCTTGAGACTACATGGACTCACTTCTTTGTGATGTTGTTAGTGGATTGGTTGTAGATTTGACATTATCTTGTGTAGTGAGAGCTTCTTGATATCTATGTGGAAAGTATTTCTCTTGACACTTGTGATTGTAGGTTATATATTGGATATGTTGATGATGTGAGATTCACTTGGTATACCTTTGGAGGTATGGATAGTTGGATGGGATTGGCACTTGTTGTGGGTACTATTTTAGTTATGGATATTTTGACAACTATGGATACATGTGATTATCTTTGGATCAAGTTTTTTGTGCTTGGCATTTTAGTTGGTAAATGATTTTATGATTTTCTAATGTGACAAGTTGGGTGGCTTTCTCTTTAGATGGCTTCTATGTATGTTCGATGGTAGTGGCATAATAAGAGTTGAGATCATTCATGTTTGAGATGGTGGTACTTTGATTTTTTTGTGGATACTAGGATGGAGCACATAATGTACTTTGATCCATTATGGTGGATGTGCTAGGAGGGATTGTTCCCTTGTTCATTTATGTGGCTACAGACTGACCCTATGCAATGTATACAACAAGTGAGATATTTTTGAGATAATGGGTGTTGCACACATTGCATAATATTGTTATATTTTATTATTTTTATTTTATTATGTAATGTTGCACCTAGATGGATGTGCAACATGTAAATATTCCCATGGGATATACTTGATGAATTGTATTGTAACATTGTGATAATATTTCATGTAATTATTCAATATTGGAAAAAATAATTAAAATTTCAATATTAAATGCGGATTCAAGGGATTAGGTAGCACATGGTTTTAGCATATGGTTTATGTAATACCACTTGGTGGTTTCATGGACTTGATACTATATAAGCAACCACAAAGTTAGTTTTTGGTGTGAGAAAGAAGAAGGCAAAAAGGCAAGAGTCGGGTGGGACAAGACTTGACAGGTTAGCCAAGGGAGCATTTGTGAAGGTTGAAAGCATGGTATGGGATGTGTGGATTCATGGTTGTTCACATAGATTACTTGGTTATGGCTATGGAATTGAAGGCTTTCATGGTTGTATTGTAATGTTGTTTTTATTGAATAATACATAGTGATGGATTCTTTTGGAGGCTAAGTTTTTTACCTCAATGAGGGTTTCCTAGGGTATATCTTGTGTCACAATTTTTGTGAGTATGTTGTATATTCTCTTAAATGTAGATTTTAGTAACATATTTATTTTAGATCTCTTATGGATTATGTGGAAATGGTTATATTACTTTTTTCAATTTTCCTTACACCTCTTTGACATCTTATGCCAAAGACAATATTTAGTGAACTTCAATGTACCTAATGTATTGATTCATATGCAATCTACCTTTTTCATTAGTGTATTAATTTGACTAATCTTCAAGAATATTCAATTGATGCATCACTAAATGTTGTTTTGTGAGCTTTAGATAGGGGAATAAACCCTAGCTTACCTCTTAGATACAAAAAATCATCCTTAGGTAATGGCTTGGTGAATATGTTTGCAATTTGTTCTTTAGAATTCACATATTAGAATCTCACCTCTTTGCCTTGTACCAATTCTCTCAAAAAATGATATTTTATTGTAATATACTTGACCTTAGTATGCATCATAAGACTTTTTGATATATTAATTGCACTAGTCATATTACAAAAGATACCACCGGATCCTTGATTTCTACCTTCATACCTGCTAGTAGTTGTTTGAACCAAAAAATATTAAAACAATTGACTACTACTGCAACATACTTTGTCATTGTTGTAGACTAAGAAATGCAATTCTATTTTTTACTTGTCCAAGGCACTAGTTTCTTACCACTAGTGCTCTTCCTATCATCAAAACTTCATGCGCAATCTTCATCAATGAAGGCTTTCAAATCCAAATTGTCTCCTTTCTCATACCATAATCCATAGTCTTTAGTACCCTTCAGGTACCTCATCATTCTCTTTATTTCCATCATATGGTTTTCTTTAGGATTAGCTAAAAATCTTGCCACCATACAACTGCAAGAGAAATATTGAGCCTAGTATGTACAACATACTAAATTTTTTCAATTATTGATCTATATGCGATTTGATCTACCTCCTAGAATCATCATTTTTGGAAGCCTTATGTCCAGTAGACATAAGTGTTCCAACTAGTATTGAATCCTCCATTCCAAACTTCTTTAGTGTCTCCTTGATATACTTAGATTGAGTAATGTAGGTACCATCTTTCTTCTATTGAATCTGTAAGCCAATAAAGAATTTGATTTAGCCAAACATTGACATCTCAAATTCCTTACTCATTTCTTCTAAAAAAGATTTGCACAAATCATCGTTTCCAGTAAACAATTTATTATCCACAAATATTTCTACCAACACAATCATCTTGTCAGGTCCTTCTTTGATGTATAAGTTGTTGTTATCATTTGTCCTTTGAAAACCAATCTTCATCAAATAATTATAAAGTCTTTCATACCAAGCTCTGGAAGCTTGTTTAAGACCATATAATTCTTTGTGTAGTTTACAAACCATATCCTTTTTGCTGGGATATACAAAATCTTCAAGTTTCTCTATGTAGACTTCTTTTTCTAGAATTCCATTCAAGAATCTAGATTTAACATCCATTTGATACACTTTAAATCTTTTATGTGCAGCATAAGCATGTAGAGTCCTAACATCTTTTAATCTTGCAACAAGAGAAAAAGTTTCACTATAATCAATACCTTCCTCTTGAGAATAACCTTTTCATACTAACATTTCTTTGTTTCTTAAAACTTCTCCATCTTCATCTAGCTTATTTCTAAAAATCCACATTGTGCCAATTACATTCTTATCCTTGGATCTAGGAACAAGAGTCCAAATCTTATTCCTTTCTATCTGTTATATTTCTTCATTCCTTTTTTTAATCCAACTTTCATTATCTAAAGCATCTTTAACTTTTTTGGGTTCAAATTCAGCAAGAAATCATGTTCCTTTCAAATTTTTCCTTGGCATTGTACCTTTTGCCTTATCTCCAATGATTTTCTCAAGTGCACGGTGTCTTCTAACATATCTTGCCAATAAAGACACTTTGGATTTAGAACTTGTTCCACTTTCCTCACCATGACCTTTTGAATCATGATTGGGTCCCATTGTTTATGACTCAAGTTTTTCAAACTTAGGTTGCACTGGCTACAACTCGGTAGCCTCTGACTATGACTTGCATCCTTCAAACTATGACTTGGGTTGCATTGGTGTCAACTCAAGTACTTTTGGAGATTTTGGGGACTTACGAGGTGAAGTCTATTGACTTCCAACTAAATTAGGCAATTTATCAGGTTCAAAGTGTTAAAGTAAACAATTAATTACTAATTATTTATTCTATTTACTTAGGTTAATGCATTCATTTAATAGTTGTAGTGACGAGTTGTTTACAACATGGGAGTTTGTTCCCTTCTAGCATGTTCCACCTTTTTGTGGATGCTTAGTTGTCAACCTTATCTTCTACCACTTTCCATCTGGTTCTACAAGCTTCCATGAGGCCTTTATATTTGGGCTCTCTAATTGTATCTCTCATCACATTTTCATTGTAAATACAATTTTCTTGTTTTGCAATATCTTCTCTCACAAGTACATTTAGGGGTTTTCCAAGCTCCACCTCTTCCTTCTTGGTTTCTCTTTGATAGTTTATTTTCATGTAGGTGATCTTAGTGAGCTCTAGAGTTGGATTTCATCAACTCCTACATGGTATTAGAGCCTCCCTGCTGCTTCTTAGCTAAAGGAGTTTCAAAGCCATAATTCAGAGATATAAACCCTAGTTTGTTTGTAATTTTTTCTTCAATCCAAGGGAAGAGCATTTTTTTAGAGCACTTTGGACCCAAACGAATGTTTTCATTAGATCCAAAAGGCCATTTTCAATTAGGATTCATATTAAATTTTTTGATTTTCATGACAAAGTTTCGAGAGGAAAAAATTTTGGTAGCAGTCCTATCATACGGTCTATATGGACTCTATGATCAAAATTTTAAAAATATATAAAAAGGGTGCACCACCACGACACTACTTAGTGGCCACCATGGGGTTGCCCACGCACCACTAGTACCTCACCAAAGATGAGCCACATCACTCATTTGGTGCTCTGCCCTGCCTACGACCCGTGCACTGCTTTCCCAGCTTTGCCTCTAATGTTCTGCACTTAGCCCCTATTCTACTATGCTCAGCTAGTATTTTCCACCCCTACTCCACTCCGACTATCACCAACCTATGTGGAGGTTGTTGCTAACTCAGTCTAGTCTACAGCTAACACTTAACGAGGGGTGCCATGTTGGCACTTGCCATGTGGCCCCTGCCACGTCAACTAGCCAGTCAGCCCTTTGCCATGTGACATCCACGTGGCACTGCCATGTGGCTCTTTTTTGTTGTGGTGACCCTTGGGTCATCAAATTTAAACTAGTGGATTGCTGATGTTAGCATGATGTCACCCTACATCAGCACCCCTACCCTGCTCTCTAGGGTCTTTTTTGACCTACTTGCAATTGTTTGGCCATAACTTGAGCATGTGGAGGTATTTTGTCCAACCTGAAAGGAGCACTAGAAAGCTAGTTCTGAGATGGAGACATTGGTGTAGGTATTTTCAGGTTTTGATGTGGTTTAGTTGCTCATTTTTGTAGTTGAAGTCCAAAGTTCTATTTTTGACTCTGACAAGCTTTTCTTTTGTGTCCCATGTCCGTTTGTTGAAAACATTATATTTTTGAAAAGCTAGTTTTGTCATCTTTTTAAAAATTCTATCATTTCCTTGTGATTCTGCCCCATGCTCTTTCTATCATGTTTTTGACATTTTTTCTCTACGGTGGATATATTGGGTGTTTCAAGTCTGAGGATCATTTTCTTAGCATAGGATCTTTTGTTTTGGGTTGTACTTTCTTTTATATCAATTTTTCTTTCTAATCATTGTAGACATCATTTGTAAAAACTTTTATGTACAGGCACTAAGATAAAGTGCCACTCTTGCATTTCAGGTTCATGAATGTTGCTTTGAGACAGTTGTACTTGCACTATTTTTATAAAGCACCATGGGGGGGATAGTTTATTATTTTTGGCCTTCTTCCTTTTGTTTTCCCATGTAGTGTTAGTGTGACAATGTCTTTATAGGTGTTTTTACCTCTTTCCCTCTCTCATCATTCTTAGTTTTGTCTGTAGAGGATTTTGGCCCACCTTCTCAGTTGCCTATCATCTCACCCCGTTTGCATTAAGGGGGGGTTATTTTTTTGTTCTAATGCTTTCGTGGTTCAATGGTTCGATAGTGTGAGCTATGTATTCAATGGTTGATCCTATATACTAGGAAATTGCAGTGGTTGGCTACCTATGCATTTTGGTGAGATGGATCATCTACCATATAGACATACTCAGTTCATGCTTTCTTCTTCCATGGAGGTTCTTCAGATCAGCAATGTCTCTTTCATGGCAGAATTTGTGACTTCTTCATGCTTCAGTGATGCTCTTCATGATCACTTTGTGTTCCTATTTTATGGGACATTCCTCTAGTTGGAAGCTTCTTCAGTCCTTCACTAGATTGCCTCTTTTTGGGACAAGGTTTTTCCCATGTGGTTTTCTCTCTTTCCCTATTTATAGAGGTTGCATTTCTTTGCATTGTACATGGATACCTAACATGGCCTCATTGTCGAGACCCATTCTACATTTCATCTTAGTTTTGTGAGCTTAAGGCATTCCCTTAAGTTGCACTTAAGGGGGGGTGTTAGAGTAAATAATTATTTATTTATTATTTATTCTATTTACTTAAGTTTACTTAGGTTAATGCATTCATTTAATAGTTGTAGTGATGAGTTGTTGACAACACGAGAGTTTGTTCACTTCTAGCATGTTTCACCTTTTTTTGGATGATTAGTTGTCAACCTTATCTTCTACCACTTTTCGGCTTGTTCTACAAGCTTTCATGAGGCCTTTATATTCGGGCTCTTTCATTGTATCTCTCATCACATTTTCATTGTAAATACAATTTTTTTGTTTTGCAATTTCTTCTCTCACAAGACCGTTTAGGGTTTTTCCAAGCTCCGCCTCTTCCTTCTTGGTTTCCCTTCGAAAGGTTATTTGCATGCAGGTGATCTTAGCGAGCTATGGAGTTGGATTTCATCAACTCCTACACAAAGTAGATAAATTTTCTATAGTCTTCAAGTTCTTTGTTTCTCTCTTCTTCACTCTTTCATACAAACTCATCAAGCTTCACATGTGCACTTTCTATGATATTATGAGTGGTTAGATTCAAATATTTATATGCTTTGCTTCTATTGGAGTATCCTAGAAATATGTCTTCATCAATTTTGACATCAAATTTACCTTTCCTAGTCTCCTTCAAAATATAACATTTTCTACCAAACACTTTCAAGTAACTTACATTAGGTTTATAGCCATACCATAGTTCATAAGGAGTCTAATTTGAATCTTTCTTTAACTATACTATGTTTAAGGAATGAACAATTGTATTGATTTCTTCTTTCCAATATTTGATTGCAACATTCTTTTCTATCATCAAAGTTCTTGCACAATCCATGATTGATTTGTTCCTTCTTTCTACTATACCATTCTGTTGAGGTGCACTAGGGGTTGATACTTGTCTTTTGATTCCTCTTTCAGTGAAGAATTCATTGAATTTATTAGAAATGAATTCACCTCCTCTATTTGATCTCAAACATTTCATCTTCTTTCATATTTCCTTCTCAACTCTAACTAGACACCACTTGAACTTTTGAAAAGATTTAGACTTATCTTTTAGATACATTATTGTTATCATCCTAGAATAATCATCAACAAATAAAATGAAATAATTATCTCCACTATAGCTCTCTATGGGAATAGGTCCACAAAGTTCTATATGGACTAGCTCCAAGACTTCTTTAGAATGGCAGTTCTTGCTTTTGAATCTTGTATTGCCTATCTTACCAATTTGACAATTCTTGCATAGACCAATCTTAGGTTTCCTCAGACTAGGAGTATCTCTTACTATTTTTCTTTTGCTTATCTTGATAAGATTATCAAAGTTCACATGACATAATCTTTTATGTCATAACCAACTTTCTTCTACTTGAGCAATGAAACATGAACTTTCACTTAGATCTAGGTAGAATAAGTTACCTTTTGTTTGATTAAAGGACCCAACTAAATTTCCTTTTCCATCTAGCAGCTTGGCCTTCCCATTCTTCATGAGTTCTACCTTGAATATAAGGTTATTTAGCTATGCCACACTCAGTAGATTATGCTTTAGTCATTTAACCCAATAAGCATTGTCACATCTGAGTTCATTGGTTAGAGAAATACAACCTTTTTTATTTTATGCAACATGGTTCATTGTTTCCAAATCTTACACTTCCACCAACATAGTGGTCCATATGTTCAAACTCTATTTTATCACCATTCATATGATGAGAACAACCACTATCAATAATACATATATCATTTATGCTAACATGAGAAATAAGTGTCATCTTATCATCTTCATTATTTCATTCATCTTTTACAACAATATAAATCATTTCATCATCATCACTACTATCAGAATCTTTAGCCATGAAACAAGACTTCTTACCTTTGTCCTTGTAGTCCTTATAGTTTTTGAAATCCTTCTTACCTTTATACTTTTTGTTCTTCTTTTCATCTTTGTCTTCTCATGTTGGACACCTTGCAACAATGTGACCAACTTCTTCACAAGAAAAATAGATTAGAGGAATTTTACCTTTGTACTTTCTTTTTCCTTTGGGATATCTTCTTGCAAGTGGTGCTTCAATGGCTTCAAGATCACTGTCAAAACTATCTTCCTCTTCACTTTCAAATTGTTTTCCTTTAGACTTTACAGCTTTCTTCTTGAGTGGCAACTTGGCTTCAAACATAGACTCAAGATTGCTAGAACTAGGAACATAATTATCATAGTTATCTAGCTCAAATGTTGTCAATCTTCCCACTAGAGCATCCAAGGTTATTTTATTATTCAAATCACATCTCATCTCTTGAATAGTTGATACTCTAATTGCATAGATAGGAAGAAGGGTTCTAGGTACCTTGCTGACCACTGTCACATCATCAATTTTACCTCTAGAGGTTTTGTTTGCACTTACAGTAGCTTTGATTCTCAAAACATATTTTGAAATGGTTTCATCTTTTGTCATCTATATCTAATCAAATTGACCTCTCAAGCTTTTTTACTTGTCTCTTCTCACATTATTATCACATCCATAGATATCTTTCTATTTGGTCCACATCTCATGATAGCACACCCTTTGACTTCATCAAACTCAAAATAGTTAAGAGTTGATGCAATGGCAATCATCATAATGTTATGAATCTTCTTTTTAGCAATCTCCTCCATAGTCAATGTTCTACTACAAGACTTATACTCAGTATTCAAAAAATTTAGACCTAAATCACTAATGGTTTCTAGAAGTAGCTTCATAAGTCTTGAATCTCTTCTATAAGACATCCTGATCTTTAGATTAGGTCCTTGAAACCTTCTCTGCAAGCACCAAAAGCTTTGATACCAATTGTTGGAAATATAAGAGGAGTAAACAAGAGGGGAGGAGTAAATTGATTACCACAAAAATAAATCCCAAATCCCTTAGATGTCAATATAAAACATAAAATTTGATGAAACTATTTTTTCTCAGTTAACACACAAACACTCGATTAACACTAACAATTTGTTGAAAATTAGCAAACACTATAATATCAACTATACCTTGGCAGATACTAAACATGTTGATCTTAAGATATTAAGTGTGATTAACCTTAGTTAACTTAGTTGCATACACATAAAAGAAATACCACTAACACAAGTGACACCAAGATTTAATGTGGAAATTCAATTTGGAAAAGACCACCAATTGCAACTAGTTGATATTTTTCACTCTTCTACAGTGAGCCCTATTAAGATCCAACCATGTTAAATGTTACAAAACAAGCTGTTAGGTGTGACCATGGTAGAGGATTTAATCACCCTGTAAGGAGTGGCCTTGTTAGAGGTCTTTGGATACTTTAATTTAGAAATGCCACCTTGTTAGAGAATTTGGCAAATATCTGTTAGGCTAACTCTGTTAAGAGATTTAATTCACTAATACAATGGTTAGAGAGTAATGATGAAATGATCCAATTCCTTATGCAACTGTATTGCTAATTTCAAATCTCAATTTTGGCTCGAATACTTGATCTTTCCTAATCAAATTAGTCTTTTCCACCCAACAAGGATATTATGTTTATCCTTTCAATTCACTTCCTCTAAGCATCTTCTTATCTTCCAGACATTCTCGCTTACATTCAATCCTCAACTTGATCTTATACTTCTATCATATACATTGTCAAGTTGGCTTGAATAAAACTTATAAAAATGATACTTAATCTCCTCAGTCGGCTAGAACCAACAAAGAATTTCATAAACTCAATATACCAAAACAAGAAAATCCTTTGTTAGTCGACCCTGCTCGATAGATACTAACACTAAAATAATTTTCCTGTGTTAACCAAGTGAACTCGGTTAACACTGTATCTTTGCAAAATTCCTTTGGTAACTAAGTGAGCTAGGTTAACACTGGGTCCATCCAACTTTCTTTTGTTAACTGAGTGAGCTCAGTTAACACTCAACTTCTACAAATTTCTCTTTGATGCGCGAGTGAACTTGGTAGACACTATCTTCTGAACTTGGAAAACACTTGAATGCTTGGAAGACACAAAAAATTGTCTTCATCACCCAAGTGAGCTTGGCAAACACTAACTAGTAAAGATATGACATTTTGTGTTACATCAAAGACAATATATAATTGATCAATTATTTTTAACACCCTGAACCTAAAACAACCAAGATATTCACCAGATTGCAAAAATGAAAAAATATGAATAAAATGTATTTGGAGAAGAATCTGGAAGAAAGATCATCAATATAGAGTTTTTAAAAAATGGAATTTGGATGCTCAAGATATGTCTCCTAGAGTGCAAAATAGAACCCTTAGATTTGATTGCATAAATAAGAAACCAGCAATATAAAAATTCAAAACAACCTACACCATCACAATAGGCTTGGAAAGAGCTTTCCAATGATATAAAATTTATCAAAGTTCACCTCTGTATGATGAGATATGACAAAAATACTATCAATTGCTTTGTATGATAAAAAAAACCTTCAATAAATGATAGTTGGAAGGTCGTCAAATTCATCCTCACATCTCAACTTGTGCATATGTTAGCACTAACATAGGTACTGTTGTCAATGTTGATGTAGGTGTATTGTACATGACAGTCAAGTGTGTCAAAATTGGGTGTGCCTAATATAGAAATAGAGATTTTTGGGTGTTGTGAATTCATCTGTGATTTTTATTTGGGTCCAAAGTGTTCCAAAAAATGTTGACCTCCAAATGCAATAAAAAAATTCTAAAAAATACACATATGAAAAACAAGGGCAGGCCTCTCATGAAGAGAACATTGGCATGAAATTCTGAAGCTCTAATGCCATGTTGAAGTTGAGGAAAGCTCAACTCATATGTACCAAGAATCACTTACATGCAAACACATGTCGCAGAAAGAGAAAAGCAAATCTATGGAGGCTTGAATTCAGAGATCCACAGAATATGAGGTATACTTGATGTAAGAAAGATAAATTGCAATTGTACTAAATGAATTGAATTACAAAGAGAGATCAATCATCATAAAAGGAGATCAAAAACCTAAAAGGTAACTAACCTAGGTTGCATTATAATAGTTAATAAAAGAATCAATTGTTATATGTCTAATATTTATCTTAAGTAAACTAGAGATAATAAGTGTCTTAACAATTTAATCAAAATGATTTAATTAATAAGAAAATACCTTATTACTTTAACAATATTAGCTTATATTAATTTTGCAACCATAATTTGTTATGAAATCATAATTGTAGATTTAGTTACACTTGTTCTTTTTTTTAAAGGAAAAAAATCATTTTCATGTTATTTTGTTTTTGATAAGATAAACAGGTTTTATAGGGACCCTGAAACCCAAAAGTAGCTACAAACCAAGGCTGATAATAAGCAATAAAGCCTAGCCAGATAAAACAAGTCTAAAGGCTAATAATAAGCACGAGGCCCAACCAACAACAAAGACCAAGAAAAAGGCCAGAAAAGATAGTCTTTAGTGAAACTAAGCAAAAGCCAAAACAAAAAGCCAGTAGAACAACAAAAACACAAAAGATAGAATCATTTTCATATTATTTTGTTGGTTAGATGTCTTCACAAGTTTCTTGGTGGGACATTACAAGTCAAATATAATAACATTTTGATGACCAAAATACTCAATTCATCGTGTTTTTAGGAAATCATGATTTTTAATCAAATAAACACAAATAATGTTGAAAAATAGAAAATTATAATGTAAACATGAGATAGTGGCATCAATTTCAACATTCTACATAAGAACATTTGTAATCGTATATTTTATAAGCCAATTTATATGAATTGAACGTGGATCCACCTTTGTTTTGGATTAAGGTAAAAACAAGTTTTGAGGGGACTTGAAACCCCTTATAGCTTGATACAAAAGATGTTCAAAGTTACCCAAACATCCCTATGAGGACCCAAAAACAAGTTTTGAAGAGACTAAAAACCCCATACAAGAAGAGTAGAGACAAGAATCCCACAAGAAGCATATGGGAAGAGTGGAATCACCTTTGTTATTCTTTATTTCATATTTTTTGGCTCATGGTTTTAGACCATTCATGTTTTCTTATATCTTCTTGGCCTATGTATCTAGTTCTTGGTATAGAAATAGAGTATCCACTATTCGTATGATCTCTTTCACACTCTAAATTATGTTTATAATGATAGATTAGCATAGATGACATAATTATGGTTGTAAAGAATGAATGGTTTAAGCATGATGAGGTGGATATTTTAGATTATTGTTATTATTTATATAGAATATATAATTATGATTAGATGATTATGTTTGTATGGAATTAACTTTGTTGTTTTTTAATTATATCAAATTTCATAACTTATTTATCTTTTCATTGTTGGATTGTTACTAGTGAATTGTAAATATGATTTCTATGTAATTATTTGATCTAACTTTAAAACTAGATTTTTATACTTTAGAATTAAGATGCTTATCATTGTTCTAATTTAGAATTTTTGAATATTAGGAGTTTGGGAAGCTTATTGGGAAGAAGGTGGGAGCTATTAGAAAAGACTCAATATGTAAGAAACTCTCATTCAAAGCCATGGAGTCATAATAAGGTGGTCATCTTATATTTATACAACTTCGTGTATTAATAAAAGTATATGAGTATTAATGTGGATGTCTTTGAAATTCAATGAGATTTTTTACCCCTCCCCCCACCTCCTTCCAAACATGAATTGCATGATTTATGAATGCAGTCAAGCCATGAGATGATGGCATGAGAATGTGGACCTTGTTTACTTCTTATATTTTGATCTTTGCCCATTTTAGAAGTCTTTCTAACTTGGGGGTGGATTTGTTTCAAACTCTAGAACTACGAGGTGAACACCTTCATTGGCATATGTTAATAATGAATAAAATAATAAAAAACTGTTAAATATGAGATAAAAACATTCACCGGTTCTCAAATTTGTAATGATAATCCCTTGAATATAATTGTAAGTATATAAAAACTAATTTCGTTATATAAATCAATTAACAATGGATTCTAAATTGTAAAGATTTGGGTAACTAATATAAAATAAATATATATCGTCCATCTATATATAAATATTTTCTGCATATGCGTCCCATGAGACTTCAAGTTTACGAGGCATCTATGTTCATAAGATAGTAATATTAAAATCTTATTATTGGCAGACACGTCTTCAAGGGAGAATGCATCTGCCAAAACAAAATCAGTATATTAAAAAGAAGAGCATGGGCAGTGATGGTGACAGAAATTGTGTAGAGGGGTTGCATTTTGAGGTGGCTCTTAATTGTGATTTTAATATACGTTGTATACATTTTATTTTAACTTTTTCTATTAAGATTTCAATTTGGGATATTTTAATTGTTTTTAGAATACTTTTTTTTAATTGGAAATATTTTTGTAGAAATTTGTTGTTTGCAAGTTAAGTTGGTTTGACTTTGGAAAGTTTCATAGTTAAATATACGAGTCAAAAATAGTATTAGGATAAGTAAGATGTTTTGTTTCTAATGTTTAACTATTATGAACTTCCACATAGATGTGTGAACTATTTTGTTCTCATTAAAGATGAATTGGTATGAGTTATTACTATGGAATATAGGTTAGCAATGTATTTTGATGAAAATGGCTTGGGCCCAAGTCAATTGGCAGCTTCATGTGGTAGGCATTAGGTCGTGAGGTCTAGCCTCTATGCAACCGATGTGTTATGAGGGGTTTGTTGTTCCAACACCACCAATCACATTAAAAAATCTAACCAACACATTGCAATATAAATAGGGATTACTTGATTCCATGAGTATATAATTATGTTATTGTGTTAGATGAGGTTTCTTACACATTGGTTTTTTTAAAATTTTAAACATTATTATCATAGGTGAATTCAATCATCTATGTTATCAAAAGGTGAGAGATATAATGTTTTGTAGTTTTTCAAATAATGAATAGACTTGTTAAACCTTTTTTTAATAAATTTAAAAGATAATAATATAATCTTCACCAAGAAAGGTGGAAATAAGTCACAATCTACAAGTTTAGAAGAGATCGAGATAAAACACAGTATAAGAAGTTTTAGGGCCAAGCTTAAACCTGTCATAAATATGTAAGTATATTAAGCAATTTGGGTACAAAGAGGGGTCTATATCATAAAGTAATCTCATATAGCATAAGAAGTATTATTCAAGCATTGTTGAGCGTGTATTGGAGAAATAGCTAGCTTCAATAGAGGAGATTTGTGGAACTAGGGTCAACCAAGAGTATCATGCTTGTGAGGGAACTTAGAAGGCGGTCATAAGTGTTGGACACCAATGAATGATCGAATCAACCAAATGAGAAAAGAGTACTTCAATCTAGATATTTATAAGAATTTGAATGTGGCTAATATTGTCTTTATCTCTTAGGAGATGAGGGATATGAAACTAGAAACAATAATATATCTTGGTAGACTAATTGCAACCTCATCAATATCTTTAAGGAGGGTAAGGCAAAAGAGATGAAAGTATAATAATAGTTTAGGAAGGATTTATTTGGTGCTCTGAAAGATCCTACAAATAAGCTAATGCAAGTGCACCTTTGCTAGCTTACACTTGAATCTATATAATCACAATAGAGTAAATATCAACTTTAGTGTAAAGAGATAAATAGATATTAATAAAATATATTTAAAATCAAATATAATTTATCTCCAAATACTAAAGAGGATCCACACTTGAAAACATATCAAATGTGTGAATGCTTGAAATGGGGACAAGGTCATTCCCCTAACAAAACAATGAATGTTTCTAAAAGGCCTAAATTGATATGCAACAAATTCAAAGCTTCTTGATTGCTAATAGGAAACTAGAAAATATTCTTGAGATTCTCTATTTGTTCATATGATGAACACTAGAGATTGAGAACTCCCAAATATATTGAAAAAAGAACAAACTAGATGGCCTTGAGAAATAATACATCAAACAAAGTGAGTCAATTTAGGCTCAACAATAGCAAGTCAAATGATGTGAAATCTGTAAGGGTGTGCTCCTATTTAAGATTTAGGTTTCTAGTAATTCATTATCTAACCATCATAGGAAGATGATGAGAAAACTATAGATAACCTTTGTGGGTAATTTAATTATGAAAGTTGTATCGAGATACCATTTCTAATCTTTTTACCAAGGTTTGAATGATCTGGCCCCAAATTTTGTGGTTCATCTTAGGATGAATGACATAAAATTATCATGAAAGGTATCCCAATCTTGGTTAGAGATTCATATTTTATTTTAATCTCTTGTTAGAAGAAAATTTTAAGTAGCTTTTTCAATAAGATCTAGAAGAATTTTAATATTTTTTATATAAAAAATCCAACACAAGATTCCATGGTACTTATGGTGAAGGTGTTCTTGACAAGAAGGAACATGAGGCCATCAAATAGATTGTTATTTGAGTCAAAGGTCATTGCACTAATTACCTATTTAGAGAGGCCCAGTATTGATCTAGCCTAAAAAAAATTAAATGATTGTTATGAAAAAGTGTCTTTATTTGGAATTCCATTTGTTCACTTTAATGAGGTTACTTGGGTCCAAACCTTTCCACATTACAAATCAAAAAGGAAGAATGCTTAATTTTATATAAGAGACCTAAGAATCTCATTGTCAAAGGATTTGCCAATAGGTTGAAAGGAAGACCAAACTATTGACGCAATGGGAAATATTAGTATTCCTCAAATTCTTGAGAAACATGATAAAATCCATAGTAGCCATCACTAAAGTCCTAGAGAAAGTCTATAGGAAATTATCTATTTTTAAAGAGCCTTCAAAGTATGCCTAGAACAAAAAACAATAGTAAACATGAGTGGAGCCCAATATTTTAGAATGATTGAAATATTTCATGTACATAAATCTAGGTTTTGGAATCTAGTAATTTTCTCAAATGTGAAAATAACTACTTGCTAGAGGCAATAAGAAAAACTTGAAAAGAAAGGGGAATGCCAAAAACATAAGTTGATTTCTTGAGTGATTCATTTTTGGGTTAAGAGGAAAATATGTCTTGTGGCAATGGTTCTTTTTCCATAAGATACTTGAGCTAGAGGGCTAGAATAAAAGGATCAAGGCATTCAACAACCTACTTAACATTGTCTTCATCTTTAATAAAATTGAGAAATGAACAAGAATTAAGGGAAGTCTTCTTAACCATGGTTTAAGAAGTTGCATATAGCCAATCCCTTTTGTTCCAAGTGCATAAAGAGTTAGAGTGAAAGGAATACTTCGACAAATAAAAATGAACAAATTGGGGACCAAGCTCAAGCATTTGAAGTGTGACAAGAATAAAAAAAGGTGCTCATTACATACATAAGCATTAGTAAAATCAAATTTGGCAAAAAAGAGATAGAATACAAAGAGAATCAAGCTCATACCCTTTATTTTCAAACAAAACTTATATTTGCTAACATAATTTTATATTTTGAAATAATTTTGTTAAAAGTTAGCACATTGATGAGGAAAATTCTTAAGCTAAAGAACTATAGCTTTAGAAATAATATTTTTTGGGACATTCAATAGTGCAATAGGTTGGCGATTTGCTGAGAATCATGCTAGCTGGTGTAACGTCATTAAGGAAAAGTATTTTGGAAATGTCCCCTATGTGTATTTCTTTATGGAAAATGATTGGTTGCTAGGTTCCATAATTTGGAATAATGTGATGAAAAATTCTAAACTTCTTACAAAAGGGTTGCATTGGCTAGTTACGAGAGGGAATAAAATAAGGTTTTGGGAGAACAATTGGTTGGGAGGAAAGCACTTTACCTAGAGATAATTTTCTTAGCTGGAGGTGATGTTAAAACATAACTTTGGTGAAAATGTTAGTGACAATCTTGCGAGGCATCGAAAATGGAGAAACATTCTTGAAGTGGTCCCTAGTCACTTAAGAGCTTTAGCTAGCGATATGGAGAATTTGGATGTGTATAGGGTTATTCAATTCCTAGAGGATGATAGGTTTGCCTAGGATAGAACTTCTAATGGGTCCTTCTCAGTCAAGTCTTCCTACCGTATGTTGTTTGATAAAGATATTACTCCACCCTACTAGGGTAAGGTTCAACTTATCCATAAAGTTAAATTGTTTTGATGGACCACGGTGCATGGACAAATTCTTACTATTGACGACCTAAGGAAAAGAGGCTTTCAAATCCCTAACAGATTTTACCTTGAATATCTGGCAATTCATTCTACAAAATTCTTGGTGGAGTGGTTTTGTCAAATGATTTTCAACAATTTTTTTTAAACTAGGAGTGTCCCTTCTTACATCCCTTGATCAGACTCATGTGGAAAATTATTCCTCCTCATGTTTGCTGGAGAGTTTGGAAAGAAAGGAATAATAGGATCTTTGGAGAAACGAAGAAAAAAG
Source organism: Cupressus sempervirens (assembly GCA_028749045.1). Lineage (NCBI taxonomy): Eukaryota > Viridiplantae > Streptophyta > Pinopsida > Cupressales > Cupressaceae > Cupressus > Cupressus sempervirens. Next base: position 328,811,972 of record CM053787.1, read on the forward strand.
AAGAGATACTATGTAACATTATTATTAGGTTGCTAAAGGAGAACTCAGAGAACAACAAATGGAAGATGCCTCATGTCCCCCCGCCTATAAATGAACATAATATTTCTATAAATTGGAATATACTAGGAACTTTCTATAACCTTGATAATTCTAAGAATTTGATGAGAAGGAATTATACTAAGTGGAAACCCCCTATACACCCCAAAGCTAAACTTTGACTATGTTGCTAAGAACAAGCATGTTGGTGGTGGAGGAATTGTTAGGGACCTAACTGGTGGACATTTGATGGCCTATGCAAGCAACTTAGGTAACATTGTTGCAGAGGCTATGGCACATTTTTGGGGATTAAAGTTCGTTATCAACATAGGGTGTAAGCACGTAAGCATAGAAGGTGATTCCATGCTAGTGGTGGAAGTGGTTAAAGGAATCATGACTTGGGTTGGTCAATAATTGGTATCAGGGAATATTTAGCACCTCCTAGCTAAACTAGATACTTATGGTTCGTGGCACACTTATCAAGAGGGAAATGTAATGGTTGATGATATGGCAAGCTATGGGTTGAATGTTTAGGGTTTAAGGCCTTGGAGGTAGATAGATTCCATCCTGACTGAGGTGAGTGCCCTTCTTGAAAGAGAACAAAATTTTAGACAAGGAGAATGATGATTATTTTGAAAATAATTTATTTTTATCGAATTATGTGAGCAGTGTTTACATTGGTGTGGGATATGGATTTAAACTTGATTTTAAACCATAAAAGTTGTGATGGATGTAGTTTTAATGATGAGATGGGGAATTGAAAAAGGTGTTATTTTTACATAATGAGATTAAGTGGAGGAGAGTCAGCAAATTTTTAAAGGATTATTTCATTAATAGATATGATAGGAGTATTTATTATATACTCATTAACCATTCAAATTTCTTTATGTAGCATGACACTTGGAGGCTTGGGTGGCATTCAAGTGAAGGAAAGGACGACAGTAGACATGTGCATGCTCATTGCTGAAGGGACGGATTTTTTAGTAGCATCCTTTGTAATAAGTATAACACTCTAGCCTCTAAATTCATTTCAAGGAAAACAACGTGAAGTTTATTTCTAAGACAAAAACACAAGAGCAGGGGCATTTCTAAAATTGTCAATCTAGAGTTTTTAGAGAATTCTGAGAAGGGCTCCAAAATGGGGGGTGATATGGTCTATATTGAGCCATCTAGGATAAAGATTATGTTAGGAAGTCATGTCCTTGGATGGCTTTGTATGAGGGAGACTTGGTTCCTTTTATGGAAGCCATGGTTGGTTATGATGATAATGTTTTGTCATAGTTTTTTGATTCCTAGACTAACAAAAGAATCATGATTAACGACATTTCCTTCCATGTGAACAAGGAAATTATCACCATGGCTACTAGGTTATCTATGGATAGTCAAAAATGAAAAAAGGTCATGATGGTTACTAACAAAATGAGCATAAATACTTTCTTAAAAAATGATAAAGAACCTATGAGATAGGTGGCTTTAGCCATGATTGCCTCCCATCCCCTTGGAATGAGGTATTTTTATGCTCATGAAATATTTGACCCTAGAGGGTAGATCTGGTGTATGTTATTACTACCATTTTCCACTATTAAATCATTTTAGGCACCATGATGAGTTTTCCATTCTGTTCTTTCTTTTACATGATTTGGAGCTACTATTGGTGATGTTAGAGATAGAAGAAAAAAAGGGAAAAGTTATATTATTTTACACTAGTGTCTTATCCTTCATCTCTATAATTTTCACTTGGCCCTTGTTCTTCCTCACTGTGTTGCCTTAGTTAATAACTAGGTCCCCCCAAATCTCCCTGGCAATGCTGGGGGTTTCTCTACGACCCCCACTCCTCAAGCTTTCCCCTTTTCCACACCTTTGGGAAACCCTAATAAGAATTCCAAAATTTTGGATGGGAGCAAAAAAATACAAAAATTGAAATGGAAAAAATGAATGAAATTGACCTTGTTGACTCTTGAGATGATAAAGATGGGGGTGAAGGAGATCAGGGAGTTTAGCCAAAAGTAGGGCCAAAATCAAAAAAAAATCTTGTAGGAATTGGAAGATCAATGAGGAGACGAAATCAAAAGCTAGTGATAAAAAAGGGATTAAGGAGAAGAAAAGAATGGGGAAGGAGGAAGAAGATGTGGGGACAAGGACTAGGGATAATAGCTCTACTTCAGAGGAGATTAAAATAAATAAGAAAAAGAACAAAAAATTTAGCCAAGAAACAACTCATGTGTCTGGAAGCTTTACAATAAATATGTTGGATTTCACCTCCAAAGTTATCCCTTCTCTAGGGAAACCAAAATATAATTTGATATGATGACTACTTCCCCAATGCAAAAGGAGAAAAAAGAAAAGAAAATGGTTTCCACTAACCCTATGCTAATGTAGGTGCAGATGATGGAGATGGCGAAAGGAATTGTGTTGGGTGCCAAGAGTTGTCTGGTCTAGTCAAGAACACAAAGTAGGAGATGGAGGTGATTAATGCTACATTTAATCCACTCGATGAGAGCTTCATGACTCTTTCTAACTTTTCTTTGAAAGTGAATCACGCATTGCCACTACTCTCCAGTTGTTCCATCAGGACAATGAAGAGGATGGTGTTCGTGTAGAGAACTCCAGGAAACTCTCTAGGTTTCTGGCTGACGAATAGGCCAAAATTTGATTGGCCAAGAAGGGAATGGAAAAAGCCAAAGTTTAGGCCTTTGTTTTTAGTTTATGTTTCTTTATGGGTCTCTATTGTTGGAAATATCCAACCTTTACGTTTCTGATCTAGTTGTTGGGCCTTAAAGGCTTGTTATTATTTTGGTTAAATCACTTCACTAGATATATTAGTACTAGTTTTATTAGTATGGTTAATATGTTTTTAAGCTGAGAGAACATCATGTCATATGTTAGTAATTTTTCTCTATTACTTGTAGATGTGATAATAGCTACATGTCATTTATGAGTAATTCTACACCTGTTACTAGTAGATGGGATAGCATGTTTGCTAGAATCTTGCTCAACGTTAGTGGTTTAAGTAATCTGTTTTTGATATTAAGAGATGGGCAGTTAATGGTCTGCTAATGTCTTGCTATTAATGTGTTGTGGATGAATGGTTTGTCCATGGTAATGTACTAAGAGCCAACCCCCTTGTTTTGGTTGCTATTAATATCAAAAATAGTGTATTAGGTTCTAGATATGATTTAAGGTTTTTGTTATTAATTTGATATTCTTTTTTATTCTTTTTTTATGGATTTAGTGTTAGGATTAACATCAGACAAAAATAAAAGTTACATGCAAATATAACCAATACTAAAAAATAGTAGACCACATAAGAGATAACATAAGACACCAAGGATTAACATGGTTCACCAATCCCTGAGATACGTCCAACAACAACAAGTCCAATATTATTATTATCCAGTGATTACAATCTACAATCCCTTACAGCTCAATACCACTGCAAGAAGCTACAATATCACCATTACATTATGAAATCTCTAACCCTAAGCCTTTCTTATACAATCTTTTTTTGCTTACAAAATTAGCACTAGAATAAGTCACCCAATAGGAAAAATAGTAGCCAACGCCTTTTACAATATAAGAACATTTTTGGCTTCGGGGCCACTACCCCTAAAAACCCCTGCGGAGGTGTTGCCCCTCAACCCCACCCTATACTATGACAGGGATCACACCTAGGGCGCTGCCCCAAGACCCCGCATAGGCGCTACCCCCAAAACCCCGTAGAAATAATATGGGGAGAAAACCACACAAAATAAACCTCTGAGTCTGATTAGGCTCTACATCACAACAATCTCCCACTTGAAGATTGATTATAGCACTGTTAAACTTGTAGCTCCCACTAGAATATATCAAACCACCTTGGACTCTGTTGTTCTTTTATTTTGTTCAGTTGAGAAGACCAACTGAAGCTGAAGAGGAGTTCAACTTCTCCCTTATCACTACCTTTGTAAACATATCCACTAGATTTTCATCTGTATGTATCTTCTCCAGCTTTAATTTTTCATCAACCAAAACTAACTGAATGAAATGCTACCACAATTGTATGTGTTTTGTCTTTGAATGCAGAGCTAAATTCTTTGCAAGATGAATGGTACTTTGACTATCTATGAACAAATAATTATCCCTCTATGGGTGTCCCAAATCTTTCATAAAGAACTAAAGCCATATCATCTTTTTGGCTGCCTCTATAGTAGCAGCATACTCTGCCTCTGTAGTGGATAAAGCATTAACCTTCTGTAATCAAGAAACCCAACTCATTGCTACCCCACCAACAGTAAATACATAACCTGTAGTACTCCACCTAGTATCAATATCCCCTACCAAATCTGAGTCAACATAGCCCTGTAAACCAACTGTAAATACATAACTTGTAGTACTCCACCTAGTATCAATACCCCCTCAACATAGCCCTGTAAACCAACAATAAATACATAACTTGTAGTACTCTACCTAGTATCAATATCCCCTACCAAATCTAAGTCAATATAGCCCTATAAATCAGTAGTAGAGCCCCCATTTTGTAAACACTTACTAGATGTTCCTCTCAAATATCTAAGAATCCATTTAACTGCATTCCAATGCTCAATTCTTGGATGAGTCATATACCTACTAACAACTCCTACTACATGTGAAAAATTTGTCCTAGTACATACCATAGCATGCATCAAGCTTCCTATAGTTGAACCATAAGGTACCTTAGACATCTTATCCTCATTTTCTTGTGTCTTGGGACACATCTCCTTAGTCAACTTCAAATGACTAGGTAAAGGTGTGCTGACAGCTTTAGCATTCTCCATAAAAAAACATTGCAACATCTTCACAATATAATCAGCCTGAGATAATGTCAATTTCCTATTCTTCCTATCTCTGCAAATCTTCATACCAAGGATTTGTTTTGCTGCCCACAAATCTTTCATAGAAAATGAATGTGCTAATTGTTCTTTTAACCCCTTAATGTGATCCATGTTAGACCTAGCTACAAGCATATTATCACCATATAAAAAAATAATAATGTAGTTGTCATCATCCAACCTCTTAAAATAAACCCAATGATCTAAATGAAACCTACTATAACCATACTCATGCATAAAACTGTCAAATTTCATATACCATTGTCGTGGTGCTTGCTTCAAGCCATATAAACTTTTCTTCAATTTACATACTAAGTTCTCCTTACTTTTGATCTTAAATCGTTGTGGTTGTGCCATATGGATCTCTTCATCCAAATCACCATAAAAAAAGACTATTTTAACATCAAGCTACTCCAAATGCAAATCTTCAGTAGCCACAATACTTAAAACAGTGCAAATAGAAGTCATTTTAATAACAAGAGAAAATATCTCATCAAAATCAATGTCCTTTTTTTGTGCAAATCCTTTTACCACTATCCTGGCTTTAAATCTTTTCTTACCTCCATCCTCTTCTTTCAATCTATAAACCCACTCATTCTATAAAGCTCTTTTACCTGCAGGCAACTTCCATAAATCCCAAGTCTTATTTTTCAACAAAGAGTCCATTTTGTCTTTCATTGCAGACTCCCACTGAATCTTAGTATCCACCTGCATAGCTTCATCATAACATTTAGGTTCATAGCATCGGTAGATAAAATAGAATACAATAAAGGAGAAAATATTTCTAGAGGTCTACTTAGCCTTGTTGGCCATCTAATATTCACTGGGGTGTGTGGCATTTGTTGTTGCGGTTGTTGCACATCACGAGGAATTGTTGGAACATCATCTTTTGGAGTATCATCCAACACTACATAATCATCTTCTTTCTTCTCATATTACTGCAACAAATCTTTGTACAAAACTTTCTCATTGAATATGACAACCCTGCTTCTTACAATTTTACAATTTGCAAAATCCAAAAGCCTATAACCAAATTCATTAATGTCATATCCAACAAATACACATTTCTTTCACTTAGCTTCCATCTTGGTTCTATTGTCATAATCTATATGAGCAAATGCTTCACAACTGAAGGTTTTCAGTAAAGAATAACTCACCTTCTTACCAATCCATGCTTCCTCTAGAATACCAAAGCCCAAAGGAGTAGAATGACCTCTATTAATCAAATATACAACAATATTTGTAGCCTCTACCCAAAAGTTTAAGGGAAACCTTGCATGCAACCTCATGCTTCTTGCATGCTCCATTATAGTCTTGTTCATGCATTTAGCCACTCCATTTTCATGTGGAATCCTTGGAATAGTTTTATGTCTAAGAATACCATTAGTGGAGCAATAATATTCAAATTCATGACTACAATACTCACCACCATTATTAGATCTAAGACATTTTAATTTCTTAGCAGTCTCATTTTTAACCAAGCATTTCCATTTCTTAAAAGTTTGAAATACATCAAATTTCTATCTAAGGAAATAAACTCATACTTTTCTAGTTGCATCATCAATAAATGTGATATAATAATAAGAGCCACCAAGGGAAGACACCTGAGCTAGTCCCCATACATCTCTATGCACAAGCTCTAATCTCTCACTTTTATTTTCCTTCCCAGTCTTCACAAAAATCACTCTCTTTTATTTTTCATACACACAACTTTCATAAAAATCCATATTAACACATTTCAGACTTGGTAAAACTTTCTTTAAGTGAAGTACTTTCATACCTTTCTCACTCATGTGCCCAAGTCTATTGTGCCATAGTGTTATATCAGAACATACAACATTTGTTTGTTCTCCCTACTCAACTATAGCAATTGTTCTTGAACATTCATTTTTCTCTGAAATAATCAAAGTAGAAGGAACAATATGACCTGTACAAAAATATAAGGTGCCTACTTTTACTACTACAAGGGAACCTTTTGAAACCTTCTAATTTTTATAATTAAAAGTAACTACACAAGCCTCATCACTGAGTTGCCCTGCTGAAATTAAATTCCTACTCAGCCTTGGAACATGTCTTACCTCATGTAGTAGCCAATGATTCTCATTTTGCAACTTAATCTTAACTTTACTCTTTCTAACAATTTAACAAGGTTCATTATTCACCAAATAAACAAGCCCAAAATCTCGTTGGACATAATCAATAAAATAACCTCTATGAGGTGTAGCATGAAATGAAGCACCAAAATCTAAAACCCATGAATCATCAATACTTTCTAAAGAAAGAAGCAAAGCATCCTCTTTGGATTTGTTACTTACCACATTTGCCTCTTTGTCCCCTTCTAGTTTATCTCCTTCATTGTTCTTTCAAGTCTAGCAATCTTTCTTCTTATGCCCTAGTTTACCATAGTACCAACAATCTCTCAGTCCTTTGGATTGAGACCTCTTCCCCTTTGACTTTCCTCTTGATTTCCCATAATTTTCAAAATTATTTCATCTCTCAGTCATTCTGCCTCTACTTTGTGCATTCAAAGCACTTCTTGATGTAGATATACCTGAGGTTTTCCTATGAGTTTCCTCACTCAATATAACACTGATCACATCATCAAATTTTAGGGTATTAGATCTAGAAACAAAATTACTCATGGCCATTACCAAGCCATTCCATCTCTGATACCAGTTATTGTTATGGAGTCTGATCAGTCTCTAAGTGGGAGATTGTGTGATGTGGAGTCTAATAAGACTCGAAGGTTTATTCAGCATGGTTTTCTCCCCATATTATTTCTACGAGGGTTTGGGGGTAGCAACCCCAAGATGGGGTCAAGGGGCAGCACCCTTGCAAGGTCTTGGGGTAGTGCCCTAGGTGCGCTTTGTGTTGGAGTATAGGGTGGGATCGAGGGGCAATGCTCCCACGAGAATTTTTAGGGGCAATGCCCCCAAAGTCAAAAATGCCCTTATATTGTAAAAGGTGTTGACTACTAGTTTTCCTATTGGATGACTTATTCTAGCCCTAATTTCTTCATCAAAGTTAATACCTATAGAAGATAACTAACTAGTAACAGTATTAAACTCATTTAAATGAGTTGCAACAGATCCACCTTCTGTCATCTTTATAATAAATAAACGCTTCATGAGAAATACCTTGTTTGAAGCGGAGGGCTTTTCATATAGTTTCACTAGGGTTTGCATCAACTCTTCCATTGTCTTCACTTTTTTGATATTAAATGTCACTGATGGAGCCAAGCATAATCGAATGCTTCCAAGTGCCTTTCTGTCTAAAATCTCCTAGTCCTCATCTATCATAGTTCCTTGTTTCTTAGATTTTCCTTCCAACAACTTCCATAAATCCTTATGATAAAGATAGTCCTCCATTTGCATTGGTACAAACCATTGCACCAAAACCCCAAGGTGCTAGTGAAGGTTGCCCACCAGGATCATAACATCCCACCATGCTCCGTAGTCTAGACTCAGGGCTGAATGTGAACCCATATAGTGGGCCCTCCCTTGGTCATATGAGTCCCAAACGAACATTGCAATGCTGGCGTTGCCGCCCGCTCTAAGACTCGAACCTGGGTGGAAGCTCTGATACCACATGGTACAAACCATTGCACCAAAACCATGAGGTGCTAATGAAGGCCGCCCACCAGGATTATAATATGCATCTTCCATAATTGAAAGTTTTGCCCATTAAAATTCTCCACCTTTAGCTTACTCTTGTCTGCCATCACTTCCACTCAACTGTGAGACTCCCACTCAACCATGAGACCTTCTTGCAGAGGATCGCTAAAAAAAATGATGACCATCTAGCTCTGATACCACTTGTTAGGATTAACCTCAGATAGAAATAACAGTTACGTGCAAATATAACCAATATCAGAAAATAGTATTTAACGTGGTTAACCCAATACCTAGGCTATGTCCACCAACAAGAAGTCCAATATTATTACTATCCAGTGATTACAATCTGCAATCCCTTATAGCTCACTACTACTGTAAGAAGCTACAATATCACCATTACATTATTTAATCCCTAACCCTAAGCCTTTTTTATACAAGTTTTTGTCACTTATAAAATTAGGGCTAAAATAAGTCATCATCTTTTACAATATAAGGGTATTTTTGGCTTTGAGGGCGCTGCCCCTGAAAACCCTAGCGGGGACGTTGCCCCTCAACCCCACCTTGTACTGTGACAGGGAGCACACCTAGGGTACTACCCCAAGACCCTGCAGGGGAGCTGCCCATTGACCCCATCTTGGGGGCGCTTCCCTCAAACCCCCATAGAAATAATATGGGAAGAAAACCACACCAAATAAACCTCTTAGTATGATTAGGTTCCACATCACAACATTTAGAATAGCAATGCCTTAAAATAGACCTTATGAAGATTACTAACCATTATGTCCCAAAAGACTTTATTGAAGCTTTTATCATTAGATATTTCAAATGTGGCCTTCTAGAAATATTCTTTGGTGAAAAATTGATCACAACAAATACATTGTGGGTTTGAAACCTTCTTTAGAATCACTTTTAGGCTCTACTATAATGCAATAGCCTAGATGTAGTGTACTTGTGATCACAAAAAGCCTAGTCATAATGCCAAACAAATGATTAAAGAATGTCAGTAAATTTTATCAAGGAGTTTCTTCAATTGTTTTCTAAATGGTCTAGGATTTATGACAAGCCAATAAATTATAAATAATTATTTTAAAACCTTATCTTAAGTTTTCAATCATTGGAGCTAAGATTTGATTTTAGATCCATCAATAGAATGATCGTATACAACTTGTTTTTAATGGTGGTTTGGAGTATCCAAATCAAAAGGTTATGCTTCTATAGTTGTGGTGGATTTGTAAAGCTCTAAGTGGTGGCTATATATGAATAGGAGTAGAAATAAGCTAAATAATGCCCATAAATGTGGAGAAAACAAGATGTATAGATGATAATATCATTTCACTAGGCTATCAATTCAATTTCATTTATGCAAAATGATCCATAGTTCAAACATCTTAAATGTGATAAGATGCAACCTTGTTGTCAAGCATTATCATGTTTAGGAAGAACTTAGGATTCATTGCTTTGGATTTCAGAAATCGCTACTCAGTACAAAACCACATTAATTGAATTAAAAGGATAATGTTTAATAAGGGATCAATGGGTAGTGAATAACATTAAATCAAGGAGAGAATATTATGGTGACATTATAGCATTAGATCAAGATGCTTGTGTACGCTACTAGTAATTTCTCTAAAATTAATCCAAATACTATTGTCATGTACGAGCTTGGTGGTGGTTAGTATCAAGATATAGTCTTTATTTCACACATAAAGAATCAAGCCTCATTTGACCAACTATTCACCATATATGCAAGGTTATACATTTATCATATCTCATTTTAATGACATTAAAATACTCACACATAAATCATATAGTGGTAGGCATCATATAAGAAATTAACCTCTAGAGGTTACATCTCTCCATGACATCATTTGAAGCATCAACAATTTTAATTCTGAAGGCATGATAGTGAATCTTGAAAAGAGCCCACAACACTTGGTTAGTGGGATCATATCTTTGGTCAACTCCACATAGGAGAGAGAAATATGATAAAACCACCCCAAATTCCTTCAACGTTACAAAAAATAATTTGAAGGTTGCATAAAATAAACAATGGAGAAAGTTTTAAAATATATAGATTTTATACACTTCTAAATAGAGAATGTCCATACCTAAAAACCTTAGTTGAACATATCAAGCGAAATATGTCTACAGGAGGTCTACATGACCTCAAATACTCTAGTAGAAATCATTCATAAATGGATTTTGGGTAAAACTTCACATCCGTGTCACATTCTTATAAAGAAATAACTACAATTTTTCAACTTGGATCGTCTAAAAGTGAAAGTTATGTTTTTAACTTTAAAAAGATGTAAACTAATAAATTATAATACATTTATATTACACAAAGATATTATTATGTGCATAAAAGAAATTAATATACATGATAGGATCTATAACATGTATTCTGAGAGAAAACTATATGGTGAATGATTCAACATTCATTGAGATAGAGAGAGTTATTCTTGTAAGTTATTAATCTAAGTGCAAAATCATTTTTTGATTTATGTGAGGAGCTTATGACTAAAATGTTAATTCTATTATTGGGATAATTTTAGATTTTGTGTGTTGAGATTAAACTCATAGACCTTTATTAAGAATGGACATAAAACTTGGGTGTGTTCATACAACGAAAAATCTTTGAAGTACAAAAATTAGAGAATAGTTGAGAAAGAACTATTCGTAATATGGATTCGGTGTTGTCATTGATGTCAAATTGATGCATGCATTATTGTCAAACTAATGAAGTGAAGTGCTTCTTGGCGTGTAGTCATTGATATATGTTCAAATAAGAGTGTTATTGATATTTTTATGATGTTTAGTGATGATTATGAGCTAGTATGTGGTGTTCACAAAAGGTGATAGTATGAGAAGCTTGAATATGCAAGAAAGAGTATATAAAGTCCTTACGGGGGGTGTCTTCATTCCTCTACATAAAAGGGTTGATGGCTTGGAGTTCTAATTGTCATGTCTATATTCTATGAATGTTGCACTACTATGAATGAAGCCCCCACCAAATTAGTTGATATAGCTATAATTTGGAATTTGTTGACACGGGGGCTGTTTGTCAGAAATAGTCTAGAGAATGCTATGTAGTATTGTTTCTAGGTGTGCGGCTTGATGGACATTCTTAATATTTTAGAGAAATGTTCTAATTCAAAATTCATAACTTGGTTTGTTCTACAAATGAAGTTGTGTTGGTATGTTGTCAATATTATTGTCTATCTTGATCTCTAAGTGACTTAGTGAATCATCTTAATTGAATTATAGTCTTTTGATCAAAGTATGCAATTGGAGGTTGAGTTATGAAGTTGTTATGGGTCTACCATGACGTGTTAAGATCTATATTACATAATTTTCATTGGAGGATGTTTTTGGGACCAATTGGTTAACATGCTTCGTTGTTTTTCTACCCATCATGTTTGATGTTGAATTTGGAAGATGTTGTGTTGTGTCTAATTCATGTGGTGTGGTGTATTAAGGTCCCCTTTATCTCCTAGAGTGGAATGCATTGAGTGCACTTGTTCATAGTGGTTGGTTTTGTGTAGATAATGTTTATTCCTACCATGGTTGACTTAGTTGAGCATTTCAGAGATCAAATTTATACAATTAGATGTGTAGATGTTTGAGTTATAGTGTAGACTGAGAGTGAACGATGTGGATGCAAAAGTGAATGAGCAATAGTGTAAATATCAATTTGTAATGTGCTTTGATGATCATATCTTATAGATTAATAGAGTGTGAGACAACGAATGTGTGGGTTGCGTTTGGCATGATATTTGCTGCTTGACAAAGTGGGTGAAGGCGAAAAAATATTTAACGTATCTTCTTAGAGTTTAAATTCTACCACTTTTGTAAGCAAAAATAGACTTCATGTTGTCAATTCATTGTTGAAAATGAACAAAATGACTTGAGGCTTGGATCTCATGCTAAGGACTTTCACTATCCACTTTGAACAAATTGAGGATCCCATGTAACAAACAAGAAATATCATACGATTAAATTCTATATATCTCAATAATAGAAACCTCTATTTTCACATTCAATATTTATGAAACCACATTTGATATTGGAATAGAAATTGTTCCATTGCTCTTTTTTTGCAATTTATCAATCACTTGGGGGTTTTAAATTCCAATGGTTTTTTTATCTACCCTATTAAATTGAATGTGCAAAATAATAAAATTCATGAGACCACCAACTTCCATAAATTTCAAAACTTAAGCTTTTAAACTTAGGTTGCACTGTAAAATTCATGGGACCAACCACTTTAAAATGTTTCTTAAAAAGTCTGAAATTCTTTAGGAAGCCCCCTCAAAGATACCCCATCCTAATAATTATAACACAATTTAATCACCTTTTTTATTGTATTTTTAAAAAATATTGCATGTCCATGTTGCATTACTAACTTATAATCTGTTAAATATTACTTTCCAAACTAGTCATAATCGATTTTTTAATTAATTTGTAGTGAATAGTGTTTGGGAACTTGATAGGCACGTGATGAGCATGCCTAATGAGTGGTTGCTATATGAGACTTCCCCTTCTTGTAGAACAGTTGCTTGTGTTTAAACTATTTTAACTATCTCACTTCTGGTTTTGACAATACATACTAGCCAAGTCTTTTACTTTTAGAATATCTAAAATATACTTAATGAATGAATGAAAGATTTTAATGACATCCACTAGACTAAACAGCCTATGGAATGGGAACAAAATCACACTCATCTTCCAAAAAAAACTCACATGTATTTCAATGGAAGAGAACTGTGAACCCTGTGAAAAGCTCTAGAACAATCATATATTACAAATTGAAAAGGTCACCTGCCACACTTGTCATTCATTGTGAATTGTGTTAGTTTTGCTGAATTGCAGTTAAGTTATTTCGTTATGCCAAGAAAAAGATGCTGGCATCCTGGACTCAGACTGCAATGTGGCTTGAAATGGGAAGAATTTTTTTAGTAAGATCCACAATACCAAAAGTTGCACATGTAATGTTTTACTATTCTTAATGGCAGTTCCAAAGGTACCAAGTACAGCTGCAAATCTTGTAGAGATGATTTATCTTCTATTTATTAAATTTACGTTTCATGTTTCACTATACAACTCATTGGGAGCTTGTTCTGAGTTTTACAATCATTTTTCTTAAGCTTTGAAAAGTAGTTTTGTCTTAGAGCTAGGCTGCATCCTGAACCCATGCCAACCACAGTAAAGTTCCTAGAATTTACCACTGGACCCCAGCTCTCAGGTTCATCCTGCTCTCAAATATACATGCTACCCTGTTGCAAGGCTGCCAAACCTTTTCACGTGATTGTAGACTCAATTTCCAAACAGTCGGCAACTTCTTCACCATTGGGATTCTTTCTATATTGGAAAGAGTTACTAGCCCACATCATCAGCAGTGTTGCAACAAAACCTCCCATTGCAAATACTAATGATCTGTATGCTGTGGATAGCTTGTTGCCAATAATACCAACAAGCAAAATGGTTATGATATCACCTGTCAATAGTCATTATGGTTAATATAATATTTAAATTGCGTTTAATGATGTGTATTAACTTGGAAATGAGATTGATTTCCTTATACACTGAATGAGACAGAACCTAACCTGCAGCTGATGTCAAAAGCCACACTGCCTGAACAACTGATTTCATGGAAACGGGAGCCTGTGAATAAGCAAATTCCAGTCCAGTGATGCTAAATAATACTTCTGATGTTGTGAGCAGTACGTACTGAGGTACCTGCCAAAGTATTGACAACTGCTTTGCATTTCCATTTGCATGTGTCGCACTAAACAATCCGTAGTGAATTCTATTATCAAGCTTCCCATCTGTAATGGGGTTAGAATAATATCCAGTAGACCCAGATGTAGCTGTTTTATCTATTACTAACTGCAGTATTCCTGATGCAACAAATGCGAGAGAACATAAAAACATACCCCAAACCATTCTTTTCATTGGCTTCAGACCAACTCCATGTTTTTCTAAGAATGGATAAATGATTTGGCTGAACAGTGGAATTAAAATGAGGATGAGGAGAGGATCCAAAGCCTGTGAAAGTCAATCCCAATCATATTAGACTTAAGCTATGACATATTCATGCTATTCTACATTTATTTTGTGCAATGAAAATGTCTTATGCTATATCATCCTTTCAATGTGATTCAGTCAGACTGTATTGTGGTGGTTTATGATTATCAAATGATTCGGCAGTGATTACAAAAGTAGATTCTGCCATGTATAGTCATGCTGAAATTCTTCCAGCTGTTTAAAGGTTTCAAGCTAAGAAAATGAAATTTCTTGGAGATCTATAGGAATGGAGGACTCCCAAGTTCTCTCCCCTGCTCAGGATTCAGGAGTGACTAGCTTAGACATGGAAAAGATTGGAGTGCTAAAAACAGTTAAATGCTTATTTTTAATTTTAATATATGAACTGAATTGCCTGGGGCTTGATATTGGTATCGTTGAAATCTAAGTATAGATGACACTAGAAGAAAGGTAGATGGTATGTAATCTGAGTTCTGATTTAATATGTATTGTCTTTTAGTGGAAAAAGATGAAGTATACAATTCTTGCCAGCTGTATTACATAAAGAATGCCAAGTAGTAGGAAATAACAAATTAAAGCATATACTATATAGGATATATCAGGAAACTGAGGGAATCTGGAACCATGGGTGTACATCAATAGGAATAATGGGAAATGAGAACAACAGGAAACAACTAAATTGATATCAGAAATAACATTTGAAGGTTCAATAACTCAAAAGGAAATGAAAAAGATGGGAACATGGGGAACTCGGGAAAAAGCAAAATAATTCCAAGAATAGTATTTGGAGCTTCAGCATAATAACAATTAAATACACTTTCAAACTTTTAGTTCTCCCTGGCTAATAGAAATAGCGTTATAAGAATCCTATTTCCTTATGAAATTTATGATCTAGTTAGAAATTATTGTTTTCTGAAGATGAAGTTTCAGAATTTTTAAGAATGAAAATAAAACAATTGCCCATTTCCCTGTGCTGTTTCCAAGGTTTATGGCTTATGCACTTGGCCTTTTACCCACATACAGCTGCTGCTAGAAGCAAGAAATTTAAAAAAATCTACTATCCGATCCCACATGTGGACAGGTCTCTATAAGTATAAACTAGTAAGCTGATGGGATGATGCATAAAACATAAAGCTTTGTCAGTGAAGCAGCTTCAAGGGCAAGTTAGAAAGTTAGAATCTTCCTGTCCAACGATAATATCTAATAAATCTGCATATCATATCATTTTTGTTTTCCTAGCTCCTTCCTTGTGAATTTATTGGCATTCCGAATCCTAATGTGATAAATTCCTACCAGAGCATTAACAATATGGCAAACTACTTAGTTCCTTGGCAGAAAGTGCTAAGGCAAATTAAAATTTATGACAGTATTTGAGGAATTAATTCAATAATTAGTTCAACTGTCATCCTTCCAACAAGGTTTCGTATCAGCTGGGAATGTTTGTACAGATAGAATTTAGAAGGAGAACTGTAACCAAAGGAATTGTTACCCAAAGCCTGCTTGTAAATTGACAAAGCTTTTGGTGTGGGTAATGCCTCATAAAACCTCTTTTATCACAGTTGTTAAAAACACACATCTGAGAAGAAGAATATAAATGTGAAATGTAATCTCATTTAAAGATATGCCATCATGCTATGTTAAGACTGTGTAAAGCTCCATGGCATGGAAGGTTCTATATACAATATGCATCTGATGGTTTTTATGCTATTTTTGATTGAAATTATATGTAGTCAGAAGTAACTGCAAATCCAAGTATAGTAAAATAGAAAATTTACCTGCATCTGATCCGGCCTAATTGTGAGGTCTCCAAGCCAGGACACCTGACCATCCATCTGCCTTGCCTGAAAAACCCACACAGAAGCCTTCTGACCAAACAAACATGTAAACATTGGAGCAGGCAGTAGGAAGACAAAAAACCTCACCAAAGCCTTCACATCTTCAACTTCATCCTCACTGTTCCTAAGCTTTGCAGAATCAAGCCAATGAGAAGCACTAGAATTTATTGGTGCATGACTAGAGTTATCCTTCCTCAACTTTACAGCATCCACTATAACTCTAACCACATTGGAGAAAACACTTCCAACTGCTCCTCTGTCTATGTAGCCTCCTCGTCCTGCCCAAAATATGAGCACGGAAAGCACCATAAGAATAGCTGGCATGCCAAATGCAGCTGCATAGGATACATTGGTCCTTAACAATGGTGTAATAACCATGGACAGAAAGGATCCCACATTGATTGCAAAGTAAAACACTGAGAAAAACACCATCTGCAGCCTGTCTTTGGCGTGACTGGCAGGCATAGAGAATTCTATCTGGTCCCCTCCAAATGCTGCCACACATGGTTTGATTCCCCCAGTGCCTATGGCAATTAATAAAAGTCCTACTGTTGTCCCCAAAATTGCATGGTTTGAAGCTGTTTTAGTTACTGGGTCGAGGTTTGGTATTGCAGCCAAGGACATGACCCAGTTTCCTACTGCATATAGAAGTGATAGAGATAAAATTGTTCTATATTTCCCCTGCCATGTATCATTAAAAGTAGAGAATGTGACATACTAACACTTAATCCACCTATAATATAAGGCATTTGTATTTTGTACCCACAGATGTTTGCAATAAAATACAATAACTTGAAAACCATTAAGCTATGGAGTAATGGCAGAGATTAATCATGAATTAGGTGTTTGGAATCAATTTCAAACTAAAAATTTACAGCAGTGGGAAAGATTAATCATGAATAATTATGGAGCAATTTGGCACTGAATTTCATATTCAAATTGCAATGGTACTAAACTAGATAACAACTCTAGTGCAGAAAAAAATCATGCACCAGTGGAACAGGTATCAGCAATAAATTGATATCAACAAGACAACAATTCATGGGAACAAGCTTCATATGGAAGGGAAAAAAAACCTTTCATTTTCATATGAATAAAATAAAAAGCTTCTCACGTTTTCTAATAAAAAGTATATATACAAAATAGTTTGACAACTGAAAGTAGCTCTATCAACCTTTACCTAATTACTAGAAACTGACTAACCTGAATTCTGAACCACTAAAAGACATTAATTTGCAATTACTGCTGTGGGTTGAATAAGTTGCACTTCTTCAGACACAAAGCATGCATGTTCAGAATTTGTCCTGAAAAAAGAAATAGATTTACTACCTCCACAGATATTTTGATGAAATACTGCTCATAATTACCAAATATAAATATGCCATTACAGTTTATTTTCCTACACATTATATTTTTAAATTGATTGGTTTTTCTGTATTTGAGATGCAGCTTATAACATATTTTTGGAAAATTTGTTGCTTTCTACCATGGTTACCAAATAGGATGAATATCCGTATATCCATCATGTTTTGCCCCTTTTCACAGTGTACAGCATGTTTAAACTGTAAACTGTAGTTCCTTATTTAAAAATAGATAAAAGCATACGTCAAAAAATATAAAATGTAGTTTTATAAACTATGGTAGAATAATAGTTTTGAATTTTTCATTATCTTGGAGTTATCTAATCATCAATATGCACGAGGTTTTGAGAATCCATTAGATTTAAAAAAGAGGAGCTAGAAAACACTATGTAAAGTTACGAATTATTGAACTAAAAGAGGGGTTAAAATTTATTCAAACAAGAAGAAATACAGACCAGGGTTATCAAACATCCCTATCAAGATCCACTAAGTGGTCAAATTGTTAAGACAAACCTAGAGGTAATTGACCCTTGTCCACAATATTCCAATTTTGCATGTGATCAGAAACCCATTTGGCTAGGCATTACAAGACACCATTCCACTCCTTGGGGATAAGAGTGAAAGTAACAAAATCCAATGAAGCACACAAATTAAGAATTTGGTTAACAACCAAAGCTAACAGCCAACTAACATCCTCAAAATGTTGTGAAGTCAATAGATGCACCACCACTTACAAATCAGATTCACAAATGAGCCTGCCCCATCCAAGAGTACAAGCATGCTCCACAACATACAAAATAGTAATAGCCTTCATCAAATTGTTGGTATGATGACCTTTATAAACAGAAAACATAAACTGAACAATCTCCAAGCTATCATAACCAACTACACCAATACCAGCAGGACTTGGGTTTCCCTGATCAGAACCCTCCGTGTTGATTTTTAGAATGTCCTCCAGAGGTGGACTTCATTTCCCTCTTAATGCTATTTTTGCTATGGCTGGATTCCTTCAAGACGATATAGATAACAAAAAGGTTGTATAATTATTATATTGATAATATAATATAATTATATTTATTGTGATAATATAATTATATTTTAAATTTATTATATATATATCAAATCAATTATTGGGGCCAACTTGGAAGAGTGGCATCCCTTGATAAAGGGGTACCTCTGATTGGTAAAGAGGAAGAATGCATCTTCCTCTCTCAAGAACAAAATAATACACTCAATCTACATTATGCAGTAGTAGTAGCGCTTGTCAGAAATCAGTGCCTGTGGTTAAATGAGCACTAATATCAACTTGATATCAGAGCAAGTTCCCTCCCAGCCTTTGAGGTTTCAATAATGAAACTGTAGAGCTTGAAAGGTTATTTTGCGGCTCCTTGATCCTGTTCACCACATGTGCAATGCAGCTTCATTCATTAGCATCGACCATCTCCCTGGATGAGCCCGCTAATGCAGTCAAATAATATAGTGTGATTAGTCTCCAACAATAGGCATCCATGTTGTGAATCACAAATAATGTGATATGTTATGAGCCTCAAATGAAAATGCTATGATTGTGATCTTTGTCTAGATGCCACCATAATATATGATTGTGCATTGAGTATATATCTTTGGGGTATGATATGATCACTTGTTGCGAACACTCTCTCAACAGTGTGATCTATTATCAATGATGTCTCTACAACCGAAATTTACCAACTAACTCCAAATACTTGTCATGATGAGATAATGAATTCAAAATACTGTCTTTGTTCACTTTCAGCTGGCTGGACAAATCATGTAAAGTACTACCAGTCTCAACCTCATGTGTCGAAGCATCTGACTGTGCCTGATACTCTCTCTCAGAAAAGTCATGAATGCTCAATGTCTGCTCATCTCTACTAGGTATCTCACCATCATGCACAACAACATCCTCATAATCATCATCCTTGAGGTCAAATCTATCTATCACTCTTTGACTAAAATCATCAAATGTAGTTACCTGATCATGACCTTGAGTAGTCATTCCATGATACCACCAATCATAGGTTGCATCTTCCAAGTGTAGACTTGCAATTTGAACAGCATCACTCTCCTTCATGGGGTTAAGTGTGAAGAAGGTCTGTAATTTTTGTAGCCATGCTCTAGCTGAAATTTTATTTGTTCCATCGAAAGTAGGTGCTATAAACTTGCTTATTTTATTTTTGAGCTCTCTTCCACTTATGTCATGCTTCCTTTTGTACTCTTTCTTGGGCATCAAAGTGTTCATCATATCCACATATTCTCTAAAAGGAACTAAACTGCAAAATTCATCATCTAAACCATTGTAAGTAGCTCTTAATGCAATCAAGTTACCTGTAACCTCTTCCATGGGATTAAGGGCTGGATTTGGCACTGGTGGCTCATCTGCATGCAGAAAAATAGTTTTTGTTGATTGAGAGGGTGTGAGTTTCAAATTTTTTGACTCCTCTGAAGTGCTCCCTTTTTCATTAATAGATGCAACTCCTTGCAATTTTTTTGTCAATATTCGCAAAGCCTCTCTAGTTTCTGCTAAACTATCCACTGTTTGCTTCTGAGTATTTTGGATGTCTTGGAAGAATTTCTTTGTCATCTCATCTAGATTAGCCATACTTTTTTCCTTCCTTGGATTTTATACTTTTACTTTCAACTGGAGGTTTGATCAAAATTTCTTTATTCTTTTCTCGCTGTAAATATCTCTTTTCTCTTTCACTTAGTTGCATGCAACCATAAATTTTGACATGCAGCTGATTAGAAGCAACATGCAACCACCAAATTCACCAAGAACTAACATGCAAATGATTAGAAGTAGAATGCAACCACAAATTTTGGCATGCAGCTGATTAGAAGCAACATGCAACCATAAATTATGACATGCAAGATCTGGGTAGTTGTCAAAACTGACATGCAAGATCTGGGTAGTTGTCAAAACTGACATGCAAACTTCTACAAACCCTCAGGCTGGCAAGATCATGGCTCTGATACCACTGAAATGTCCCTTTACTGATTTTATATGATATTTCACGCCTCTAATCAGATTTCCAAAATCAAACAACTAATATCACAAAGATCCACCAAATTTTTCAAGAAACCCCAAATCGGGTATGCCAGAAATAGTGCCAAAAGCTTCACAGCTTCACCTATTATTAATAAATATGAAAGTGAAAATTTTTACAGAAATTTGAGCAGCATAACAGCCTATAAAATGACATTTTCAGATCTGTATAACATGCACACAATAGCTCCCAAACAAAGAACAAAAACAATGCTCATCGGGCTCCCGAAAATAGCACAAAATAGCCCGGAATCACCACAGAAACTTAATAATCTATCACAGAAGTATAATCATATCCAAATACATATTTTCAGCTCTATTTTAACATTTTAAAGTCTGATATACAACAGCAACCCAAACTGATATGAAATACTCAACCGGAAACACCAAACTCTTACAAAAAAATACACCCGAAAACTCACAAATCTGCACTGTTCAACACAAAGGCAAACTCTGCATGAGCATACACATGGAATGGCTTCAAACTCCCGTCCTTAGCCTTCCTGGAAACCTGCAAACTCCCATTCTTGGGTCTCCCTGGAAACCTGCAAACTCCCGTTCTTGGGTCTCCTTCTCCATAGGTTTGGCAGCCTCTGAAGAATAACAAAAAAATGAGCAAAAATCAAGTTCTGGAATGAGCCCAGAATGCCTCCAAACCCCTTAAAAGAGGGAATAACCCTAACTCACGTCCAAGAGGGGTTAATAAAACATATTTTAATAATAATTTTCATTTATTAGTCCATTCGCTTCTAAAGATTATCCCCTTTTGTTGAAACTTCGCCTTTTTGGGCTTGCCTGCCTTAGCAAAGATTATTATTTTTAATTATTTGAAAAGGGGACATGACATCTTTTCATTGGCCAAGGGGTGGCAACCCTAGTTAGGGTTTCTAGGATATGATATGGATCATTGATTCTGCCTCTTAATCTCTACCATTGGTTGTAATTTTGGCCCCTATATAAGGCCATTTGGCCTCATTTGTAAAGGGTTGAAGAAAATTGTTGCTTAGATAATACCAAAATTGCTTCTCTTATCATTGTTGTGTCTTGCATGGTGATTAAGAACACTTGGTGTTATTGCATGGTTTCTACTTCCTATAGTTAAAGTTAAATTCCATTGAAGTTGTTAAAGTAGATTTTATTCCAAGAAAGTTGTTAAGAAAGAGTAAGAATAGATGGATAGTTGCATGGTGATATTAGTGGATGTTTGATAGGGATCCATAAACTAGGCCACTAGCATCCTTGTGGCTTGTTAGGAAGCCTTGTGTGATAATCTAGTCTTTTTTTCCCTTGAATCATTGCATCTATGGAGGTAGAGCTGCTAGTAAGCTTTCATTAGATTTGATCCCTGTCCATTTGCTAAGCTTTCCATTCCTAGGAGTAGAAGTAAAGCAGTAAGTAGTTTGGTAGTTGGAGTCCATTCAAGAAGAAAGTTAGAAAATTTGAGCATTGATGATGCGCAAACCCTCCATCATTGCCATCAACATTATTTGGTGGTAATATATGTTGCAAAGCTAGATTTCATCACCATCACAACAAAAGTTCGACATCCTGGAAAGAACAGCATAAGCCTGCCTACGTGATTAACCAACAAATCACATTAATATAATTGAGTTAGTAATCCATAGGTGTAAGGAACCTTGGAGTTTTCTCATGTTCTTCATGAGTATTGACTTTTCAAGAGAGGGTTGAGTGTTTGGTATTCTATATCAAGTGTTCAATTGCTATATGTTATGTAGTGGTATAAAACTGACATCAACATGAGGTAAAATTCAATATCAATTTTTTTTCAACTTTTTACCCTTGCCGAATTTTATCCGAATTTAATTCAACAAACTCAAATTTGAATTCGAACCTTGTGACTTAGGTGCATTATATAAGTAAGATGGACCAAACAAGATCTAATGTTGATGGGGTTAGGTGAGGTAGACGAGGGCCAAGGAGAGATCCCAATGAAGAAGTTTTTAGAATGGATGACTTGTGGGATAGCCTACCACATGAAGAAATTAAGGATGAAACATAAGCACAAGGGGTTCCCTCTGGGGCTGAAGATCATATGGAGATATCAATTCAATTCATATTAGCCAAATGTATCAAGCTTTATGGAAGAATTAAACCCACCCCTCTTTGCAGATTAGGAGAAATATAATTCAAGAGGAAATGATCCTAGAAGAGTCAAGTTTGCATCACCAAAATGAAATCACATGTTTCTTGTGTTATGGCAACTTTCAAGAAGCCTAGTGAAGATATAGCAAGGAGAAAGTAGTGCAAATTTCATGCCCTAGATGACAACAAAACAAGTTCAAGTAATTTCAGAATTTGAGTCAAAAAGAGTTGTTTGTGCAAGAGGAGCAAGAAGCTACTATATATTTCAATGGACCAAGAATTCAAATCAAAGTTTACTTGAGTCCAATCATTCTGATTATTGTAGATGAAGCACATCAATATGCCTTAAAGGCAAAGTTGTCTAGAATACAAGTGGTAGAGAAAGATTTATCAAAGGGGGATAAGAAAGGCACAAGGAGCTATGCTCCATGGGGAAGTGTTCCCTATGTTGGATACCTTGTTCCCATATTGAGGATGATATGGAGACACGGGGACCAGATTTAGAAGAAAAGAGTGACACCTTCCATGCGCATCTTCACACTTACGTATAGGTTTTGAAAACTTCGCGATTAATGCATTATAAGCTCTACAAATAGAAGTCTTTACTAAGGAGTAGGAGAGGAGAGTGATTCACATACAAATTATTTCTCCATCTTTCTTACACAAATAGAGCAAGATATAATTCTACAAGTAAAAGCGTAGATCTTAAAATGTATTATAACTTGCTGTTGAGTAATATATTGTGCTCAATGTTTTGGAGTGTGGAGTTTTTACTTGAAAGGATTTTCCCACTTATATTTGTGTTTTCTCATCGCATTTTTCTTTTTTCATGATTCTACAATGTTGGATCTATATGTCTTAATGCTTTTGAAACATTCTTACATCTGCAAAGATCAGTAAATTACGCCATCTTTACTTTAAGGTTTAATTTAAGGAAAAGCAACTATGCTTCTGCTTTTATGGTAAAGTGTATGGTATGTGCTTGTATCACAGAATCTATTTCAAAGAAATATTGGATACTAGATGGTCGTACTGGATCTCAAAGGTCTTTCTAGGATGCCCAATTTTCCCTTCACAATGAGGTAATATGAAGTCCATTGGAAAAAATAATAGAACCCATGATTCTTCTATTCACAAAAAAACAAGTAACCACGCTTTTGGTGGATAGCATTTTTACCTTGACGCTTTTGATAATAACTAAGTTACTGGATCCTTCATTTTCACTTCAGATCCTGGTTCTAGTGCGAGTTTGATTCTGATTCTACCCAGATTCTAACAAGATTCCGGACAGGAATCCATGGCCGTGGGTGCCCAAAAACAAGCACCACATGCTAATTTTTATTTTCCTTTTAAATCTAGAGAGAATCTAATCTAGAATTTGGACCAATAACATATGCATTTGTTCATTTGATGATCATTCATTTTTCTCTCAATAATTTTTCACCATTGTTTTCTTTGTTCTTCAGCTATAGCATTTTTCTTTGAAGCTGAATGCTACAAAGGATTAAGACCTGCATCAAACTTGGGAATCATTGGGGAAGGCAGATTTAGATTTAGTGGTTAAATCTGCCTTGTAACTTAAAAGTTGACCTTGATTCCTACAAAGACAATGAAGATGAATTCGGATACAAATTTTTAAAAATGGCTTGTAATTAAATTTTCATTGTGCAATGACATTTTGAAACTTTTGCAAGTATAAATATGATATATGAGATATTTTACTTAGAACTTTATTGGCAAATATGAATTTATCATTTTAAGTATCATGCTTCTAACTTATAAGTTATTATATGTTTAAAGTTTTGAACCAATGATGAATGAACATTGACATGTGACGTGTATGAATCTATGAATATACATACACACACACATACACACATGCATACATACAAACATATTGCATTTACACACACACACATAGTACAGGAACCCACCCAATAAAGAATTTGCCCAATTCTGGAATCCTTCATTCATCATTGGTTCAAAACTTTAAACATATAATAACTTACAAGGTAGAAGCATGATACTCAAAATGAATGAACATTGGCATGTGACATGTATGAATCTATGAATATACATACACACACAGATACACACATGCATACATACATACATATTACATTTATACACACACACATTGTTACATCCCAATTTTTGACCTAGCTTGAAATATAGCCGTTGAGGTTCGCATGAAGTCAGTTGGCAGTTTAATTTGAAATAATCTAGCGAAATGGTAAGATAGTTGGTCGTTATGAATTCAAGTGAAGATGATATGTTCGTTGATCGTTAATCACGAATTCATGGAATTAAGATGAAAGGATAACTGTTATGATTATTTATGATTATATAATTTGTAATTTAATTATGGAGAAATTCCTTGCAGGGAGCATGTCGAAGGGGTGGAAGCATTGTCAGAAAAGAATTAGGTAGGACATCACCATCACTGAGCAGATGGGTAGAGAACCTAAGGACTTGGAACGGATTACATCTGCAAGACCCGCATGAGTTATTTAATAAATAATTTAATCAAAATAATTGAGTTAAAATATAAATATATCTCAAAGGATTTTAATATATCTTTCATCATATTATTTTAATCAATATTTATAAACGTTCATATATGTATAAATGATTTAGCACCATTATAATTTAATAATTAATTAAGTTGCTTGTACATATTAGGTTTTAATAATTATAATAACTATTTAAACCTTTCATCTTCTTTCTTTCTTTCTTTTCCTCCTTTCTTTTTATTCTTTAAATCAATTTGAGAGTATTCGAATAGTTTTTTGTAACCGTAGGTAGTTGTAGAGACAAGCTAAATCTTTATTATGGTCTCTTGGCATCCTTTCACATATACTTCATCGGCTTTCCTATTTTCTCCAACAGTTGAGTTTCCCTGATAGCAATAGAGACAGAACCAGATCTGATATTAATATTTTTGTCTTGCCTTACGTCAATACCAACTTCCGCGGGTTACTGAACGAGATATGCGGATTAAACAAGTGCGGCCTTCTAAGCAATCGGTGACAGAGATTGAGTCACGTAAGGAATATAAATTCAATATGTATGGTAGTTTATACTTCCCTTTTCATATTGCAACTTCAAAGTTTAATCCATGTGCCGGTAGATCATATCTTAGTTTCATATTAGTAAAACCCGACTTGTATAAAAGACCACCGATTTCCATTACAGATATAATCATTTTTCATTTATGGTTTATGATTGTGATCAAAGCTTGAATCCTATCATTTTCCTTTTAAAGTTGTCATGATCTTTGAAAGTCTTTCATATTTCCATTGCAAAGTTTGTTGTTTCCTTATGTGGTATTATGACAACGATAAATGCTTGAAGTCTGTCGAAATCCATTGTCAATTGACGTCTTTCCTTTTGTGATAACGTTACAATGATTTATACATAAGCTTGATAATTTCTTTCGTCCATATAAATATCCGAATATGTAAAATTTCTCTAAAACATTTATGGTAAATGGCAAGAAAGTTACCATCCCAGTTGGAAATCAATTGCATCCTGATATAATATAAATAACTAAGAGTGAGATATTGAAACCAGTTCACCAAGGAATTCACCAGGTGAAAATGCCAATATATGGTGAAGAAGGTGAAGTGTTATGAGGGAGTTATAGTATGATAACACCTAGGAATCACTGGCTTGGAGGCCTGAATAAGGTGAGAAAGTGTAGAGAACTTGCAAATTGAGGTTGACATCAGTATTCATAAATATAATACATAAAACATTACTTTAGCTCATGCATGCTCCACTCATGAAGAATGTTGTCAATTTTGAGATCTTTAAAGAACATAATCATAGAATGTGAAATGATGGTTGTATGTAATCTTCTTGAATAATTGATAGAGTTGTTTGCTCTGAGAAAATCCGAATACCTAGGACTCACCTGGCTGTGTAGCCAAGAAGATGGGTGATGAGGTGTGAGAAAGGAATCATTAATAATATGAATCAATATCAGATATAACATGCTAATGCTTATCACTTTAAATATGAATAATTAATAGTTCATGCATATTCCTGTTAATGTGATCTCCTATTGCCAAGTCATATGGTGAGTTAACTACCAAGAAGCCCAGTAGATGGCAAGATGACCCTTGCCTATTCCGAGTAGGGAGGACCTTTCTCGTTAGAGATTGTGTGGGGATAAAGTTGTGGTCCGAGGTTGGGTGGTTAAGCCCCTGACAATGTTTCACCCCTCCTCAACATGTTGGAAATGCATCAGATAGAGATAAGCTAGCATTCAATTGTTTATCGGAAAACAGGTAATATTACTTTTATTTATGAGGAGGTAAGATTAAATTGAGTTATTTCATTGTTACTGTTATTTTACACCTAGATATAAGAGATAGAATCATGGATTGCTTTCATTTATATGAATATCGAGTATAAGCATATTTCTAATCTTGAGACACTGTCACAATTAAGTAATCGAAAGGAAAGGATTCCTGAAGCACAAAATTGATGGAGTGATGACTGGAACCCTAAGTGATACAGTGGGGCTCAAAAGCCCTAATTGAATCCGTGGTATTGAAAGCCCTATTTGAATCTATGGTGTTGGAAGCCCTATTTTAAATCAGTGGTATCGGAAGTCCTAATTGAATCCGTGGTTGCAGAAGCCCTAAGTGAACCCTAAATGAACCAAAGGTAAACAATGCCCTAATTCATACAGTGGTATGTGATGCCCTAATTTTATATAATGGTATTTAATGATAATCATCATTTGATTTTGGTTTAACAATATTGGATAGAAGTCATTTTTGTGGTATTGTTATAGAGGTATTTGTGGACTAACCCGGGTGGTTACAGAAGTATCCCTAGTTGATTTCAATCACAATTTTCCGAGGTATGTGGTTTTAATTTCTATAGTAATGTCATTTGATGGTGTTTTTAAGTTTTTAGTTAAGAAATTTTGTCTAACTGATTTTTAACAGTAAATCTTATTCACATGAACCTGAATGATATAATTGTCTTCCTATGAAATGAAGTAGTAACTGTATTCTTTGAGTAAGATAGATGTTAATTTAGACTCAAGAAAACCGGATGACATAGTACAGGAACCCACCCAAAAAAGAATTTGCCCAAATCTAGAATCCGAACCTTAACCAAACTAGGTCGACTACCTAAGATAAAAAAGAGTATTAATACTTAAATATTGCTTGTACTTTTGAATTTTCATGTGTAATGGCATTTTGAGACTTGACCATATTTATTTCTGCATATTATGGGTAGGTATTTAAATATTCTATTTATTGGAAATTATTAGCATGCGTGTTCTTATAATTTATAATTTTGAACATGTATGTATGTATTTTCACACCCAAACCCAAGTTGGAAAAATTGTACAGCCGTATCTATTCCAATACTCATACTCACATGTATACTTGAATTGGTAACTTGGATCTCGAAATAGGAAGTTAGTTTTAGCACATTTCATGATTCATTCCTATTCCCAAGAAAACATCTCTAACAAGCTTCAAGAGTTTTTATCCTTAGAGAATCACGCCTTGCATATTTTCATTAGCTCAACAGAGGTCATATGTCTTGTGGGTTAGTCTTTGGTCTAGTGATAGCTTTCAGGATATGATGTACATTGGATAATATTGTTTTGTTTAAAATTTATTTATTTTCATTTGTACTCCATCTTGTTAAGGATATCTCTAAGAACACCCTCCCAAGCCTAGCTAGGCCCATAGCTTAGGAGAGATTATTTATTCTCAATAATTGGCCTATCACCGCTTATTCTTTGTTGATGACTTGATTTATCCACCCTTCAAGGATAGCATTTCCCTAGCCTTGGAGTAAATTAGTCCATCTGGAAATGTGAGCCGTGATTTCAAGGCCCAACATGTCCCACTATATAATGACATTGTGATAATCTCTTTAATAGCTGGATCTAAAGTGATAGAAAAGATTTCGTAATCCCTTCATGATGCAACCATGGAAGGAAACCTTGAATTTTGCAAGAAATACATGCAAACTAGAGGAGATTTCCTTGGAAGGACCTTATAGAGGGTATACTCTAAGACATCAAGAAGTGGAGTATTTGTCAACAGAATAAAACAGAACATGTTTCTCTTGCAGGATTACTACAGCCATTGCCTATTCCCAGTCAAAAGAGGGAAAGTATATCAATCAACTTCATCACAAGCCCTTCACATGTAAATGGAAATTATTTTATATATGTTGTAGTGGATAGATTAACTAAATGCACGCTTATTTGTTATTTCCATCAGAATCAAAGCACACAAAATAGATAATTTATTTTTCAAAGAAATCTTTAGATTGCATGGATTGCCTAAAACTATTCTCAGCGACAAGGATACTAGATTCCTTAATTTCTCTTGGTACAAAATGTTTTTCTTGATTGACACCAAGCTTATTCCTGGTACTACTTATCACTTACAACCCAATGGACAAACAAAATAGTCCATAAATGGGTTGACAGATATTAAGCAATATATTGCATAGATCAACAAGCACCATGAGTCAAGTGGTTGCAACTCAGAGAATATTGCTACAATACCAACCATTACATGTCCATTGATAAGGCCCCTTTTATGGATTTGTATGGATACTCCCAGATTTGGTTTTCTCTAACAGCAAGGTACCATTAGCTAGTGGCCAGAAATGCTATTTTAAGGTCCCTCAAGAATCATTTACAACAAGCTCAAAATCAACATAATTTTTTATGTAGATTAACACTATATTGAAAGGCCATTTGAGATTGGAGACATGGATTTTCCATGCCTATAGCCTTAAAGGAAAAAGTCTATTGCCATAATGCTCTAAAACTCAAATTGATTTTCTAGGGATCTTACAGATATATGAGAAAGGTCAGTGAAGTTGATTATGAGTTGGAATTGGAAAAAAATGGTAGAAATCACAATGTTTTCCATCTGTCTTGCCTCAAAAGAGCACCTAGACAACATATCACACATCTATAGAGTTACCACCATTGACTGGTGAAAGAAACCTCACTTGGTGTCAAAGACTATCATTGATGCAAAGGAGAATAAGCTAAGGAACAAGACAGTTACAGAGTACTTGGTTTTCTTGAGGAACCTACCAGCAAAAAATGCTATATGGGAGGGAGTAGAGATTATTGAGCATCCAACTTTGCATTACTTGTTGACAAACAATTTAAGGGTGGACTTGTGATATAACATTTTAATTAATTAACTCATGTGAGTCCCATCCTTATTTTGCCAATAAAGACATAAAAGAACTTAATTAAAGGAACCATGATTTAGTAGCAACAAATAAAATTAAAATAAATAACATAGGGGTGTGGGTATGCATAAAAGGTTGTTGTAACACAAAAGACATTGTCAGCTTCTTAAAAACAAATTCTACGACAAAAATGACTGAAGAGTTACAAGATAAAGTGGGGCAATTTTTAGAAAAGAATCCAATTAATTTTTTATTTCTTATCTTTGAGAGGGAAATCAGGGCCTTTTGATGCTATATGCTGGGGTGCTTCTTGGTCTTTGAGAGCCTATTTAATTATTCAGTCTTTTCTTTCATAGTTTGAGCCTTTTGTTTGGCTATGGAATTGAGAATAAAAATGGTTAGATCATAGAGAAGAAAGGACAAAGCTCCTTTGGTTTACTAGAATTTGAAGGCTGAAAATACTTTGATTTTCTGAGAGCAATCTCACAAAATTGGTGAATAATAATATTTCCTAGGCGTATACTTTCACCTCACCCTCATAGGATCTTGATCATTAGAAAGTGGTAAATGTTTTACAATAATAGCTGTTGAGGATACTACAGCTCACATGTATTGGTTCAAACAAAACTGGAAATACTGACTGATCTAAGAATGGATTCAAGGTGGGGCTTTTCTTTTATGAATGAAGCCAACCATTAAATAAGACATCAGCAACCTCGAGACTGAAACAATATTCATTTTAGCCTCCATGAGGACAACATAGTGTTCTAACGATTGGAAGGTTTGGATCTCCTCAAGAGAAACTATAGACATGCTTTTTGTGTAAGATGGGGGATCCACCTTTAAATTATGCACAAATACACTCTCAAGTGAGGGGCAGCTGTCTTGAACATAATTACAAGACTCAGACTCGGGAAGCTAGTTTCGGGCTCAGACTCAAACTCAGCATTCATACTCCGCAAATTGAAAATCCCAAGAAATTCAAAGACTTTTGAGGATTGAAAACTTTTTTCATGCATCATTTAGTCAATTAACATCAAAGACACAATACTTGAGACAAATAAAAGCTACTTAGCACACATCACAAGTTTACATTGATTGCATAAGTATAAATGCAAATTTCTGAAGGAAATAAGTTAACTGTTAAGCTAGTTACTAAATAACAACTTAGGAATATAAATAGTTTCATTGTCAAATGTCTACAATATTCATCATTTCACTAAGCTTTATAGGTTTCATAGTGGGTTGCTTTATTATCTTCTTTTACTACTGCTTTCCACATCTTCCCTATCTCTTTTCTTTAGCACTACAACAATACCATTAATATTGTGCATTTGCCCTCTTTCAAATCATGGAGCTTCTAATTTGTACTAGATGACCTTGACATAGATGCATATATTATTGTCTGCAGTTGATCTAAGGACTGCTTACTGATAATTGCACTTTATCTTTCCACTGCTACATATCTTCTTGAACACTCTTCATTAATACCCATTATCTCAATTAATGTTGTGACTGTGCTTCTATCTTGCTGTTCTTGGATCTTTTATGCATATCATTGTTTTGAACAACAATCTCATATCATACAACAGTTCTTGATCATTCTTTGCTCCCAATATTGTTATACCTCCTGTGTTATGCATTGTATCGACTACTGTGATCCACTCTATTTATGATCTTTTTTGATACATTTATTTCTACATATTTATGGAATGTGTGTTATTCACTGTCCCTTTATCTGACTACTGTCCGCCTTGTGTCTGTATCATGACAATAATGTATCCTTATATCAAAACTTTTGTCCATGCTATGATACCACTGCTAATATCATGAATTATTCCCTATGACTGTAAGAATGCTTCCATATGCTTCATTAAATGTTGTATTTTGTATTTGTGATTGCAAATGATGGAATGACCTTCTAAGGTTTTGGAGAAGGGATGTAAGACAAAGAGAATAGTTAAAAACAATTAAAATTTGTTCATTTTTTACTTTAGGGCTCAGCTGGGTGCGGCAGACTCCTAGCCACGGGACAACAAGTCAGTAGAGTCCATGAACTTTGTGAGTCCTGGAAGGACTCGGTCAAGTCAAAGTGTAGAGGCAAAAAAACCCTAGAGCCCAGTCTTGGCTCAAGACTCGTAGAGTCTTGTAACTATAGTCTTAAATGCTCCAAAACATGTCATTTCATCTTCCCCTTCTGCATCTGATCTGTTATGCTCATTGTCAACGACAAGAGCCAGATCATGTGCCACCCACATTTTTGCACTAGATAAAAAAGACTTAGACTCGGCAAGCTGAGTTCGGTCTCGAACTCAAGCTCGGTGCCACACTCAACAAGTACTCAACAAAATGTAAAACCCAAGAAATTCAAAGATTTTTAAAAATTTAAAACTTTTTTCATGCAATACTTAGTCAATTAACATCAAGGACACAATAATTGAGATAAATAGAAGCTACTTTCTACAGAAAGCAAGTTTACATTGATCACATTAGTATAAATGTGAATTTTTGAAGGAAATAAGTTAACTATTAAACTAGTTACTAAATAATACCATAGGAATATATATACTGTCTTTGTCAAATGTCTACAATATTCATCATTTCAGTAAGCCTTATGGGCTTCAAAGTGGGTTTCTTTACTATCTTCTTTTACTACTACTTTCCACATTTTTCCCATCTTTGTTCTTTAGTGCTGCAATAGTACCATTAAAATTGTGCAGTGTCCCTCTTTCAAATAATGGAGCTTCTACTTTGTACTAGGTGACCTTGACATAGATGCATACATCATTGCCTTTGATTGATCTTGGGACTGCTTATTGATAATTGTACTTTATCTTTCCACTGCTACATATCTCCTTGAACACTCTTTCATTAACACCCATTGTCTTAATTAATGTTGTAACTGTGCTTGTATCTTGTTGTTCTTGGGTCTCTTAAGCATATCATTGTTTTGAACAACCATCTGATATCATATGACAGTTCTTGATTATTCTTTGCTCCCAACATTGTTATGCCTCCAGTGTTACGCATTGTATTGACTACTGTGATGCAATATATTAACAATATTTTTTGAAACACATTGCTATATATTTATGGAATGTCTGTTATTCACTGTCCCTTTATCTGACTACTGCCTTCTTGAGTCGGTATCATGACAATAATGTATCCTTTTATCAAAACTTTTGTCCATGCTATGATACCACTACTAATATTATCAAATCTTCCCTATGACTGTAAGAATGCTTCCTTATGCTTCATTACATGTTGTCTTTGTGCTTGCAAATGATAGAATGACCTTCTAAGGTCTTAGAGAAGAGATATAAGCCAAAATGAATCATGAAATAATAAAGACAATAAAAAATTGTTCATTTTTTGCTTTAGGGCTCAGTTGGCTGTGGCAGAGTCCTTGCCACGGGACTCGTTGAGTCGGCAGAGTCCATAGACTCTGCGAGTCCCGGCAAGACTCTTTAGGACTCAGCCAAGTCAAAGTCTAGAGGCCAAAAATCCCTGGAGCCCTAACTCAGCTCGAGACTCACAGAGCCCTGTAACTATGATTATGAGTTTACCAAAATTGAACTCTCACCTCTTTTTGTTTAAAAGAAATGTGAGGAAGAACTGGAGGAGAAAAGAAGGTTAAGAGAGATATACAATATACATTGCTTATGGTTTTTCAATATAAAAATAAAATCACGTGCAAGATTTTAAACATAAGTAAATTTACTCCATGAAATTAACATGTTAATAGGTCCATGAAAGTGTAGTTTAACAACATCTCTGTTGTCATCGATGCAGAGTTTTTGAATGCCCCATACAGTTTACTAACTCTCAAAGTGTTACAGGTGGTAAAAACATTTCATCTCTATTTTTTAAAGGAGAAAACAAACATGAGTATTGCTTCTGAACACTTGATCAAGCAGCAAGCATCAAGAGCCTTCGAACTCTATTCTGGTTGTGTAACCCAAATGTCCATTTCTAAAAGCACACGTCATATATGACCTACATATTTTGAATACATAAGTGAAGGATTTGTATGATGTAGAGTAGTTATGTAAGAGATCTTAATTTAATGAGTTGAACACATGCATGTTTCTTTTTCACTTTTTTAAGAGAATTTTGTTAGGATGCGAGAAGCAGACAGCTCCTAACTGGAACCCCTTAGCCACATCACGATGGTCCTTTGTTAACCATGAAATTCCATAGAAATTGAAATTAGGGATGCATGGAAGCTATATTTTCTCTACCATTTAGTACTTAACCTACATTTCTAGATAAACCACTCTCAAAAATTATTTTGCATAGATAACTTACCTGTGCACTTGAATCACATCTTGAAGACACCTTTTTCTTCTCCAACAAGCTTCTGTAATGTAAATTGCTTCCCTTTACATGAGCTCTTCATATCAATAAACGCTTTCCAGATTAAGCTTCAATGTTGTCCACTTGAGGTTCTTCTGAAGCCATTATTGAGCTAAATGGCAATTTATAGTTTTATTTATTGCATTTAAAATATGGCATTTTAATGGTCTTCAACAGTCAATTTCGACTGTCCTCAATCTCTATACATGAAACGAAATTCCTCCCCTTTTGCATATTTGTGGTTCTTCTCTTTGTTTTATTGACTCCCTTTTCTGGATTTTCATTTCTCTTGCATTGAGAGTATTCAGCCTTCAAAAATTCTTGAAACCCTCCTTGTACTTGGTGCACTAATAACACTGCTGTTCACCTTTTTCTCCATTCGTTGTCAGCTTTTAAAGCATATTAGTATGGGTTATCTACTGAATGCAACTTCACCAAAAGTCAATTCATCCAGAGATCGAAATGCAGACTATTAATATACTTAAATGCTACTTCTTCGTCTTCTTAAAGGCTAGTCTTGATTTAAAGCCTAAAAAAATATAATAACATTTATCTAATATTCTGGAATATGGTAGTTAGAAAGGAAACTTAATTCTTTCATATGTGCCCAAATCTTATTCTATTTTGGCCTATTTTCTTCTCCCACGCTGAAAAGACATCCCAACAAATGGCAGCATATTGTTTTATTTCTGCCACTGAAAGCTTCATACTCCAAGGGTCATCCTCCTCAATATTCTCCATTTTAAGTTACCTCCTCTGCTGCCATAATGCTGAAGACAACAAACCAAAAGTGATTTTACAAAAACTATTAACAAACCGTGAACTGCATGTCCCAAAGACTTCCAATATTTTCTTAAATTTCAGTAACCAATAGAAAAATAGTTCAAGATTTTATTCTTCTCAAAATTTTGAAACCTCTGCTTAACCTCTCAATAGGTTGTGCAAAGCCTGCTTCAGTTCCTCTATGTTCTGCATCATGACGCTTCAGACTGCAACGTACTTCAAGAGCTTCTGATCTCTTCAATAAATCTTCAAGAATATTCACTCCATGACCTTCATACCCCACATCCAACGATCCCATGTGAGACATTTTACATGCTCTATCCTTTTCTCCAGGACAAAAATCCCAAACGAACTTCCTTTTTCTTCCCCTTCTCAGAGCTTTCTGTTACTGTGACACAAACAGATATAGCCCATTCGTAGCTGTCATTTTCCTTCCTACTCACTCCAACCTCAATATCCGCGAACTAATATATCCAACAACATCACCCACCTCAAAGTCAGCAAAGCAATCTATCGGACAACGAAAACAAGCCTCAAAGTCAGCACGCTAATGCATCAACGAAAGAGATACTACAATAAACGAGGAACATTTATAGGAAATTGAATTTTAATATAAGGGCCATGATCAACAGGCTCAGCAAATTTATTCATTCACAGCAGCAGAAATATCAATAAGGAAGAAAGCCTTATCATTTACCGCCATTAAAAGCATATTTCCATTTCCTTCAGCTAATTTATATTCAACTTTATATTAAAATTGAAATTTAAGTGTCTGGGGTATTTGGTCTATTGGTGGATAAATGGAAGATTACTGCAAAAATGGCAGGTTTCGGTCATAGGGCTACCTGTAGGCGGAAACTCCCGGAAATGATACCAACTCTTGGAAAGCTCTACTTTTACTGCACCTGCAGGATTTGATGTCTGTCAATAACAACACTGGATATTGCTAGTTGCAGACTGAATCTCGTAAGAATGACACCCAAATCTTGGGAACGCCCTATGACTTGTAAGAATAACACTTGATCCTAGGTGCTGCTACCTACAGGCTGTAACTCCCTGATCCTCTTATAGTTGTGGGCAGTTATTGTTATACACAAGCTGTAATGTTTAAAGAACACTAAACCTGGTAATTTCCCAGTCTTAGGACTAGGCGCAGGCTGCGATCCCCATGAGTGATGGCTGGTCCTGCGTTTCCAGCCATTTGACACCCCTTCTAAGAAAATTCATGTTGACTTATTAAAACAAATTAAATTGCAATTAAACTTACAAAAAGATAATTATCCATACACTACGAGAATTTTGCCCAAAAAGTGTGATTACATCGGTTTTTCCCTATACTGCTCAATTATTATCAACTAATTGCATCTGTAGAGTCAAAACTTTACATAGAAGCAGACAAGTAGCATGATCGAAAATAATAGCATTTTTTTCCGCAAGCCATTATATCCATAATTGATAAAACCTTTAAATCTCTTAAATAATATATTTTCTTTTACCAGGTAGACGTCGCTAATAATGGCTCCGAGAATTGGAGTGCCATAGCACGCCATGGTAAAGAGATGAAGCATTTCTGTCGCCTTTAGCTCAGAGAGGCCCAGACGATCTGCGAGAAACAAGGCCAGAATTGCCTTGAGGCCATAGAAGGAGAATCTCTCACAGAATTCGTTCCAGAATATGAATTTAATGGATGGCGGGAACAGCTTCCATTCTCTGAAGGCTCCAATTGGAGTCTCTGTTGCTTCTAAAAGGGGTGTTTCTGTGGGATTGCTCTTGATGTTCGCCATAGCTTGCTGCAACTTTCCTTCACAGCAAGAAAGACATACTCATGAAGGGTGAAGACACCAAATTATTGGCAAACGTGAAAGAGACGGTATTGTCTCTGCTCGATACGATAGAGTCCACCTAAATACTACAGTGGCAGCAAGCATTCTAAATGCGTAATATTGTAAACTTTTGAAAAAAATTAAATTTATAGTGGTTAACCAAGTTAAAAAATAAATAAACTATAGCTTATAACTGAAGTGATAAGCACATTTATTTGCCTATAATATGTATAAGTCTCGTCCATCAATAAACTAAAATACTGAAATAAGTTTCTATAGGGTGCAATAGTCAAATCATAATTTTAATATAGGTAAGTCTCGTCGATCAATAAAACAAAATAATAACATAAAATTGTATTTATATCAATAGGGTGCAATAGTCAAATCATAATTTAAAAACAAATTTTTATTATATTAATAGGGTGAAATAGTAAAATCATAATAGTATAAATTTGTATTTGATGCAATAGTCAAAATACAATAAATTTTGATACAATATTCATTGGTAAATCTTCATATGAATTATTACAACAATCATAAACTATCTATATTGTTAAATTTGTAGATTGCTTTTTATTTAGTATGTTAAAGTCTTAGTAGAATATTCATATATACTTTGAATAAATAATCTTGTTATATTTCTAACCCAAGCCTACATACCAAGAGATATTTTCCATAGCAAGTCAAATTGTGATATTGCTATCATGATTTAGCTATGTAGTTTTTGAGTCAAACTCATTGACCCATGGTTCATGAGTAGTGATTCATACACAAATCCATCTCTCATTAGAATAAATGGAACACCTAGCACTCATTGGATCTGGGTGATGCTCACAGAGGTGAAGTACCAAGACTTCTCAAGAGGTTATCTATCCTAGTTTTACTCCAACTTGATAGAGCTTAACTACATGGAGTTTCCTCCATGGTTAAACCCACTCTACTTGCAGCCCTATTTGCAAAACCTTCACCAAGTGTTGTGCCTTATGAACCATTCATTAGAAAGCCCCTTAAGCTCATCAATTAATAAGTAGTAGATATTTTCCAGAACAAGTCAAATTGTGATATTTCTATTAGGATTTAAATGTGTATCTTTTGAGTCAAGCTCATCAACCCATGTTTCATGAGTAGTGTTTTATATACAAATCCATCTCTCGTGAGAATAAATGGAACACTTAGCATTCATTGGATCTAGGTTATGCTCACAGAGGTGAAGCATCGGGACTTCCCAGAAGGTCACCCATCCCAGTACTACTTCAACTTGAGTGCACTTAACTATAGAGCTTCCTCCATGGTTAAACCCACTCTACTTGCAACCCCATTTGCAAAACCTTTACCAAGTGGTGTGCCTTATGAACCATTCGTTAGAAAGCTCCTTAAGCTCATCAACTAATAAGTAGGAGATATTTTCCACAATAAGTCAAAATTGTGATATTGCTATCAGGATTAATTGTGTAGTTTTTGAGTCCAACTCATTGACCCATGGTTCATGAGTAGTGATTCATACACAAATCCATCTCTCATGAGAATAAATGGAACACTTGACACTCATTGGATCTAGGTGATGCTCACAAAGGTGAAGCACCAAGACTTCTCGAGAAGTCACCCATCCCAATACTACTCCAGCTTGAGCATGCTTTACTATGGAGTTTCCTCTAGGGTTAAATCCACTCTACTTGTAACCCCATTTGCAAAACCTTCACCAAGTGTTGTGCCTTATGAACCATTCATTAAAAAGCCCCTTAAGCTCATCAATTGATAAGTAGGAGATATTTTCCACAACAAGTCAAATTGTGATATTTCTATTAGGATTTAACTCTGTAGCTTTTGTGTCAAACTCATTGACTCGTGGTTCGTGAGTCGTGATACATACATGAATCCATATCTTGTTAGAATAAATGGAACACTTAACACTCATTGGATTTAGGTGATGCTCACAGAGGTGAAGCGTCAAGACTTCCTAAGAGATCACCCATATTCCCAGTACTACTCTAGGTCTAGTGCACTTAACTATGGAGTTTCTTCCATAGTTAAGCTCACTCTACTGCAACCTCATTTGTAAAAGCTTCACAAAGTATTATATTTACTGCATACTCATGTTATATTTACACATACTAAAAATAAATAACTAAAATAAAAATTAAACTCTAAAAATCAATCTACAATTTTTTTATGTTAACTTTGTTAAATAATCATTATCCATACAATTGAAAAGAACTTCAACATTATATTGATATATATTTTAAAACTAAATTCTTATATATTTGATTAAAATTACTTAAAAATCAATTAAGTATTTTAAAAAAAAATTATACTTCTTTATGTTAAATTAAATTTTAAATTTTTTTTTAACAATTCTATTTATATATCAATCTTAAAACTAAACTGGTATATTATTCACAATTAATTTTTAAATATTTATCACAAATATTGATGTGATTCTTAAATAATTATATATTAATTATTTACAAATTTACTTTCATAATATAAATTAGAATAATTAGTGGATAGGTTTTTAATGTGGGATCACCCTCATATTTTTTGACTAGAAAATTTGTCTCATACCATGAACCTACTTTAAAAGCTACAAAACAACCTTTTAAAAACCGTAAAATTGTTTCGTAATGATCAAAAAATCTTTTCACGTTAAGAAAATGATGCTTAACATCATATATTTCCATTTTTATTTGAAAAAGTATTTTTATCTATTTTTTATTTAGTAAATAAATCATTACTAATTGTCTTTTTATTAATTTTAAAATCCAACAAAATAAAAATGTCCTTAACTAAAAATAACAATTTCAAATAAACAATAAATACTAATATTGTACAAAATAATAGAATAATTGTATGAAACTCAAAAGTTATATTGTTTTTTGTGTAAAAATGATATGTGATAATGGAAAAAAGTATTGTAAGTATAATGATTATATATATTTTTTAAATTATATAGTTTATTTATTCTTTAACTAAATTATTCCTAATAAAAGTAAAAATATTTTTTTTTATCTTTTTTATTAATTTAAATAATCATTACAAATTCTCTTTTTTATTAATTAGAAAATAATAATATTTTTGAGTGAGTAAAATAGAAATAATATAAATGCAATGATAAAATCTTTAAATTAAAAGAAAATTACAATAATATGTTTAAGTTTTTATATACTAAATTTAAAATTACTTTTTATATTAAAAATTAAATAAGTCTTTTCTCAATATTTTTATTTTCATTAAAAAATATGTTTAATTAATAAAAAAAACTATATACTAAATTTAAGATTACTTTTATAGTAAATTTTAAAAAAAAAATTCAAAAAAAAAATCTTATATTTAATTAATTAAAAAATTTACATAAAACTAACATAATACTCCTAAATCTTTATAATCATAAATAAAAATAGATTTATATTAATTGAAAAAATATAATTAAATGTTTTATAACAATAAAATTCAAAAATGTTTGTTATCCATTTTTTATTAATTAAAATAATTAGTAAAATTGAATTTTGACAATAAAATAAAAATATTTATTTTTATCTATTTGTTAATAATTAAAATAATCACTATAAGTATACATCAATGTATCTAATTATAGGGGCTAGATGGTAGTTTAGCAAGGCTCAACTCTAATGGGCTCTTTTTGTTTCTTTTTGAGATCTTATGTACATATCTTAAGGACAATTAACATAATATAGATATGGCTGAAATCTTGTTCTCTACTTGTTATTTTTCATGTATATTCAGTCTCATTCTTATGGTCTTTCTTCTCTCTTCATTCTATGTTCTTTCGTCACCTTCTTCTCTTTTCTCTAGTCTCCCACTCTATTTCCTCTTGTCTTTTTCCTTTAGCTATGTATATCTTCTTGCTTTGCCCCTTCCTTTCTCTTCCCTTCAGCCTCTAGCTTCTCTTGCTCTAGCTCTTGTTCTCTCTCGGCCCATGTCCTCCTTAGTCTCTCTGGCCAGGTTTTCTCTCCTATCCTTTTCCTTTTTTTAAATATTTTTTATCCTTTCTTACCTCAACCATATATGACTTGCCTAACCTTCAGCTAGCTTAGGTCCTAGTGTTTTGTTTGTTCTCCCATTCCTTTTTGGTTCGGTATTTTTTTCTTTTTTGTCTTTCTTTTCTTTAGCTTAATCCAATTAGCTCGTTTGCTTTAAGTGGATATTGGTTATTCTTGTTCATAGACCAGTGGGTTATTGAATTTTTTCACATGCTCAAAGAGATAGATCTGGTATTATTAGCTTATTCTATTATTTAAGTTATTAAATTATCATTGATTAATAATCTTCTCTTTTCAGTTGCATATAAGTTGGCCTAAGTAGTCAAAGATTTAGGGTTAATTTTCATTTTCAGAACACTTTAATTTCAGGTTAAGATAAGTTTAATGATTCTTATATATATTCTACTCTAGATTGTTAACACTAATTTCTGTTTTGTCTGGCACTCCATATTCCTATGTTAGGATCAATATCGAGTTAGCGTAGCATCAATTGGGTAATCTGAAGCATCTTTGTTCCTTCTCTTTCCTCTTCCCCAATCTTTCTTTTTTGAGGTTGATCCCTATTTGTGAACCCTTATAAGATAGTTCTAGATGTACCTCGGACTTAGGTCTCCAATATGAATTCCATCATTGAACTGATAGAACCTTTGTCTCAAATCGCATTTGACGAACCTATTTTAGAATGACATCTTTTGGATGTCTTACAAAATTCCCATTCTCTGATTAAGAGAGCAATATTCAGAGTCTTAGGAAAGAAATTTGTAAATAACATTTATTAGTATCAAGTCTGTCATGTTCCTTGTCATGACATGCTTGTTGGAATCGGACAAATCCAATATTGTGTCCTTATGTAAGTGGCTTTTCAAACCAGAGTTTCTCAAAAACATAGGCAAAGTTGTGGCTTGTATTAGAAATGAAATATACATTTACAAGCCTTGCCATTATGAAACTCCTATTGAAAAATGACAACTCATACCTCTTTATGCATTAGTGTTATCCCTTGACTCCAATAGGTTGATAAAATGGTTTCCTATTGTCAAAAGGAATCTTACCTTTCTGTTTATATTCTTTCATATTCATTTGGTGTATTGTAACAATTGGATGGGTATATATTTAAAAGAAGAGGAAATTGAAGCTTGGGAGGGGAATTCCTCACTAGATGCAAGTCTGCTTGAATTACCATTTTTTCCTAGTGAGGAAGAAGTGGAGGAAAACATTACTTCCTGCCACAAAACTAATCTGATCTTAATCGAAAAAAGAATTACTCTAATAAATTAGGGTCAATATTAGATTGTGTTTATCTTTCACACTTTCTCAATAGATATTTAAATAGGTTAAACATATTTTGTGTTAAATTTGATGATATAGAGTAAGCCAACTTACATTTGTATTTTGTCTTTTAATCAATTTTGAACTAAACTAACTTTGCTTCGGGACAAAAGAAAGTCATTAAAAGATCATAATGGTATCACTATATTAAATTAACAAGCATCTATATTTTGAGACAACTACATAGCTACAATCCAAAATGTTAAATCAAACCATAAGATTTTTCCACTACAATTGTAGGAGTTGATGAAATCCAACTCCACAGTCGCCAAGATCACCTGCATTGCAAATAGCTTGCTGAAGAGAAACCTA
Organism: Cupressus sempervirens; assembly: GCA_028749045.1. Classification (NCBI taxonomy): domain Eukaryota; kingdom Viridiplantae; phylum Streptophyta; class Pinopsida; order Cupressales; family Cupressaceae; genus Cupressus; species Cupressus sempervirens. The sequence goes on from CM053787.1 coordinate 328,854,678, forward strand.
AGGAGCAAGAGCTTGAAGAAAAAAAAGCAAGAGAAAATATTTCACAATAAGAAAAATGAAATTTCTATGTGAATGGATGAATTTACAATGAGAGAGAGACCACTTATAAAGGCCTCAAGGAAGCTTGTAGAACAAGCTGGAAGGAGGTAGAAGATAAGGTTGACAACTAAGCACTCTTCCACAAAAAAGTGGAACATGCTAGAAAGGAACAAACTCTCGTGTTGTCAACAACTCATCATTACAACCAATAACTACTAAATATTAAATAAATGCATTAACCTAAGTAAGCTTAAGTAAATAGAATAAATAATAAATAATTAATTAATTATTTACTCTAACACCCCTCCTTAAGTGCAACTTAGGGGAATGTCTTAAGCTCACAAAAAGCTAAGAGAAAATGTAAAATGGGTCCCAGCAACAAGGCCATGTTAGGTACCCATGTACAATGCAAAGAAATACAACTTCTAAAAATGGGGAAAGAGGGAAAACCATGTGGGAAAAATCCTCCCCCAAAAAGAGGTAAAAACAACATGCAGAAAAAAAACATAAAGTGAAGGAAGGAAGGCCTCAACCAATCCCCCCAAAGACAACTTCCATCAGAAAAGAGTCAAGAGACCCACTCAAAACCACAAGTACAACCAACCCCCCCATGACAGATACTAAAGCCTCCCCAGAATAAAGGAGCCCCTGAAGGAGGGATCAAACCAATGCAACTCCAATATGGAAGAAACAAGGGTACATAACAAGGGAATCCTTGAATGAGAGGCAAATCTAGAAAGCCTTGTTGATGCCTAGAGGAGAATGCATGAGAAATCGAAAAGGGAATCCCTAAGGCAAGTGTGATGACACTGTCATGAATGTCCATTATAGAATTCACAACAGGTGCACCTGGAGGCTTGATGAACGAAGCTGGAGGATCAAGCAAAGCAAAAGAAGAAGAATCCTACTGAAGAGAAAAGTCTTCAACTGGATATGGCATGGTAGTCAAAATAGGGATCTCGAGAATAATACAAAGGTTCAAGTATCCTGACTGCACCACATGATGCTCCTGCAAAAGAGAAGAAGTGTGCTCCAATAATGGAGATGGTGGACCAAAGTGCAAGAAGGTGTAAAGATGAGTGGAAGGATCAATTGCCCTTATAGCAATAAGACCTCCTATTACACAATCTCGAATGAAGACTAAATCAGTAGTGAACTTAACTGTCTTCCTTGATCCACTACATGTAATCTGAGAAATTGAGAGAAGGTTGGCAAACAAAGATGGAACATACAATACATCATTGAATATATACCATCTTGGATGTGAATTGAACCTTTCCTGTAGACTGGTAGTGCAGTGTTAGTCCCCATGAGAATATGAGGAATAGGAGAAGCCTCAAGAGTAGAGAAGACACCTTGAGAAGATGTCATATGGTGAGAAGCACCTGAATCTAGTATCCAAGGAACCTATGAAGGAGATGTAATGGTAGCCTGTAATGCATGAACCTTTCCAATATCTGATGTAGATGGTGAAGATGTGGAAGAAGACTGAAAGGCAAACCCCTGTGAGGTAGAAGAGGATGGAGAAGAAACGGTGTTCTTCTGAAGAAGAGCTTGCAAATCTACAATTTGTTTCTTATAGCCATCAAATCTCTTCTGAAAATAATGTGCCTCATCATGAGATCGTTTCCCACAGTAGGAACAAGTAGGAGTCTCAGTCTTCTTTTTCTCCTTCTTCTTAGAAGATAATGAACTAGTAGAAGAGGGATCCGATATCTGCTCTGACTTCTACTCCTGCATATCCTTGACAAGCAATGCCTTTGACTGTAAACCTAAAAATGTATCCATCTAATTAATTTTGGAGTGTTCATGTGTTAACTGATCACAAAATATCTCAAATGAAGGCATCCTATGTCTATCACCCACGGCATCCATAGTGGAGTAGAAAGTGGAAGAGAAGACCTGATATTGTCCCCTCAACTTTGAGAGTATCAAAAAGATACACTCATCATCTATCTTGGTTTTCCCACATCCTTGCAAAAGTGTACACAAAGATTTGAATTTCATCAAGAAGTCCTCAATGGTGGTCAAGCTATCAACTGTCAAAGAAGTCAACTCTGCATCTAGCTAAAGTGCCTGAAACTCATTCACTTGGCCAAACAAAGTTTGAAATTTGAGCCAATAAGTTCATGGAGTAGTCAAACCATCCAAGTGAAATAGTAGATTGTCTTAAATGTTTAGTGCAATCAATCCCATGACCTCATCCACTTTGTTCCTATGTTGAAGAACTTCAAAAGCTCATGTAAGAATAGGTTGATTCTCATCCAAACATGACCATAAGCCTCTTGACATGAGAAGCCTTGTCATTTGTGCCTTCTAGGTGTGATAGTTGTGTGGCATGAGACGGGTCACAGATGGATTTTCCATTGAGAGAAAGAAGAAGATAAAAGTAGAAGGGTTTTATTCTGAAGTAAATTATAGAAAAGAAAATGCAACCCCCCCCCCCCCCCCAATGTATAAATTGGGCACTCTTTACTTAGTGCAATTACAATAGCCAATTTAGGGCCTATTTTTTAAAGTAATATTTCTATCCATAGAACCTATAATCTAATTGCACATCTAGAAAGTAGACAAAAAAAATGCACTTTCAAAAAAAATGGAACCTGATTATGTGTCCAGATGAGCCCATACAAAGCATTTAAAGTGGCAAAAATTAAAATTTACAAGTTGCAGAAAACTTCAGGAATAGAGATGTCAAACCACCTGCACCAATGTGTAGATCACAAAATCCTACCCCAAAACAAAAAAAATTGCTCAAAAAAATGAGTTCGTATGAGGGAGATATCGTTGTTTGAAAATCACCTCTGTAGTTATTTTTTCTGAATCGCCGCAGTTGCACCTCCAAAAAATAAAGAAAAAAGCCCAAAAAATATTAGATCTATTATACCAAACCCTCTTTCTCCTTTTTCTCCAAATACTAAAAACAAATGCTCTTCCTCCTGATTGAAGAAAAAATCACAAATAAACTAGGGTTTGTGTCTCTGAATCGCAGCTTCAAAAATATCATTTGAATAAGAAGCAGCAGGGAGGCTATGATACCATGGAGGAGTTGATGAAATCCAACTCCGCAGTCGCCAAGATCACCTGCAGTGCAAATAGCTTGCCGAAGAGAAACCTAAGGAGTAAGAGCTTGAAGAAAACAAAGCAAGAGAAAATATTTCACAATAAGAAAAATGAAATTGCTATGTGAATGGATGAATTTACAATGAGAGAGAGAGACCACTTATAAAAGCCTTAAGGAAGCTTGTAGAACAAGTTGGAAGGAGGTAAAAGATAAAGTTGACAACTAAGCACTCTTCCACAAAAAAGTGGAACATGCTAGAAAGGAACAAAATCTCGTGTTGTCAACAACTAATAACTACTAAATATTAAATAAATCCATTAACCGAAGTAAGCTTAAGTAAATAGAATAAATAATAATTAATTAATTAATTATTTACTCTAACAACAGTTTTAAATAGCTTCTATGCTAAAGCATAATCAAGGATATTAGGGATCTACCTTAGAATAAACTTCAAATGACAAAATTGGTAGAAAGGTAAATGAACTTCATTGGAAAAATCTAACACATGAGTACTAATATTTATTTAAAGTTTGAAAGTGATGTTAAGTTATAGGTAATCAAGAAAGGATCACAAATCTAAAGATTTTAACAACCCCATCACTATTTACAGATAAACCTTAAACGAGCAATATAAAGTGAAAGGAAGGCTCTCTGCAGTATTCAAGCATCATTATGTATTCATGAAAAAGTTGTACTATTATGAAGTTCAAAGGAATGTGGATGTAAAATAGATATTATATGTGTACTTTTAAAAAAATAGGGTATGCCCCTTTTAGATATGTATATTAAATAGGACCAAGGTCTCAGGCAACACTGGAGGTTTTCTTCTTTGTTCTTTCCTACCTTTGCCCATTTGAACAGAGAAAATTGTAATTTTTTACTTAATAATATAAAGCATTAGGCTTTAGTCATTTACTGATAGTAGAAAAATCACTATAAGTATTTTTTTTATTTAATAAAAATTTCAAACTTAAAATAAACAATAAAAAGATATTCAAATCTCTTGAATAATAAATACAATAGATTTGTAATAATTGAACAAATATATTTTTATTTTTATTTTGATAATTAAATATATTTAAAAATAAATAAAATTAATATAAATTGTTTATTTTATTAAATAAAAATATCAAAATTAGAATAAATTAGTATAGATATATTAAATAAATCTATTTAAAGAAATGCCAATAGATATACATTATAAAATGATTAAAATCTATTTTACTTCATATATTTATATTTCCATGCGTTTTCGTTCCTTTTAAAACTTATTTAAGTTTTTAATTTTTATTTCTAAAAAATTGATTTTATTTTACTTTTAAATTTTTTTATCAGTAAAAGGTCAAAGCCATTTGATTATATGTATAACAAAAAGGTCATGTATACATCATAATTTACTTTGTTCAAATGGCCACTAGTAGGAAAGAACGGAGAAAAAAACCTCCAGTCTTGCCTGAGACTTTCGTCCTATACAAAATTACATATCAAAAGGGGCATACCCTAGTTTACATAGAGCTAAGTTGATAAATAAATTATATGTTTCAGCATGCTACTTTAGCGATGATGTTCAAGAGTAATACACCATCATTTGATAGAGTTCGGTATTGCATGTCATCCTTCTACTTTCTGTCATGAACTTCAAACTCATTGAAATTATTAGTAAGGGTAAAAATCCCAAAAATCTTATCTTTCTTTGTAACATTAATAAGTTTGTGTAATGGATTTCTTTTTCTCAAATAGTTGTTGCTTTGCCCCATGAATGTGTTTATGTCAAGGGTTCTTTGAGTTAATGGTATGGAAGAATATAATCCTAACTAGTTGTTGTTCATAATAATCTAATTGTATTGAGAGCCCTAGGTTGAATATGTTTCTTATACAAGTGGGACAGTGAGTAAAACATGAATAGTATCAATGGGACTGAACTCTTAATAGATAGGGAAGCACAATTATAACTTAAATCCAAAATATTAATCTTTTGATGCAAATTTAGAATGGGTATAATGATACTAAATATTGCTAGTGTTTTGATGATGATACATAATTAGCAGTCTACTACTATATTTGAGAGAAAGGATAAGCACCCTTCCTCCCTTCCTACAAGCACTCATGTAAGATTTCTTTGAAGCATTAGTATTGTGAGAAAAAAATCTTATTTAGCAACCTTTTGAGTCTAGTTGATATCATTTTACTTAGGTATCATAATCTTAGTTTGAGTTTTATTAGAATAATATAAAATTCCCTTAAACGTATCAAATTTGATGATTCTTTGATGATTTTAAATTGTTATTATGATTTTTACTATTTTTATGTTTCAAATTTCAAAAAAAAATAAAAAATTTATCTGTGTAGATCTATAATGAACAGGTGCTAGCTTTATAATGTGATCCGTCTATGTGATTGATTGAGACAAAGAGAAACTGAAGTGGCAAGATAAAGATAGGATCCAAATCAACGATTGACACAAATGCTCAAAAGAAGATAAAATCCATCATTGAATAAGATCCAAGGATGAATAATAAAAGACACAAGTCCACACCTGATATGAGATAAAATTCAATATCTTACTATATTCAAAGGATCATATAAGATTATATATCTACATAAACATGAAGACAGAAAACCAAAAAGGAAAATACTAAGAAGATCTTGAGCATAACTGTTGAGAAGCCAAAGAACAAGAAAATAACACAAGAAAAATAGAAACAAGAGGATAGGCTACCCAAAATGGTAAAACACCAAGCAAATAAAACTATGAAACAAGCATAACGCTAGGAACAGAGAACCAAAGAACCACTCCAGAAGCTCAAAATAATGAAGGGAGTGAGCCCTACAAAAGTAGCCACCAGAGAAGGACAATCAAGAGAAAAACATAGTTAATCTCCCAAAATATCCTCCATCATGTAGTACCATTCCATGCCCCTCCAGTCAATAAAGATGTGCATGTTGGTGGTGACCAGAAGAAACATCTAGTTGTGGGTGATTTGTTCCATATGCTGCATAAAATCTCTCTTGTCTTACATAATCAAAATAGGGAAAACTTCAATCATCTTATCTCAAACATTGATCTTGCTTCTCTTAGGGATGCAAAGGTCATCATCAATGTTACCTAAGACAACATCTAGTTCACAGAGTAAGGGAACTTTAAAAAAAACCTTACAAAAATCCCTAAGCACCATTCTATCCCTATCCATGTGCAAAATGGTAGCTATAAACATAGAGCCACTATGTTAGAGTTATGCTTGGGCCTATCGGCTAAAGCAAAAAATTCCTCACCTAGAAAGATCTTGATGGTTCAAAGAACCAGTGATCCTTGGATTTGACCATCTTCCTAATTCTAAGGATAGAAATCTCCCCCAAAAATTCCATCTCTCTATGACCAAGCTTCATCCTAATTGACGTGTTCATCTGAGAAACTTGAAAGTTAAAAAGCACAAAAAGGCCACTATTAAACCCCAACAACACATGATAATCTCAATTGTGAATACGTAGACTAAATCTTTAAGTTTCTTCAATAGAAGCCTGGACATCATCATTAGGGGATACCTTCACTTTGGGAGCTCATGCCAAATTTTTTGGAAGATCTTACAACAAGATATTTGTAATTGATCATTGCATTGATATGTCCTTTACCAAGTGTGTTGTCCAAATACTCATGAGTTTCCAAATAGTAGGGTACAAAAACTATATTAAAAGTGATTGGTGGAATGTGTGGAAAGAACTTTTGAAATTTGTAGAGGGAGCCGCAAGTTTCCATGATTAAATCCCTCCTATCTCACTTACCAAAAGCATTTGAATTTGATGATTACAAAGATTAAATAGCATGCATCCACACGTAAATGGATCAACAAAAATGGCTATTTAAAAGTTTTAAAAACTAGGTGAGATTGGACTAGAGCTATCCTAGAGGGTTGCATATTTGGCCAATTATTGCACAGATGAAGATTCATCAGAATTATAGATAGTGAAATTTTGACCATCAGCTCTAAAGTTTGCTAAGTCATCTACTATTTTTTTGCCTTCCCTATATATATATGTTGAAACCTAATCTCTTCAAATTTATCCACCATGTTTAGTGTTGTTTCAAGTTTTGAGTTTGGTGACCAATTAGGCGTGCTACTTTTTCAAACTTCATTAAGAATGATTTGAGGATATGTTTGTTTGCATTGGTGATATAACGTCCTTCACTATGAGGATGGATGGTGAAAATTTCCAAAGGTTGTTATATATTGTGGATTGACTATCTTTTGGCAACCTTTTAAGATGTTCCCAAAGGTTGGAATGGAGAGCTGAAGACTAATTCAATTTCTCCCATATCCAATACCAACATGATTTAGCAAAGCTACACTGATAGAGAAGGTGATCTACCGTATTTGATGCCTTTTTTCTTAAGGGGCATCTCAAAGGACCTTTCAAACCTATTTTGGTAAATCGATCTACTGTGAGGATTCTATTTTGGGACGAATTTCCAAAAAATGATTATTTATGTCTTTAAAGTTTATAATTTTAGCAAGTATTTTATATAGTATTTATTAAATTATTTTTAAAAATATACTTTGCTTATAATAAATATTAATATTTTGACATGTAGATAATTGTCAAATTTAACTTTAAATGGTAAATTTTAGTATTAACACATTCATACCATCCCACTCCACCATTTCTTCCATTTTAGAATGCCTATCAACATTAACCTATCAACCTTAACAATCATAAGATCATAAATCTCTAAAAAAAATATGAAAAAAAAAATTCTTTATTTTGAATTTTTTAAATTTGCATTAAAAACTATGCATAAATCTTCTCATATGTTGAACTTCTGCATATAAATATAGGGTCAAAGTATTTCAAAGAACCACAAATTTGAGAAGACTCACACATTGAAAGGTATTTGACATATTCATGGGTAAGAACAAGAAGATGAGTCCCAATTCTTTAGAAGTTTGTTTTGCGGATTGAGAGCTCTTCGGAATTGGGTGCTCACTTTTTAAGAATAAAATGCTTGATTAGCTTCAATAGCCTGATTCATATTCAAAAATTGGTTGCTTGATTTTTTAATACAAATTGGGCAACCAAACCGACTTGGGCTCTCAGTTTTAAACTAATCAAGTGCCCGATTTGTTAAATTTTAAAAATTAGTTTTTAGACATTTTTTTTGTCATTTTGACTACTACAAATTTGGGATAGTGATATCAAAGAGACGAGAGCCCCATTTTGAGAGCCCTACCATTCACCCAACTAATTTTTTTCAGTATTCCAGGTATTTCTATTTATTTTCTATTATTTTATTTTATTATTTTGAGGAGCTTGAGGATGATAAAAATAAATGTAGTGTATGAAACATAGAATAGGTAAATAAACTATAAAGAAAACATAAACCATTGGTTTAACTGATACTAAAACCATAAACTATAGGTTCAATTTCAATTCAAAAACATAAACTTTAGCTAGAAAACATAAACATTAGCTTTAGGTAAAACAATAAAAACAAAACATGTTAATATTAGGTAAAACAATAAAAAAAACTTCATCACATAGTAAAATCTAAAATTTGAAAATCCTAAACTTAGAAAATGAAAAAACATAAAAAATTGCATTCATTTTGTATTGTCCTCGAGCTCCTCCCTTTCTCTCTCTTTTCATCCCCAAACACCATTTTCTAAAAAGAGAGCGGGGACAAATAAAAAGAGAGGGAATAGAGAGAAACAGAGGAGAGAGAAACAGAGAGGAGAGAAAAAGAGAGAAAAGAGAAAAAAGAGGGATTCCCTCTCTTTCTTCTCTCTCCTCCCTCTCTTTTTTCTCTCTCTTCCCTCTCTTTTTGTCTCTCCTCCCTTTCTCTCTCCTTCATCTCTTTTTCTCTCTCCCTTTCTCTCTCCTCCCTCTCTTTTTCTTCATCTCTTTTTCTCTCTCCCTTTTTCTCTCCTCCCTCTCTTTTTCTCTCTCCTCACTATCTTTTTCTCTCCTTCCTTTCTCTTTCCTCCCATTCTCTCTCATCCCTCTCTTTTTCTTTGTCATCCCTATCTCTTTCCCCACTTTCTTTATCCTCCCTATCTCTTTCTCTCTCCTACCTAGGACCTATATTAGTGATGAACTTCTCATATAAGGATATACAGATGAACAAATTCACTTGTCATAACCATTCATTAAGATAAATTTATCTTACAATCTCTTATATTTTCAACTAAACAACATATCAATGAGCATATAAGATTGGCAAAATTTTGAATTTACTTATCAAGCGTATCATATTTCTTTGTTCATTTGATCATCTTAGGTTTATTTGTCAAGATTTTGTATAAAATATTCCAATCTACTCTAATGATCCTCTAAATTACCTCAATGAATTATTGTTGAGATGAGATAAGCTTTGATCTCATAGCACCTTATAACATAAGATTACCTTGTAAGATTAGATTACCTAATAAGCTTTTGCATTGGTCTCATGATACCTTTGTGGTTATTTTTCATATTCTTGTGTTTCAAAATTAAAAATTTACTTTATAACCATGGTAAGATATTCATATAAAGATCCTAAATATTTGTTTAGATAATTTTAAAATTTCTCAACTTTTTTATCATCTTCACCAAATCCTTTTTTAATTTTATTGTTAACTTATGAAAGTTAGTTGTAAGTCAACTAAGTTAAAGTTGTATAATTACGTAGACTATGGAGTGTAGAACAATATGATATGGTTCTTGAGTTTGGTGACGATGCATAAAATTCTCAAAATGGTTCATACTATCATTCATTAAAAATTAATAAGGATTAGTTCATGTAGGTGGATAAGTTCACATGATTTCATCTATACATATATATGCCTTATATAAAGATAAATTTAAGCATGCCTAAAATTCTCAAGATGAACTTATATTAGCGATGATAGGTGTTAAGAGATTACATTTTGTATATCCATATAAAGTGACCTATGTAATGAATGGGTATGACTTAAATTTATTCATTTTTATCATTTTCACAAAAAGATCTATCCATGTTACTCATAACTAGTACCTAGTCTCTTTTTTTTGAATATAACACAGGTTTCCATTTTTAAAATTAGTACCAACCTATGACAAATGAACTTTATATGCTCTCTCCTTCCTTCCACTTTATCTCTTCTCTATTTTTGTCTCCTACCATAATCTTTCTTTCTCCCCCCTTCTTCTTTCTCTCTCCTCTCTTTCTCCTCCCTTTTGCAATATTTAGTCATGTGCATTTAAATTTTATTTTGTAGATGTTCATTTAAATTTATGTTTTAGATGTTCAGAATTATAGTTAGTCATAGTTTAAACTGTCTCCTCCCCTTTTTGATATATTTATAGTTAAAGATGTATTAGATGTTTAGATAGTTTCAAAGATGTAATTATATTTATGTTTTAGATTTAAAGATGAATTATATAAATTTATCCTAGTTTGAACCCTAACCATAATCCAATCCTAACTAGAGTCACATTACTAGTTTGAACCTTAACTAATGCATAATACCAAACCCTTACCGTAATTCTAAAAATAACGCCAAACCTCAAATACCTAACTAGACAATAATGAAAATATCAAACCTTATATTCCTAACCCTATCATAGATGCTCAATTCTAAATGTTAATGAAAATCATGAACTATAAACCCATATCAATACCCTAACATTAAAGATGTATTCATGGTTAAAGACATGTATTAAGGTGTTTAAATAGTTTTAAAGATGTAATTAGATTTATGTTTTATTTTTTAAAAATTAAATAGTAATTATGAATTGTTATGTTGCATGTGTATGTGTGTGTGCATGCACCCATGTGCAAATTATATCCATGGATGACATATTTGGTGAGGACCCATCCATGCCCCCTCCATCTCCACCTCCATAGCCTCCCACCCCCCCACCTTCATGACCACCTAGTGCCCCTCCACCACCTACCCTTGAGGAGCTATGAGAGAACATGAGGCATAACATATGCAACCTCATGCAAGACATTGATACTCTCAAGTAACATTCCCCCCAGCTTCTTTGCCTTGCAAATAACATGTTGGGCATTGTAGAATCAATATAGAGCTATTTTGATATAGATAGTATCCATGTGGGCATATTATTCTGATGACTTCTCTTATAAATAGGTACATGATTTGAAAATATCAAAAAATAATTTAAGAAGATGTTTTGTAAACCCAAAGATGGGTGAAGCTATAAGTGACAAGAAGCCCCACATTTATATCCTCTAAATATTAGAGGATTTTTGGGAGCAATGGTGGTTCGTATTTGACCATACACCACTTGATAATCATGAGGTACCCATGTACTTTCTTAAGAAAGTATGGGTAGATTTTGAATTCAATTTGAAATCCAATTATTTTGATATGAAACCATTTCAAGGGGTTGGATGTCTCAGGATAGGCATGGGGCAAATCTTAGTGATAGTATCTAGAATCATTGACATTGTCTACCTCTTGTTCCTCTTCCTACACCAATTGCTCCAATGTTTGTCCATCATCGAGCAATGGCATCTTCTCTTATTTCATTGATTTTCCTTTTGAGAAATTTAGATTAGTGGATGGATGTGAGAGTTGTTCCTAGCCTTGGACACTTTGTACTAGTTGTGGGGATATATACAGAGGTCTCCAGAGTGATCCAGATACTACACAAGATGCCCAAGCTACCCAAGGTGGTGATTTTGATGACAAGGCATATGTTGCTCATGGTGGTGTTAATGATGATTATTTTGATGTGTCATCATATGTTAACCTTCTTTATGCGGAGGAAGATAATCAAGAGCATCAATTACAAATTTAATTATAATTTATAGAGTACATAATTATTTGCATTCTACATATATATAATTGTATGAACCATAACGTACATTGATTTTGAATGAACAAAGGATGGATGACATTGTTCCTCCTAGGAGACAGTATAACCTTTTTTTGAGACCTTTAGGCATTGACGCCCCTCATACAATATGCACTTTGAATTATAGTTAAAATAATGTACATTGAAACTAAAAGTTAATAGCATGTACTAATGAATTCTTTTTGTTTGATTTTGTAGGGATTTCCATATGTTACATAGTCACTTCTACAGGTCTCAATCCATCCACTAGTGAGGCACAACCTCAAATACCTATAGTATGATCTTTTCAAGAAAACTAGTTTTTACTATTTTTACATATGCTTATTAACTTATCTTCAACCCTGATTCATGGATAATAAAATGTTGATTTTATGAACATAGGATGGATGCTATTGTTCCATCTAGGCCTTGATATTGTTTGTTTTTTAGACCTTCAACTATTGGTAGTTTTGAATGTGTTGGTTCATCCACTAGTAAGGCTCAACCTCAAATACCTAGTGTATGTACTTTTTTGAGATTATTTTGTTATTGTTTATATACATACTGTAGACACCTAAATCTGATTACACCGCTTTGGTAATCCTATTTAGCTATCTCTAAAAGACATCATTAATTAAATTCCTATTTAATTAATCCTTTGTCATCCCCTAGCTGATTAATTTAATTAATCATCTATAGTCCTAATTGATAAATCAAATAACCTATCATTTATCAATTAAATCCTATTCTCCTATCTAATTCCAAAATCCCAAATTTATTAAAATCACTTTAATAAATAAAATCCTCAAAACTAATAACCCCTAAACTATCCTAAATCCTCCATTTAGCCTAATCCACCCCATCCACCCATACTAACCTAGCTTAGCCACTAACTCACCCACCCTCATGAATGCCATCCACTTGCACATCTCTAACATCCTTAATCTAATCCTAACCCAAGCCTAATCACCCCCTAACCTTGTCACATTCCCTAAGTGAGCTTAAGACTTTCCTAAACCAAGCAAAGTCAACAATATCAACTCCCTCCAAAATATCCCAACCATAAGCCTTCAATGCTCTTATAAAGCCATAAATGGCTCTTACATCCTCACTCATGACTCTTACATACCCAACCACCCTCATCAAGCATTTGGCCAACCCTTATCCTATCCTCTCACACCCATCCTCCTTGTGACAAGTGTCACCTCCCTATTGGTGCTAAACAAGCACAATCCATGTGCTCCCCTTTAAGTGCATCCTAGCCCTCCTTAAGCTTTCATCTCTCCTTTCATCTTGGCCCTCCATCCCTCAAGCCCTTAGCCTATAAATTGAACCCTCCTCCTTCACTAAAATCATCCACCTTCCATGCAAAGTTATAATGCTATTTTGAGAGCTCATAAACTACCAAAATTCCATTATAATGGCAAAATCACTTCATGACTCCATTGTTGAAACCTTGTTTTACTCACTCCACCCATCCATTTGAAGTTTGAAGCATAACTTGTAAGCATACATTCCTACAATCAAGGACAAATCCATTGCATCATTGTGTTATGCCATTAGGAGCCTACCATTCTTGGTTTGCTTCCTTTTTGTGGGGATAACCCTTGGTCCTATCTTAAGTGTTAGCTTGCTTAGTATTGTTGATGCTTCAATTTAATAGTTAGTATTCAATTTGCATTACTAATCTAGGTGATACACATACATGCTTACTAACTTATATCTACAACTCTGAGTCATCTCTATGTATTGCAATTGTAGGCCATTGGAGTATGTGATCATCATGCTACAAGCATATCTGTAAACACATTTGTGACATCGTCCAATACTCGAGTATGATATATATATGTTTTTATTTCATAAAATTGTAGTGTAAATTATGTACTTTTAAACTTATGTAATTTATAGTTCATGTATATATAAGTTTGACTCAAGGTTTATGTATTCATGATTTTAGGAGGATGTCACCATGAGTGTTGGTGGGAGTATAGGACTAAGACATATGGAGGTACACACATCATCCTTTGAGGTTAGTATTGTTTAATGTAGGTCAGTATGATCTTTATCAAATTGTTAGAATTTATGTATTATCTTGCAGGACTTGACCACTACCACATTTGGTGGCTATGAGAGTGCATCTCCTCCTATCACATGGTAAAATTTAAAATAAGTCCATTATTTAATCTTACTTGTGAACTAGATTATGAAAATTGTTTCAATTAAACATCTACATGGTGTCTTCTTAGGATGTCACACAAGATGTTGTGTAGGATGTCCACAAGATGCCACAGATGATGTTGCATAGGATGTCCCACATGATGTTGCACAAGATGATCCATATAAGTAATGTAGATTAGATAGATTAGGTCTTATATTTTTATTTTAAAACTTGTTACAAGGATATCTTTACATTCTATTTTTATGATGTTTTATTTATTATGATACACTTTCTATTAGGATGCTTATCTCTATTGCATATGTATGACTTGTTATCATGTTATCACATATTAGACCATGCTATATTATGTTTTTACAACACATTTTATAAATATTATGATGAACTTTTAGATTCCATACATTTTGTTATCACTTTTAATTGACATATTTTTACAAGCATATCTAATGCACACTCATATTTAATTAAATGTAGGAACAATAATTTATACATGTTTGAATGTAAACATAATGGAAATGTATAGGAGATCATTAAAATTTGACAAAGAATTTAATATCAACTGCACACCCAATAACTTTCAAATAGAAGTGAACTCATATACTTTAAACAACTAAAGTCATATTTAAAACAAGTGAAAGCTTATATTAAAAACAATATGAAGGATGTAAATAGAATTGAACTCATGTTTTTAAAAGTTTAGAATAGTATTCGATTCAAATACAAAATTGGATGAACACATTTCTTTAAATTAGGTCCTGCAAAATAAAAAATAAATTTGTTGAAATGTTATTAAAAGAATAATTTTATAAGTCCAATGCATATAATATAAATATGTTTAGTGTACACTCACCATGTGTAATTGTACAAGATATTGATCTTATCCATGACATCATCAATTTTTTCATAAGTTGTACTTGAAACCTGAGTAAGAAGTACACAAATTAATACTATTGCCACCGTGTACATACATTTATTATACAAGTACATATAAAAAAGAGCATGATAAAAATAACTTACATGTGTGTAAATATGTAGTCAACATATTGTACCATTTGCATCCTCTCTCTTTTGCAATGCATATATGATTATCTCATGCTCTTCCATTGAAATTGTTCGTAGTACCTTATTGGCAGCTCTCCCTTTGTATTTTTCTAATTTGATATATGTTGTCACTACCAAATGAGAATAGTGTAAAATCTTCTTTTCTAATTGATAGTCTTGGAATGTTGGTAAACCATTTATTCTTGTTAGGTATATGTATAGCTAGGTGCCATCTACAACGACAAACCCAATTGGATATTGAAAACCATCATCATCTAATTGATGACATATCATTTTTTTCTTAGGTTCCACACATCTAGCTAGCCAATACTTAGTCTATTCATTATTATCATTAGGTGCAATAACATCATAAACATGTCCTACAAGATAAGTTAAAGTACACATGCATGTACTTGAATTATGATTATGAAATACATAATTAAATAATATAAATTGAAGCACAATTACAAAAAATTGAATTAACTTATACATACTAGGTTGTATGAGGTTTGAAACATGATCACGGTCCTCTAATGCAAATGTAACATTTGGGCCTTTGCTTATTATATCATCTTCAATGTGTGTGTCAGTAGGTACTAATAATTTTATTTGTCATTCTTCAACCCAATTCATATTCTTGTATTTTTACGATTCACACACAACACAAAATTGACAAAACATGCAAGCTCCCTAGTCCATATAGTCCAAATGTTAGAATTAGAACTCCTAAATGAATTTCATTTAGCTAGCCCACTAATTTTATCATAGTCATATCTTGAACAGATATTCTTCTCTTCAACTAGCTAGAAGAAACATCAAGATTCTTATAGAGTTATGACTTGATCTTGTGTATAAATATTTGTTACATCATTCCACAATGTCATGTGCATTTTTGAATTGGATTTTTCCTCAAATTTTAATTTCTCTCTGCAAAGGGCTCTCTTTAGGCATGCACCAACACCAATATGTTCTCCTTTACAATATCTAGCCTGAAAAAAACTCTACATATGTTGGATATTAGTTTGTCTATGTGTCCTACTCAACCAATAGAAAATTCCAACATTCTTGAATTCTCCTATACAATTATATGACCATATTAGATGTTGTGTCATTTTAATTTTTCTCTCCCTTAAATTATCATAAAATACCTTGAAGCAATATTGTGCAAAGTATTGATGTAAAGACAAGTTTTTCTTCTTAACCCTATCTTCTCTTAGGGTCTTATAGGCCACTACTCTATCCTATTGGGGCTCTTACACTAACTCTACCTTAGAAGGATTGCATTCCCAATCCTCCCTTCTTTCAACTTGTCCACAAAAATGTATAACTCAACTCCATCCAATCAAGATTCCTTAGATGCTTTATTGGGTCATCCACACCAAATGACCACCCATTATCAAAACTTACCCAAAATGAAGAGGGAGGATTGATCCTAGGGCATCGGGGCCATTCCAATACTCATCCACCAAAAATCCATAGAAATCTCCATCGATTTCAAGAAATTGCTCCTAATTAGGCCTAATAGGGCTACAAGGAATTAGGCATCCAAACTCCCCTTTTGGCACAAAAATCTAAAAATGGCTTAACAAAGGGGAAATAAAACTACATATTGTGATACCCTTTTGGAAGACCTTTGAGATTTACCTGGTCTCACTTCCCCAACCTATGCATACAATGGGTTGTTGTTTTTAAGCCTAAAATTAAGGGTTTTCCAATATGTTGATAGAATTCACAAGTGTTTGTTCAAATCCCTAACAAAGAATGTTAGAAGGACTTCTCCTTGGGAATGAGACTTCTCCACCCTTGCATCCTTTTCTTTGTACACTTGGACTGAAGCAACCAATGCACTCAATCTCGTCAAATGTTGTTTCAATCATTGTGATCCCTAACAATGCTCACTTGGCTTGCCTAGGGAATCACTATACAAAAATCCCAAAGTTTCTTTCTAGGGTCCAAGCTCTTATAGACTTATGTTACAAGGATTAATCTCACACATTCCAAGAGATTATACAAATTCCATGGTGGAAAGGTGAGTTATGATCCCATCTTCAAAAATTGTCTGGTTCAGAAAAGCAACAGTGAAGAAAACAAAAGGTTTTCAAAATGAAAAGAAATAAAATTGAAAGTACTATCTAATCAAACACAATTTATCTAGTAATTAAATCTACCAAATCCTACACAAGTCACATTATGGATTTCAATCAATTAAATATTCTAATGAAGCAAGACTCTGACTGTGGTAAAACAACTCAATAAAATTATTTGTTCATTAACCAAAATTTCATCAAAGTGCCATCAAACCCTATCATGGGTTGAGGGAGGCCTTGTATAGGTCCAAAAAACATGTCCCAACATATTTGAAGTGGTTATTCCACCTTCTTCTTGAAATTTCACTTTTTGTGATAAACATTGTCATGACAACTTTTGCAATTTTGCAAAATTGTCATGCTACTTGACAACTTTTTACCTAACTAGACCATGCTTGGTCAAAGCCTTCTAAAACTCTACTAAATTCTTGAATATGTCACATAGGACATGAAACTAGAATTCCACCCTTTCTTTGTCTAATCTAGCCTTCTAAATGCATAATTGCCACCTTTAACGATGATAACATCAATTGCACATCACCTAGCGACTTTGGAAAAAAAATAGCATTGAGGGCCTAATTAGACTTCCTAATAGCTAAGTCTTACTCTAGGACTCATTAGCCCCTTTATTACACTAGTGGCTTGGCTAAGGCCACTACAAGCCAAAACTAAACTAGGAACCCTAGGTTACCAAGTAGCCTTACCTAGGTGCTCCTACACCACAGATGAATGTAGTTTATTATCACTCATATAGAAATGGTATCATCTCAATATTTTTTGATCCTCTTTTGTATTATCAAGTGCATGTCTATAAAATATATGAAAAAAAATTGCTACTTGCACTAAATTGTAATATTGTGTGTACCTCATCTTGGGTGCAAGTGTGTAGTTCTCTGTAAAGTCAACAACTGAAAGTATACTACGAATTGGAAACTTATTCTTACATATGGAATTTGTTCATCAAGCCATCTAACTTATTGCGAGTGTTTAACATATTTGGTATGATCTTACTCTTAAACTTGTTCATAGATGCATGAAAACTAACTTTTTTGTAACTAGATCACACATGCTTCCAACCTTTCCATCCTTCAATGGGTATTCAATAGTTTTGAATGTTTTTACATCAAATAATTGTTGTCCAAAATCATGCAAATAATTTTCATGCAAACATTTATATAACAAAGTAGGATTCACACACATATCACATGTGCCATAAAGACATGCATTGAAAAGAAAATATTGCTCATTAGGTGGCTTACAAAACAAACCTGATTTGAAATCCTTTATAGTTTGAGGTGGTATTTGTATACCACATTCCTGCAACATTTCATTAGTGTGCATGGTACTACATATAGATCGAAATACATCATAATGGTAACATAATTGAACATGAGTTTTACAACAACATGTGACTCTTTCCTTGTTAGTCCTTACATACCATGGTTTACACTTTTCACAAAATCTTTGGCTAATGTTAATAGTTAACACCTTATCATCTAAATTTTTTTTTCATTAGTTCAGTTTGAGTCATGTCCAAAAGGTGTTTAGGATGTGGATCATGTATTTTTGAGCCAACTCTCAATTTAAGAACATCTCTTGAATTAGGTGATACTCTTGTATTATCATGCCATCAAATTTCAACCCAACTTTTCACTTCACTAGTAAATTTCATATCAGATCTCGAGAGTTCACTGCTAGAATTCCACAAACTATTTGTTGGATCACATTCAAAGTTAACCCATTAACCCTTCTCTTTACAACTCTTTCTAAAGTTTTATGACTCACATTAAGATATCCACTTATGTTACTAATCAATCTTTTATTAAAAGTTGATTTGTTAACAAAAGTTGTTGTTATTACTCTTTGTGTTGCATTCTTATCTTTAGTGTGACATCTCTTTCCAATAACATTAAAGTCACAAGAAACAATATATAAAAACTTGTTTTAAAGATTCATCTTTATTCTTCGATTTTGCATAAATTCCTAACCTTTTCATCATTTTTTGCATTTTCAACATTCTAATTAGTTGCAATATTAATTGACATTGAAACCCAAATTTCTTATTATTAAAAAAATGTCTATATGATCTATTAGCATGTATCATAATCTGTCCCCAGGAAACCAATCCATGAAAATTATCTAGCACATCATTAGAAAAATGAAAAATGTTCAGGTACTTCGACATCATTCAAACATGATTTTTTCATTACTTGTTGTTTCCATGTCTACATTTGTATTATTGTTTTCAATTGCCATTTGATTTTCAATGTTAATTGGAATTTGAATCTCATTTTTCTTTTCTTTTTTGTAATTTATTTGTGGTTTGGATTTCAATTGGAGTTTGTTATGCATAATCATTCATAAAATATTCTCATAAGGAATATCTAAATTATTTAAATCGTAACTTGCTTCTAAAAAATCACCAATTTCATCATGAGAATACACTCTAGGTTGTGGAGACACACCTATATTGAATATTTGATTAGAATGTGCACCTAAATCTCCTTGTATGGGGTTCTTTTCTTCAACCTCTTCATCCATCATGGTATCCTCAATATTCTTATCTTCTAAAACAATATTTGAAATTGAAGCCCCAACATTGCTTAACTCTCTAATTTTTTGTCTTCTCTTTTGTTGTCATTGTACATCCTTCTCTTTTATTGTTTTAATCTCCTCATTTGTTAGAACTTTTATTTTCTTCTTTCTTCATTGTTTGGATCCCATGTTGGCACCAATTTTGAATTCAAATCAATCAGATCATGTGAAATGCAAAAGATGCCAAGAAAACATAATTATGTGTCATAATTATGTTGTTGCAGCTCGAGACTTTGGATAATGATTGAAATGATTTTATTTTTCTCATGTGGGCTGATGTTTGGGCGCCAAAGACTATCTAAGAATTGGGTGCTCAATTTATAAATTGGGTGCTTGATTATTTATACAATTGAGTTCTCAATTTAAGCAACAACTAAATTGGAACTAGGCAATCAATTTTTGAATTTAAGAATAATATAGCACCCGATTCTAAAGCCATGGACATGAATTTATCATTGGCTTCAAGTTTTTTCTTGGGGAAAGGCATGGTACATGTTTGGTGGGACCAACCCTATGTCTTGATGCATCAAAATTTGACTAAGGCAATTATTCAGTGATTTTGGGCATTGCCAGAGTTTTTAGAGAGTTTTCCCGATCAAAGTTTTTGATGAAATGAAAACCCATTACAACTCTTACTGTCATGTTTTCAAATATACAAATTTTATAGTGTTATGATTTTATTTACCATTTTAACATTATTTATCAATCAAAAGAGTCATCTAAATGTAAAATAGTGAGGTTCACTAAAACTTTAATAACTTTTTAATTTTTAATATTTCTTAAATAAATTTGCATGCCATCAATCTACATACAATTATTTTGAAGTTTAAAAAAAAATCTTTGAAAAAAGTGAAATTTTGATGAATTTATGGTGTATGTACATGAGAGTTTTTAAAAATCAGCTTAGTCATCAATTAAAAATTAATAAAAAAATTCAATAAAATATTAAGGAAGAATATTCTCATCAATATTTGGTGTGTCATGTTCCTTCCTTTAAAAAGATTCACAAAAATCATTTATTTGTGTCAAATTATGGTGTTTGTACATGAGTGCAGTATGATTCTTAAATAAATATTTTGAAAAAGTGGTTTTTAAAGGTCCATACAAAAAAATATATTAGTCATACAAGTACTCAAATAAATTACATATTCAAAAATTAGACTTTGAGCACTACAATTACTATTACCAAAGTTTTCTAATATTCAAACTATAAGTCCCTTGAATTCTAACATCATTTGACAATAAATTCTAAAAGCAAGAAAAACACTACCACTTTTTGCCCAAAAGTGTGACCCAACTTTTTGCACTAACCCTCATATGAATTAGGTTCAAATTGAATTTTCAATTGTCAAAATTTTTGTAGTTGTCTATTTCATATAGTGTTAAGTTTTAATTATTCATTTAAGATACTAACTACTATCTTTATTGGATTTTGTGTAGAAAGAGTTTGCATTTATTGTTTCAAAGTAGAGGATGTACAAACACAAAGAGGTATGTATTTTCCAATCAATCTTTAGAACTTGAATGCTTCTTTTTTCATTCTATTATTTCAATGATGTCCTTTATGTGTTATGGAATACTTACGTGTTTTTTATCCAATGCTCTCCAATGCCTCTTTTTTTAGCTCTTATTTTGTGTATTCCTTTCGATATACATAGTAGAAGAAATGATGCAAGGTGGGGTGCATGATCTGAGCAACGAGTGCATGAGGATTTGTGTGGTGAGAAAAATTAATGAACCATCTCTATAACCCAAAAACTAATCAGCTTTTCTCATGCCAAATTGTGTAAGGAAATGTGAATTTTGCGTGTATTGGGGAAAAGTGTGAAGATAATTCCATTGGGTGGTCTCCAAAGAATTGAACATTCAATTATTACCAAAGCACAAATGTGGACTTAACCCTAACAATTCTAGTTGGGAAGAACTATGGATTTCTTATAGCATGTAGGTTTTCATAGAAGTTAAGGATTGTTACTCAACAAAGGAAGTAATATAGAAACAACATGTTGAGAAGTGCTCAAGAAGTGAAGAAGGTCATTATCTTTAATGTAAATATGTTTTGATTACTAGTTAAAACTAGAAAATACAATGAGGATGAGTGATGATACACACATACATATTTACAGGTTTGATTCACATGAGTGCCTATACTTCATCTCTAAGTGAGGGAGTGCTAATTCATAGTGTGATCATTAGGACTTCTTGTCGAGTTTAATAATTTCATTAAGAGTTCCCTAATTGACATGTTTGCATAGTGCAATAAAATTGAGGATGCACACCAAATGTTTGATGAAATGGGCAAGGCTCAAATTGTCTCATCAAATGCAATCATTATAGGTTAATTTTAGGAAGGTTTAATAGAATGAAATTTTGGATTCCATGAGTATTATGTGTGTTAATGCACAACAATTTAGTCGTATATTGTAGGATTCAATCAGAGGAACAAGTTATACTTGATGATTGCATGCTTCAATCTAGGTTCCTTCTTTGAAGCATTAGACAGACCCATCCTTTTAGGGCGTTGTGCTCAAATTGTAAATCATAATGTCAAAGTCAAGGTAGACTACAAGATGATTAAAACAAATAATGGTGTTTTTTCTTTCTGAAAGATATTATTGCATCATTTTGTACAATCAACTCTTGAGATATTTTCTTAGAAGCATATGCATGGATTTTGAGATATTCTTTCAAATCATATGTGCTTGTAGGAAATGATGGTCGCTATGTATGGTAAATGTGGAAGTATTAAAGGTGCATGAAATGTGTTTGAAAAATTACCCATACAAATTATGATGTCATGGATAACAAATAGTTTAGGATATGCCATGCACAGATGTTGTTAGGCAACATCTAGAGATTAATGAACGATTCCTCTAGAGGTGTAACTTGAGAAATCATTTGCAAATGAGTAAGTTTTCTATCTAAATGAGATAGGTCAAAAGGAAAGACATGCTAATTACAAAATCCTTATTCAATAAAATGTTCACTTTAATAATAAAGGTAAAAATGTCTATTGAGTTAATTATCATCTAAGCACCCTTGTATCAGTGTATCATTTATCATGTAAAGTATTATGAGTTTGTTCCACATGTGCATGTAACTAACCTCCAACTTGGCACTAAGGTTAACTCACTCACTTCAAGGCATTGTGTCTTGGATGATTAAATGAACTAAAATTTGAAGGGGCTTCACATCATGGAGCCTTAAATTTTTTAATAAGTTAACAATTATCAAAATCATCACATCCAAAGTTGCCTATTGGTTGTTCCCTCGCATGTCATATGGTGCAAGTGCTAGTAATAAAGCATTTGAATGTGGGGTTTACTTTAGAAATAATAACTTCTTTTTTGAATTCTACATTTATCTTTGGGTGTTCTCCATTTGAAATAAAGATCATGGATTTTGTGTTATTTTCTTACTCTCGTCTCATTTAAACAAAAGTACTTACAAATAAATAAATATGAAAATGTACTATTAAT
The DNA here is from genome assembly GCA_028749045.1 of Cupressus sempervirens. Taxonomy (NCBI): domain Eukaryota; kingdom Viridiplantae; phylum Streptophyta; class Pinopsida; order Cupressales; family Cupressaceae; genus Cupressus; species Cupressus sempervirens. The sequence goes on from CM053787.1 coordinate 328,877,973, forward strand.
AGTTTTAAAAATATATAAATAGTGGAAAGTACTATTCATGAACATTTCATATAGAAATTTAACATTAATTTTATAGGGAAAAGTAGAAATATTATTTTTTTAAATTTAAATTTCTCATTATAAGTTGAAATAGATTAATTAATTTAGATTCAATTTCCTCTCATCAATACCTATAATGAATATATAGATTTTTTCAGTAAAATTGTATATTAAATAAGTTTTATTATTTGTATTTGTATTTGTATTTATTACTAGAGTGTAAATTAAATGGTCAATTTTACTTATTCTTTAAAGTAATTTAGATTAGTCTCATAAACACTTAAATAAAATGACTTTTTCTCTAAAACTCTAACTTCAAATTTATAGTGTTCCTTTATTTGTAAAAGAAAAAATATTCAACTCTATGTGTGTGTTGTTGAAGTTAATGATGTTAGAGAAAAAGGTTAATTTAATTTCATTAATTAAATTACCTTTTCTCCCTTCTTAAGATTTCGTTTTATGTGCTTTTTGCATTCTCTATTTAATAATTAATTAGTAATTATTAAATAGCTTTTACCTTTTAGCTTACCCTTTCGAGTTTCAATCTCCTTTAATAAGGATTGATCTTTTTTAATAATATACATCTTTTCTTTATCTAAGAATACAATTTGCATATTTTCAAAGTAAACCCTTGCCTCCTCTTGTCTTTTTCTTCTTTGTTATAGGTTTTGTACATGTAGGTATTCAAGGGCTTCATGGATTTGTTTTGCATATTTGCTCAAATCCTTCATGGTATCAGAGCTAGATCTATTGTAGCTTGTTCAGTATTTGGAGAAAATGGAGAACAAGAGATTTGACATTAGTTTTTAGATGGGGGCTTTCAACAATTTCTTATTAATTTTGGGGGGTCACTAATTTTTGAGGCACTTGGACCCCAAATGGACATCACTGTTGAGCTTAGAGCACTTGAAAACCCCCATTTCCATATAAAATACATTCAATTTGGATGTTGTTGAAATCTAAGGCAAAATCTTTTTGCACCTAGGTCGTATTGACTTGGGCAGTTTTTTTGAGATGATGATTTTTCAATTTTATTTTCACAATTTTGGGAATCAGCCCCAGCCTTCTTGAGCACTCTCCTCCTCCTTTGGCCTCCACACTAGTAGATCACAGTCAACGAGCTTTCTCAATTTGTGAAGGTCTTCCATGGATTTGAGGATTTTAGGAGTTAATTAATTGTGTTATGGGACGACATGCTTTTCTATGGTTGAAAGGTGAAATTTTCCATGCTCACGTGCCTATGTTGTTAGCGAATCTTGTTTCTTGGAAGGTGCCTCCTCTTGCAATTTGGCTTTAACCTTGGGAGGCAATTTGATCTGTTCACATGGGCTATCCCAAATTTTTGGTCAGTACTAATGATTTTTATTGAAGGAGCATTCATATGTTTACAAGATTCACCTCAACATTTTTTTTGAAGAGTGATCTACACACTTTTTCATGTACATGGGAAGCCAAGTCAGTGTGCCCTCTGCCACACCTAAGGATCCTCTGTCCTCCTCTAATTTTTCTACCCCTTAATTGAGGCTTATTCTTTAGAATTTTGTAATAAGGTGGTTTGGTGCATACATGGGTAGTTTATCTCTTAAACTCAGCCTTCCATCCCACACATGGTGAAATGCATGAAAGTTGTCCCCACTCTATTGGTGCCAATCATTTTTGGCATGATTAGAGCCAACAATATGGAGTGCAAGTTTTGGTGGAGTTTATTATTTTTGGTGCTACCAGCTTCTATGCAGTTTGGAGTGGTCTAAGTTTTACACTGTTGGTTTCTTGAGGTTTTCTAGCTGGTTTCACAGGCAGATTTGGTGCTTTTTGCCTTCATGCACCATTGTTTCCTCCAAGCTTTTTTGGAGGTTGATGGTAATTTTGTAAAATTCAAGGCATATTTTTAAAAACATGGTTTTTTGGAGATCATGTCACAACTATCTGACCATCTCTACTTCACCATAAAAAATGCTACGTTTGGTGAACTCCCACATTGGTAGTCTGATGTGGATGGCTTTCCTCTTCATCGGGTGTTTTGGCAATTATTTTTTGGGCCATGATTGGTATGTTTTTCTCCTTGATAGGTGGAAATGTGAGTTGTGTGCCTTTCCAACAACTCATTCTCCTTTTGTATTGTGCACTCAATCCCATGTGGCTCTATTTTATGGAATCTGCATATGACAAATTGGACTCTTAGACTCTAGCTGGTCAAATACGATTGGCGATGTGGGAGACCCGAGCCTTGTTTTTTGAGAAAATGTGGGGGACTTGCGCCTTGGAATATGCAATTTGAACTTGCCCCCAATTTTGAAGATACACTTTATCCTTCATGGACTCTAGTCTATTTATTGCACCTCAGTGCTTGTGGTTGCTCATGCCCTTGTTATTGATTAGCAATTTATCACATCGGTGGTGTTGCGGTTTGGTGAGGATTTTTTTTACATCTGTCCATGATGTTCCTCCATGACTGCCACGTAGTTTTTTCCAAGCCATCACTTTGTTTAGGTTTTTTGCATTGGAGGTTTTTGCAATTTTTTTGGCAAACATCGGTTTTTGTGCTCATGCATAAGTGGTTTTATTTAACAACCAATCTCATTTTAACACATGGCAACCATTTTGGCCACCTGATATTTTTCTTTAGCACCATCTTTTTTACTAGTGATAGATTTTTATGATGTAGGAATGCAAGTTAACACTAGCAAAACCAAAATTATGATCTTCTCACTAAAGAAGAATAGGGGCATACAAGACAAGTTTCTGTTTGAAAATAGCCCCCTTGAGATTGTGGAAGAGTACAAATACTTGGGCATCGATTTTCATAACAAACTCAACTGGGATACTTGTAGATCGAAAAGAATCCAAGGGGGCTGGAAGGCGTTATACTCTTTACAAAACAAGTGCAGGAATGCAGAATTATGGGATTGGACGACCATGAAAACTCTGTTTAGTTTGCTGGTCAATCCGGTTATTCTATATGGATGTGAAGTGTGGGGCGGTAGTATGTCCAAACAGAAATGGTGGCAAGTAGAAAGAATTCAAAAACACTTTATCACATGCAATCTTAAAGTCAAGACCACAGTTCCATATGAAATCCTTTTGGCGGAGGTGGGTTCCTTTCCATTAGAAGCCGTCGCATTGACCCGAATGCTAAGCTATTTAAAGAAAACCCAAGGTCTAGAAACACATCGTTGGCCCAAGTTGGTAATAGAGGAAAAACTTGTGAGGCGGAAAAGCACATGGATGAAACAAAATGACAAATGGATGCAAAAATGGGATATCAACATCCAAGCTTGCCCGGATAACATTACAGAAATAAAAAAGTTTGTCAATGAAAAATTTCGCAATATTCTGTGGACAAGACACATAGGGAGGAAAAAATCTTATTACATTAAAGAATTTAATCCCACTTCTAGTCATAATGAAAAGGCCTATATAAGGGCACCTATTAACTGGAAAGCAAAAATGTTGATGGCACAAATTAGAACTAGTTCACATCAGCTGCGATGTGAAACTGGTAGATGGCAAGTTCCAAAGGAAGAGTGGGCAGACAGAACATGTTTATTTTGCAATATGGGAATAGTGGAGACAGAGCAACACTTTGTCATGGAATGCTTGGCTTACAACGACATCAGATCTGATTATACAAAAATTTTGCAGAACAAGGACTTCAACTATTTATTTGAGGAAGATCAAGTGAAGAGAACAGCGGAGTTGATTATCAAAATTCAGAGAAGAAGAGACAAGTTAACCAAAACTTTGCAACTGACTAGTTTGGCTCCTGACTCGGGAGGGCGATTGCATGGGTCCCATAGACTACTTTAGTCTCATGGACTTCATTAAAATCTATCATATCATATCATATCATTTCAGCTTTGTCTTATTTTCAGCAATCAAATTTTTTTTGATAGGGGTATTTTTTAGGCATTTTTTGCCTCGACGGCCATTTGACCACCAAATTTGGGCTTGTCACTTGTTGATGTTAGCACCACCGTCAACATTGCATCACCACTTCCTATCATCTCCTCGACCTCTATTTGGACCCATCTTCACTTTTTTGCTCATATCTCAGGCATATGGATATTTTTTTTAACAAAAGAGATATCTCTAGAAAGCTAGTTTCATTTGACAGATCATATCTAATTTTTTTTGGGTATTTCTTGAGAGAATAGGGGAGTCACTAATTTTCAGAGCAGTCTAAGGCCAAAAAAACTTCACAAATGGATTGAGAAGGGGTCAAAACCCATGTTTCCATATAAAGTTTGTCCATTTTGGACAACGTTGACCTGGGAGGCAAAAAAAATTGTCCAAAAGGTCGTATGACCTCTTGCATGCACTCTAAGGTAGATTTTTTAATTAAAAATTGCAAAAAAAAGAAATATTGCAATTTTTGCACCACTACAGTTACATAACTGGTGCGGCTCTGTTGCAATCTCTGTTGGCAGTCACTTCTTAGTGGCTATGGCCCACCACTTGCCACCGCCTCTTTTAGCATTGCCTTTTTAAAAAAGTTTTTATTATTATTTAAAATATATATATTAATTTTTTTTTATGCATTTCTAGGAGCCCTATCATTATTTGGTTGTATCTTGATTATATAAATGTCTTTTTTTGATCCAAAAGAAGTACGAGAAAGCTGATTCCAGATGGAGACAATTGTATGGGAATTTTTGGATTTTGATGTAGTTTGGTTGCCTATTTGGGCAATCAAAGTTGGATTTTCTATTTTTCTCTCCAGAGGGCATATCTTGAGTATCCCAACTCTATCTTTTGAAAACGTTATATTTTTGGAAAGATTGTTTAGTACTCTTTCTAGAAATGCTAGTTGTAGTGCCTGCCCCTAGTCTACATTTTCGAGTTACATTTCTGATATCATTGCCAAAATCTTTTAGGCCAATTTATGTTTGATGATTAGTATTATTATTTTAGAGATTATCAAATGATGTTTACACTCAGTTTATTATATGATGAGATTACTTGGTACTCTATATTTCATGCATGTATGATGATTATTCAATGGTTTCAGTTATCGATGATGATTAGTTAGATGGTTTATTATTCCATGTGCTTCTTATGGATACTTACCCCATACTACATGTGTATGGTGTTTCTGATATGGTTAAGGAAGGGAGTCGTAGTCACCTGCTAGTCGGGATCTACACGATGCACCACTTCCTGCCATTGTCTGTTTAGCTTAGAATATTGTGTTTGTACATGCGTGAATTTTATGCAGGTTGCAGGTACCAGGTATCGACTTCCCTGAATTGTCAGGATGAGCGTACCCTATCGCACTATCTCAATGGTAAGAGAGGGGAGATAAACTCTTAAGTCCAATTCCTAAACCCTTTAGCCAATTGTCCTAATTGATAATTAGGACAAGTATCTGAGTTAAGTACCCTCTGAATGCATCAAATGATGTAATCTCGGGATTATAACCTTTTTGTTTTGATTTAGTATATGCTTTTCTATGTAGGGTTTTCGTATGTTGTTATATGAGTCCTTGATGTGTTTTCTATTAATTAAGTCTAATTAAAAAGATTAATTAATGATTTAAATAATAGAGAATTATTATGATATCTTTAATATTTAATTAATTGAGAAATTAATTAAATAAAAGAACTAAATTTGGAGATTAAAGTTCAAAGATAAATTTAGAACAAGATAATATTTATTTAATTTAATAATAATATAATTGGAGTTCATTTTTAAATAAATGCTAAATATTATTGTTAATTAAATTAATTAAATATGTTATCAATTAAGTTTCTAAAATTAATTTAAAAAGTTGAAAGACATTAAATTATTAAAGAATTTTAGATCGCATGATCTAAGCATGAGTTTAAATTTGAGTAATAAATTAAAAGATTAAAATATAGAAATTAATAATGTTATTTTAATTTCTTAAAAGTGCACATGAGATTAAAGTAATAAATTAATTTAAAATAGAAGTCAAGTAGAATATTAAATAAATTTATTTAATAAATTAACTTAATGTGCATGAAAGTTGAATGCAAAATAAAAGAAAAGATAATAAAGGTTAATTTGGAGTTAACTGAGTTGTGCAAAGAGTCTTCTCGGGTAAACGCACAATTAGTGCCCCGATTCGAGGAAAAATTGCTTATCACAACTTTGGGGGTTCATTTTTGGGATATACGAAGTTGGACGGGAATTTTTGGGGAGACAACTTTTGGAAGCGATTTTCAGAAGGCGAATACCAAAGAAAGATTTTGGGAAGAAGGTTATTGAGAGGAGCGAATTCTCTTACAGTTCCTGGGGATTTCATAATAGCATCAGGATCAGGTAGGGTCTTGTGTTTTTGATTATCGATTAAATACGCAATTATCCTTTCTTGTCTTCTTCGTGTTTGGGGTTTGTAAATCTGAATTCTCTATGATGAATGTTTAAACATTACAATATTGGAATTTATCAGATACTTGTCTATAAACTTCTGTATACAAAATTTAAATGGGAAGGGCTGAATCTTAGACTGAAATTTTTAATTAAACGTTTGGATGATTGACTATATTTTCTATATAGTACCTACCGCCGTAGGCCTGCGACAGACCGCAGAGGTCTATTTAGCCGACGGGCTATAAACGTATGTTTAAAATATGTTTTTTTTTGTTTTTATATATAATTTTTATTATTTATAAAAACAAATTTTATTATTATTTAAAATTTTTAATTAATAAATTTTTAATATATATTTTTTAATTAATAAATATTTTAATTTTTATTAATATTTAATAATTAAATAATAATGCATTTAACATAGTTTGTAAATATTAATTTATTAATAATTTTGGTTAAATATTAATAAATTAACAATTAATGGACAGATTAAAATAAGTAATTAGAACAAATGATTATTGATTAATTTAATTAAAATTAGTTTAATTAAAGTTAATTAATAATGAATATTATCTGATTAAATAGTAGATTTGGAAGATTGACTTAATTGAAGTTATTATAGAAATGGGTTAATCGTAAGGGGTAGATATGAAAACTTAGTTACTTGAAATTCGACATTAAACTGAAATATAAACCTTACCTTAACTCAATAATATACTTTCAAATCCAATCTCTGAAACTTTAATGTTGTCTTTGTGCTTTGAATGTTTTGAGGTTGGTTTAGCGTTGACCAGTTTAGGTTGTTACCAAAGGCTCGGGGTTGTGAATGTGATGTCATGATGATTTGGTCTCGATCTTTCTTAACCCGACCATGGTAATGTGATGAAGTGCTCTATGACATGATTGTGTTTACTGTTTGTTATTGCTTTCCAGTTTCCTTGTGTGAAGCTAAGGTGTATGTATTTAAGATACCTAACTTAACCATTTTTGAGTCTCGATCGGTTATATTTGATAACCATTTCTGAGTCTTGATCAGTTATACTTGTATTACCTTCTGGTTGCTTAGACTGAAATGTTTGTTATGTTCTTGATGATGCCATTACCAATCTAGAGTTATTTGGGGCCACCTAGTGGACTATTGAGGAGAAGAAGTTGGGCATTAACATGGGTAGTGTCACTTGGGATATTTTCTTGGAGAGTTTTCATGAGCGATTCCTACCAAAGGAATGGAAGCAGCATAGAGTAGATGAGTTCCATAACCTGAGACAGTTCACTATGACCGTTGTAGAGTATGAGCGCAAGTTCTATGAGCTCATGCCTTTTTTGAGATTCAGTGACAACCTAGCATAGTTGGCACAACATTTCATTCGAGGCTTGAACAACCGTTTTATTGGGGATGTTAAGGTATTTGAGCCTAAGACCCTCAAGGATGCAGTACATCGAGCTATCCTAGTAGAGCAGAGTGTCAACTTTGGGCAAGGGGGATTTGTGGGAGCACCTACTATAGTAGGATCTAAGGGCAACCACAACTCCGGTGGAATCAGGAAGCCTCCCTTCCCTAGGAGGAATCAACATTCTCAGCAACAGCCTCAGCAGCATAAGGGATTTTACCCTCAAGCATAGAGTGGTGGCGGTAGATCCAACTCTAGGATCAATCGCAATGCTCAATGTAATAAACAGTATTAGCAATCTCGGCCTGCACAAAGCAGCCAGTCTTTTGCTAGCAGGGGTAGCCACCAGCGGTCGAATGCACCACCTATAGGGAGAGGATCTGGTAGAAGCACGGGATGTTATTCATGTGGACAGATTGGTCATATTGCAGCGTACTGCCCACAGCGAGCATCTCAGTATTCAGGACCTAGGCCAGCAGCATCTGAGCCTACAGTCGAAAATGTAGGTGGATCTCATAAAGTATTTGCAGCGGTGGATCACTGTCAGGCAGACCATCAGGGGACAGTAGTTGAGACTACAGGAGCTATTCGAGGTACACCTCTCTCTGTATTATTTGATTCGAGTGCTACAGATTCTTTCATTTCTCCATCTCTAGTTGATAAGTGTAAGCTGGAGTCGGTTAAGCAAGATCATGGTTGGCAAGTGGAACTAGCCTCAGGCGCTAAAGTTTCCACAGATTTTGTAGTTCATAAGTGTGGACTTAGCATAGGAGGGTTTGAGACTTCAGTCAATTTTTGAGTTATTCCTCTTGGCTCCTACGATGTGATCTTAGGTATGGATTGGCTTGGCTCTCATAGGGCTAGTATAGACTGCAAAAAGAAGACCATTATGTGTCAGGATGACCAAGGGAAGGATGTTGAGATTGTGGGGATACTGAAGCCTATATCCCTATGGATGATCTCTGCTATGCAATTAAAGCGAAGCTTTCGTAAGGGATGTCAGGTATTTGCCATTACGATAAATGAGCTAGATGAGGAAGACTCGACAAGGAAGACCTATATCACCCTATTTTACAGGAGTATGCTAATGTCTTTCCGAGTGAGATTCCAGGCATGCCTCCGAAGAGAGACATTGATTTTAGCATTGAGCTCACTCCAGGAGCGGAACCTATCTCTAGAGCTCCTTACCGTATGACCACTCAAGAGTTAAGTGAGTTGCGTTTGCAATTAGAGGAACTTTTGGCCAAGGGTAGTATTCGACCTAGTGTATCACCATGGGGAGCTCCAGTGCTCTTCGTGAAGAAGAAGGATGGTTCTTTGCACCTTTGCATTGATTACAGACAGCTGAATAAGGTGACAATAAAGAACATGTATCCTTTACCAAGGATTGACGATTTATTTGATCAGATCAAGGGGGCTACAGTGTTCTCTAAGATTGATCTTAAGTTAGGATACCATCAACTTCGCATCAAGGAGGCTGATATTCATAAGACCACCTTCCAAACTCGCTACGAGAATTATGAGTTCACAGTGGCACCCTTTGGACTAACGAACGCTCCATCAGTTTTCATGTGCTTAATGAATGGGGTGTTCCGTTCCTATCTTGATAGATTTGTTCTTGTGTTCCTCGATGATATTTTGATATATTCTAGGTCCCAAAAGGAACATGAGGAACATTTGAGTTTAGTTTTGCAGTGCTTGAGAGATAATCAACTTTATGCCAATGCGGAAAAGTGTGATTTCTTTCAATCAGAGATACAGTATTTGGGACACATTATTTCAGGCGAAGGTATCTCTGTAGACCCTGCGAAGATCCAGGCAATAGTAGATTGGCCTGCACCCACTACTGTGTCAGAGATTCGTAGTTTCATGGGTCTAGCTGGTTATTATCGCAGATTTGTTCAAAACTTCTCTAGAATAGCACACCCTATTACCTCCCTTCAGAGGAAAGGAAAGAAGTTTCTTTGGACAGAAAAATGTGTAGAAGCATTTCAGAAACTCAAGGAGCTTCTGACTAGTGCACCGATCTTAGCAGTACCTGATCCAGAAGGTGATTTCATGGTGTGTACGGATGCTTCCCTTGAGGGTATTGGAGCAGTTCTAATGCAGAATGGTCGAGTGATTGCTTATGAATCACGCAAACTCAAGGATCATGAGTTGAATTATCCTACACATGACCTTGAGTTAGCCGCAGTAGTTCATGCCTTAGTGAGATGGAGACATTTCTTGTTGGGACACAGATTTAAACTACATAGTGATCATCGTAGTCTTCAGTACATATTCACGCAGCCTAATCTGAATGCTAGGCAAAGGCGTTGGATGGAGTTTTTGTGCGAGTATGACTTTGAGGTAAAGTATATCCAGGGGAAGGAGAATGTTGTAGCTGATGCTTTGAGTCGCAGGAAACATGTGATATCATCTATGACTCTTAGTGTCAATTTGAGGTGTCAGATACTTCAGGCACTCCCCACTGATTCATGGTATCTGGAGGTGTGCAGTGAGATCAATTCAGGGAGACCCTTGGAGGGTAAGTTTTCAAGCTATGTCCTAGAGTCAGATGGCCTTTTGAGACATTCAGGAAGGATCTATGTGCCGCTACTAGATGAGCTTCGCATATTGATCCTATCAGAGGCCCATCGTGCACCTTACTCAGCAAATCTAGGTGTCAAGAAGATGCATGTAGATTTGCGACGTTTATTCTATTGGTCCGAGATGAAGTGCGACATTGCTTATTTTGTGGCTAGATGTCTTGAGTGTCAGAGAGTCAAGGCAGAACACCAACATCCGGCAGGACTTTTGCAATCGAATCTCGTTCCTTCATGGAAGTGGGACATCATATCTATGGATTTCATAGTAGGATTACCTATGACTCCTCGTCGTCATGATGCTATCATGGTCACTGTTGACTAGTTGACTAAGGTGGCACATTTTTCACCAATCAGGTCTTCCTACACTGCAGCTTCAGTAGCTAATGTCTTCATGCGTGACATTGTGAGACTACATGGTATTCCCCGAAAGATCATTTCGGATAGGGATCATGTTTTCACTTCCGCATTTTGGACATCACTACAGCATGATCTTGGAGCGCAGTTGAATTTCAGTTCAGCATATCACCCAGAGACAGATGGGAAAACAAAGAGAGTGATTCAGGTTCTCGAAGATATGTTGAGGATGTACGTGATGGATAGGCAGACTCATTGGGAGGACTATCTCTATCTAGTGGAGTTTGCTTACAACAACGGGTATCACAGTTCTATTGGCATGGCACCTTTCCAAGCCTTATATGAATGCCCCTGTCATACACCTTTGAGTTGGGATAGCCTTGAGGATCACATCTTGTTGGGTCCAGAGATGCTTCGTGACATGGAGCAATAGGTGGTGCGTATCCGAGAGCACTTGACAACGGCACAGGATAGGCAGAAAAAGTATGCTGATGCACATAGGTCAGATAAGCAGTTTGCTGTGGGAGAGAAGGTTTTCTTGAGAGTGTGTCCACAGAAGAGTCTGATCCGTTATGGAAAGGGCTCAAAGCTAGCACCTCGCTTTGTGGGACCATTCGATATTCTTGAGAGGATTGGTCCAGTTGCCTATCGTCTTGCTTTACCACCCAGCCTTGCTCGCATTCATGATGTTTTCCACGTTTCAGTAATTAGACAGTATATCCCTAATGTTGTACATATTCTTGATTGGAATGCATTGCAGGTAGAGGACGGGCAGCTGGCTTTGGAGCCAATTCATATTCTGGAGCAGCGGGAGTTGACCCTCGGGGGTCGAACCATAGAGTAGGTAAGGGACCAATGGGACCCTACTGATGACTCTTTAGCTACATGGGAGGATACATCTAGATTACGGGATTTATATCCCTATTTTTTTATAGGCTTCCAAGAGTAAGCCTAAGTCTAGGGGGGGTGGATGTAGTGCCTACCCCTAGTCTACATTTTCGAGTTACATTTCTGATATCATTGCCAAACTCTTTTAGGCCAATTTATGTTTGATGATTAGTATTATTATTTTAGAGATTATCAGATGATGTTTACACTCAGTTTATTATGTGATGAGATTACTTGGTACTCTATATTTCATGCATGTATGATGATTATTCAATGGTTTTAGTTATCGATGATGATTAGTTAGATGGTTTATTATTCCATGTGCTTCTTATGGATACTTACCCCATACTGCATGTGTATGGGGTGCGTGTTGTTTTATTTATGTATGGTGTTTCTGATATGGTTAAGGAAGGGAGTCGTAGTCACCTGCTAGTCGGGATCTACACGATGCACCACTTCCTGCCATTGTCTGTTTAGCTTAGAATATTGTGTTTGTACATGCGTGAATTTTATGCAGGTTGCAGGTACCGGGTATCGACTTCCCTGAATTGTCAGGATGAGCGTACCCTATCGCACTATCTCAATGGTAAGAGAGGGGAGATAAACTCTTAAGTCCAATTCCTAAACCCTTTAGCCAATTGTCCTAATTGATAATTAGAACAAGTATCTGAGTTAAGTACCCTCTGAATGCATCAAATGATGTAATTTCAGGATTATAACCTTTTTGTTTTGATTTAGTATATGCTTTTCTATGTAGGGTTTTCGTATATTGTTATATGAGTCCTTGATGTGTTTTATATTAATTAAGTCTAATTAAAAATATTAATTAATGATTTAATTTAATAGAGAATTATTATGATATCTTTAATATTTAATTAATTGAGAAATTAATTAAATAAAAGAACTAAATTTGGAGATTAAAGTTCAAAGATAAATTTAGAACAGGATAATATTTATTTAATTTAATAATATTATAATTGGAGTTCATTTTTAAATAAATGCTAAATATTATTGTTAATTAAATTAATTAAATATGTTATCAATTAAGTTTCTAAAATTAATTTAAAAAGTTGAAAGACATTAAATTATTAAAGAATTTTAGATCGCATGATCTAAGCATGAGTTTAAATTTGAGTAATAAATTAAAAGATTAAAATATAGAAATTAATAATGTTATTTTAATTTCTTAAAAGTGCACATGAGATTAAAGTAATAAATTAATTTAAAATAGAAGTCAAGTAGAATATTAAATAAATTTATTTAATAAATTAACTTAATGTGCATGAAAGTTGAATGCAAAATAAAAGAAAAGATAATAAAGGTTAATTTGGAGTTAACTGAGTTGTGCAAAGAGTCTTCTCGGGTAAACGCACAATTAGTGCCCCGATTCGAGGAAAAATTGCTTATCACAACTTTGGGGGTTCATTTTTGGGATATACGAAGTTGGACGGGAATTTTTGGGGAGACAACTTTTGGAAGCGATTTTCAGAAGGCGAATACCAAAGAAAGATTTTGGGAAGAAGGTTATTGAGAGGAGCGAATTCTCTTACAGTTCCTGGGGATTTCATAATAGCATCAGGATCAGGTAGGGTCTTGTGTTTTTGATTATCGATTAAATACGCAATTATCCTTTCTTGTCTTCTTCGTGTTTGGGGTTTGTAAATCTGAATTCTCTATGATGAATGTTTAAACATTACAATATTGGAATTTATCAGATACTTGTCTATAAACTTCTGTATACAAAATTTAAATGGGAAGGGCTGAATCTTAGACTGAAATTTTTAATTAAACGTTTGGATGATTGACTATATTTTCTATATCAATATAGAGAAGGAAACAATTTTTCAATGCATATATTTATATATATATTAAAAGAAATTATTTTAATATATATATAGTTATAAATTTATATATATATATTTATATCCAAACAAATTTAAATTTAAAAAAAAAAAAAAAAAATTTGATAAAACACATATTCGTACTCCTTAAAAAATATATATATATAATAATGTAATTTTAAGTGGGGGAGAGGGATCACCCCGTACCCACCCCCACTGTCGGCGGGCCAACAGTACCTGCATCGCAGGTACTACGACGACAGGTACAGAGTACCTACCGCCGTAGGCCTGCGACAGACCGCAGAGGTCTATTTAGCCGACGGGCTATAAACGTATGTTTAAAATAAATTTTTTTTTTTTTTTTATATATAATTTTTATTATTTATAAATTTTTTTTTAATTATTATTTAAAATTTTTAATTAATAAATTTTTAATATATATTTTTTAATTAATAAATATTTTAATTTTTATTAATATTTAATAATTAAATAATAATGCATTTAACATAGTTTGTAAATATTAATTTATTAATAATTTTGGTTAAATATTAATAAATTAACAATTAATGGATAGATTAAAATAAGTAATTAGAACAAATGATTATTGATTAATTTAATTAAAATTAGTTTAATTAAAGTTAATTAATAATGAATATTATCTGATTAAATAGTAGATTTGGAAGATTGACTTAATTGAAGTTATTATAGAAATGGGTTAATCGTAAGGGGTAGATATGAAAACTTAGTTACATGAAATTCGACATTAAACTGAAACATAAACCTTACCTTAACTCAATAATATACTTTCAAATCCAATCTCTGAAACTTTAATGTTATCTTTGTGCTTTGAATGTTTTGAGGTTGGTTTAGCGTTGACCAGTTTAGGTTGTTACCAAAGGCTCGGGGTTGTGAATGTGATGTCATGATGATTTGGTCTCGATCTTTCTTAACCCGACCATGGTAATGTGATGAAGTGCTCTATGACATGATTGTGTTTACTGTTTGTTATTGCTTTCCAGTTTCCTTGTGTGAAGCTGAGGTGTATGTATTTAAGATACCTAACTTAACCATTTTTGAGTCTCGATCGGTTATATTTGATAACCATTTCTGAGTCTCGATTAGTTATACTTGTATTACCTTCTGGTTGCTTAGACTGAAATGTTTGTTATGTTCTTGATGATGCCATGTGTTGACTTGACCATTTGGAGTCTTCGATCAATATTGTAACTTTCTATTGGGATACTTTCTGGTTGCTCATTGGAGAACCATTGGATTTTGTGACTTATCATTGATGCCTTCAGTTGCTGATAGAGAACTGTCGTGATCATATGATTACTATTTGATATTATCTATTGCTCATGAAGAACTGATGTAATTTTTTGGCTTATCCTTTTATGATGTTTTTCAGTTGCTTGTATAGGAATGAGGTGGTTTTATTATGATTCTTTGATTTATGATTTCATGAGCCTAGGGTAGGTTATCTATGTGTAGAGTTGGGAAGTGGCTTGCAATGGGGGTCGGAGCCCTAAGAGGCTGCCTTGAGAAACCCATTGTAAGTCATTTTTAATAAGTGAAAACATTTACACTAAATGAGAGAAAATGAACGTAACAAGATAATTGTATGTTCTCTCCCATGCCTTGAGTGCTAGTACAGACTAGGATGGGGTAGAGAGAACACTTGGTTACGACCTTGCATTCCATAGTAGGCCTCATCAGTACGAGAGGATACTAGTGGCCGCAGGATCAGTAGGGACCCGGGATTCCTAAGGGATTGCTCGGGTAACTTCTACGTGAATTTTGCGATGACACTTTCCCACTTGCATATTAGGTTTCCTACGTGTCTTGTGGTACCTCTGGGATTTAGATGTCGATCTTTTTAGGAACCCTTGAGTTAGCATACTTATAGGATTTCCTGGACTTAGAGAGTATTTATGATTATAGGTTTCGTTATCCTATTTGGGACTTGAGACTATCTCCTCAGCGCGGTGGGAGTGGACCATTTAGGTTCCACGCGGTCGGGTGGTAGTGCTTTTACTCTTACCATTGAGATCCGTTCTGTGGTCACCGTGGCTGAAGTTTTCGTGGTTGGCATTTACCTTCACTACGTTCTTGGATTATTATGATGGATGGTTAGATTTTATGATAGATGTTTTATCATTATGGATGTATGGATGTATGATGTATGGGGAATAGTTTCATATATTTTTACTGTACTTTGTATCATGGATTTGAGGATGTTGTATCTTTATCTTTACATATGTATATTCTTTTAAGCCTTTCATACCCTGTGACTTGTACAGTGGATGATTGAGCATTCCGAATTAATTTGCCGAGAGGCATTCAGAACAAATGTATATTATGGACATGGGACTTTCTGATTATTCTTTCTTATGTATGTGATAGTTGTTAGACTTAGAATTAATTAAATTTAAACGTGACTCAACATCTTGGGATCTTTAAGAAATGTAACTTACAATGTATGTTTGTCGATGATTACATGTTATTGCTTCCGCTACTATGTGTTTGATGTGTATGTTATACTTTCTTACTTTAAAAAAAAAAAAATGTTTAGCAAACTTAGTGAAACTTTAGGTTAATTCTTTTGGATGCCTTGGCGGGGCGTTACACTAGTGTGTTTTATAGATTCTACTCCAAGCTCTTTCTATTATGGTTTTTTTTTATTGCACTGTTATGGATATCTAGGATGTTTTAGGTTTGGGGATCATTTTTGTGGCATGGGATTTCTTCTTTTGGGTTGTATTATTTGTTGTAATAGCTCTTTGCCCTTTTTGCTCATTATTGATATCATTTGTATACATTCTTGCAAATGCGCTAAGATAAAGTGTCATATTGCATCTATATTGTTGTTTCAATATTTTTTCCTTATTTTTGCTTTTGATTCAAGTAGTGTCATCTGAGGACACTCGTGTAGATTCATGTATTCTTGGGATTCACCATATCTTGTGCCTTATTGTACATGCATTACTCATGATTAAAGTGCCATGGGGGTTGATGTGTTGCCTTTATTTTCCATCTTCCTTTTTCCAATGATCTTCCCTTTTGAGACATTAGCCTCATGATGTGTCTAAGATTGATCACCTCAATACACACATATGTACTCTTTTCTACATCTTGATCGTGGTTCCTTGACTTGCAGTTCTTTTGCCCCACTTTTCCAGCTGCCTGTCAACTCACTCATGTCTGCATTAGGGGGCAGGTTCTGTTGTTTCTCATGCTTCCTTGGTTCAATGGAGTGAGCTAGTATTTAGTTTTTGTTCCTATGTACTAGGAGGATGCAGTGGCTGGGTACTTATGCATTTTAGTGAGATGGATCATTTACCATATTGAGACTCTTCTTTTTGGGCCTACTTTGGTTGTAACCTTCCATGTTTGATTGATCATCTCTTTAATATTTGGTGTTTCATGCCATCTATATCTCCAATTTTAGTTGTTTACCTTTCTATGCCTCCTGATTCGATGCAAATTACAATCTTCTCTACTTGGTCAGGTTCTATTTTAGTGGAGGTTCTTCATATTAGCAATTACTTTTGACAAATCTTTGTAGCTTCTACATTCTTCAATAATTTTCTTCATGATTTCTAATTGTTCCTATTTTTAGGAACAATCCACTAGTTGGAGGCTTTTGCAATCCTTCGCTAGGTTTTCTGCTCTCTTTTTGGAGTAGTGTTTTTCCCACTAGGTTTTCTCTATTTCTCCATTTCATAGAGATTTGTTTGTGATTGGGTACCTCATTAGGCCTTGTTGTTGGGACCTAAGTTTACTTTCAATATTGCATTTTAGTTTTCTTGCTCTTTCTGCATTATTTGTATTTGCATTGTTTCTTATCTTAAGAGGGGTGTTAGAGAAAAAGGTTATTTAATTTCATTAATTAAATTACCTTTTCTCCATTCTTACGGTTTCACTTCATGCACTTTTTACATTCTCTATTTAATAATTAATTAGTAATTATTAAATAGATTTTACCTTTTAGGTTACCCTTTTTAACTTTTTACGTTACCCTTTCGAGTTTCAATCTCCTTTTAGAAGGATTGATCCTTTTTAATAATCTACATCTTTTCTTTATCTAAGAATACAATTTGCATATTTTCAGAGAAACCCCTTGCCTCCTCTTGTCTTTTTCTTCTCTGTGACAGGTTTTCTACATGCATGGGTACTTGAGGACTAAGCTTTGTGGATTTGTTTTTCATATTTTCTCAAATCCTTCAAATGAAAGGTACACCCCACAACTTCCAAGAATCACCTACATGCAGACACCTGTCACACAAAGAGAGAAGTAAAAGCTATGGATGTTGGAATTCCCAGATCCATAGATGAGACATTCTTGATGAGAAAAAGATAAATTGCTATTAATCAAAAGTGAATGAATTAGTTTACAAAGAGATAATCCTTATAAAGGGGATCAATACCCTAAAATGTAAAACCTAGGTTGCATTATAATAATTAGTAAACAAATTAATTATTAGATTCCTAAAGTTTAGCTTAAGTAAATTAGAGTTAATTAGAAAATATCTAATTACTCTAACACCCCCAAAGATAAATTTAGGGAGTAGCTAAAAACCTAGAAATTACTATTGAAGGTAGATTTTGGTCCCAAAAACAAAGCTTGATGAGGTACCCATGGCACAACCAAATCTCTGTAAAGAAGAGAAATAGAGAAAACTACATGGAAAAAACCCTACTCTAAGAAGAGATGGAAAAAAATATTGAAAGAACTGGCGAGGGACTAAAGAAGCCTCCAAATTAAGGAATTTGCCATAAGATAGGAAGAAAAGATGATCATGAATAACACCACTAAAGAATGTAGAAGTTGAAAAGCTCTGTAAAAATTAATTGTCAATCTGAAGAATCTCCATTGAAGTAGAACTTGACTAGGTGGAGAAGACTATAATCTGCATGAGTTCTCTCAAAAGACACTACTCGAATTAGGAGGCACACAAAGGAAAACAACTAAACTCAAAGATATAGATGGTATAAAATACCAAAGCCTAAAGAACTAATCAATCAAAACATAGGATGCAACCAAAGTAGGAACGAAAAGAAGATTATCTATATGGTAAGTGATCGATCTCACCAAAATGCATAGGTATTTAGCCACTTCATCCACCTAGTACATAGGAAAAAATAATGGATACATAGCTCACTCCATCTAACCAAGGAAGCATAAGAAACAATAGAAGAACTACCCCCCCCCCCCCCCCCCCACCAATATAGACAAGGGCGAGGTGACAGACAAGTCAAAAAGTGGGCCAAAAGAATTGCATGTCAAGGAACTATGATCAAGATGCGCAAAGGAATATATATGCATGTGCTAAGGTGACAAATCTTAGACACATCATGAGGCTAATGTCATGGAAGGAATATTCACTGGACAAAGGAAGATGGCAGACAAATGCAAAACATTGATCCCCCATGGTACTTTAATTAGAGTAGTGCATGTACAATAAGGCATAAGATATAATGAATCCCAAGAATAGAAAAATATGTATGAGTTTCCTTGGATGAGATTGCTCGAGTTAGAAGGAAAAATAAGTCAAAAAATAAAAAATAAAAATAAAAATAAAAAAAGAATATAACACTTTATCTCAATGTGTTTGTAATGATGCATAAAATAGATATCTACAGAACCAAAAGAGACATAAGGCTTATACAATTAATAGTACAACCCATGACAAAATATTTGAAGCAAAAAAATTGATCCCTAGACCTAAAACAACCAAGATATCCACTAGAATGCAAAAAAATGAATAGAATGTTCTTAGAGAAGACTCTGGAAAAATAACTAGCATCATTGGAAAGAGCTCTGAAAAACCTTTCCAACAATATAAAGAATTCCCAAATTGGAGATCACATGCCCAAGAAATTTCTCCTAGAGTGCAAAAATGAACTCTTGACTTTGACAACAAAAAAGCCATAAAAAAAGCATCAAAACTAAAGATTTCCTACCACCCTTCCTTTCTTTGATACCATGTTGAAGTTGATGAAAGATCAACCTTACATCTTCTAAGAATCTCTTTCATGCAAACACTAGTCACAAAAAGAGAGAAGCAAAAGCTATGAAGGCTGGAATTCCTAGATCCACATATGAGACATTCTTGATGAGCAAAAATATAAATTACTATTGATCAAAAGTGAACGAATTATTTTACAAAGAGAGATAATCCTTATAAAGGAGATCAAAATCCTAAAAAATAAAACCTGGGTGGCATTATAATAATTAATAAAAGAATTACTTATTAGATGCCTAAAGTTTAGCTTAAATAAAATAGAGTTAGTTAGACAATATCTAATTACTCTAACACACACACACACACACACATTGATGAATAGTCTCTTTCTAATTTAAAATTTAAATTACATATTCACAAAAAAAGAATCGAGGGATACAAATCATCTTGCGAGTCACATGACACCAAGGCCGAAAAATCAAATACATCAACTATTCATTAAAAAAAAAATGTTTGAAGGTCCTTAAGCTACAAGAGTAGTGCTAGCTGAGGGAGGAGGATCATGTTTATCATAAAAACCCAATGCATTAGCGGGGTTTGGAGGTGGGTTTGGAAGAGACTACCATAAATTATCATGAGCAAGTGTCAACAAAGAAAACCACTTATTACTAACCTAACATTAGATTATTACATGTACATTCTTTAAAATACATAGCAACATGAGTATCCATATCAACTTGACTATAAATGACAACATTTCTATCTGTCCAAATAGTGAATAGGTTCTCAACCTTTAAAGCATGCCAAAACTATGCATATTTGGAGGGAAGCTTGGTTGGGTCCCCTAGAAAAGCCATATGCCAAGAGTAGGGTTCTGGCTTAAAGGGCTAACAAAAATCATGAATCCAACTCCAAAATTGTTGAGCTCTTTGAAAAAATTAGAAAATATGCATGAAAATCTCTAGTTGTCTGCAAAAAGGGCATCAAGGATCAAGAATCCCCAAATGTTAAAGTCTAGAACCCACAGGAAAACCTTGATATAGAATACACCAAGTAAAGTCAAAAATTTTAGGCTCTATGGTAGCAAACCACATAGAAAGTAACCTAAGATGCCAAGTCTTCAAAGAAGAATTCAAATTTCATTACCAATTGAGGGTGGCAACCATAGTTGAATGGGGGACCAATCAATTATAGCCCAACTTGGGCTTATAACTTGAAAGAGGAGTACACATATACCATTTCCAATATTTATGCCAAGGCTTAACATATATGATACCAAGTTTAAACATAAGTTGTGAAGGTAGGGCAAAGACCACTAAGTCAAAAGTTTGTCAATCTAGATGAGACATATGAAATTGGGCCTACATATCATCCCATGAATGAAGGCTCAAAATAACTCTAGAGAAAATATCTTGGGGAGTCCTGATATCACGTTGTGAAAATGTAGAGCACTGACCCTTGGAAACTTTGCAAGAGGAGACCCTTGAAAATAGAAAAGAGGAGACCATGAAAGGTTTTGTCGGTTCATTGAGATCCCATCACAAAATACATTCCCATTCCAACAGAGCCAAGGTTTGATAGCCCTCCAAGTCTACCATATGATTTTGGCAACAATAGTGCCCTAGATCTGAATATTCTCCCTCATAACTAGGGGGTTTCAAAAGAAATCTCCTTCCAAGATAGTCTATGAACATGAAAACTAGAAGAAATGCAATGATGAAGAAGAATTTCTTAGGCCACATTGCCAGAAAGAGCACATATCATGCCCATTTAGCACACAAAGCCAATCCCTATTTTTGGATGGATAAGAGGCCAAGGCCTTTAGATTCCTTGGCCAAACAACAAAAAACCCATGCCACTTGATGAAACCCATGCTTGTCACCAGAGGCCCAAAGGAGGTCTCCAAGAAGATGTTCAAGCTTTAGGTAGGAGCCTTTTGAAGGATCCCAATAGGAAGAATAATAAAAGTAGAAAAAAGAACTTTAGAATAGATATAGAACTTATCAGTCTGCAAAACAGACTTAATTATCGAGTACTTAGGTTTCTTCTCTATCCAAGAAAGCATGACATTCCAGAGATCCACTAAACTCACTTGCAAAGAAAAGGGAATGCCTAGAATTGGAAAGATTTATCCATGGTGTATCCACTTCCATACAAATTGGGAAAGCCAAGGAAGCTCCGAAAGAATATATTGATGATAACAAAGGGTCTTATGCCACTAAATGGTAGACCCAAAAGAAAGAAAAAAGGTGTAAAGACACTGAATTACAACTTTCAGATTCTCCTCATCTTCCTTAAGAGTGAGGAAGGAATCATCCACAAAATGTCAATTAACTAGTTGAACACGTAACTCAGGCAGGGAAATACCTTTGATAGAACTAAGTGAGATGGCATTAGCAAGCACCCAAACTCTTTTGTAACAATGACATAAAGTGTAGGAGCCAAGGGAAATCCCTAGAAAATAGACCTAAAAAGTGCAAAAGCTTGAGATTGTTTTCCACAAATGGTTATGCAAGCAAAGTCATCACCAACAAGATTTTGAATAGACTGAATAAAGGTAGGGCCAAAGCCAAGGGCTTTGAGCATGACAAGAATGAAATGCCATTTAATGCAGTCATAAGTTTTAGAAAAGTCAATCTTGACAAAAAGAGCTTGTTGCTTGGACTTTCTAGCCCATTCCATACCCTCCCAGACAACAATAATGTTGTCAAGGGTATAGAGTGACTTGATAAAACCAATATGTTCAGGCTAGATCATAGAAGGCATATAAAGATATTCATCTTAAGGGCTAAAGCCTTACCAATGATATTGCAAGAGACATTTAGCTAGGTATTAGGTCTGTAATTAAAAATATTTTATGGGTCTCCTACCTTTGGAATGAATTGATATAGCCTCTATTAAAAATATCTCCCATGAACTGGCCATGATAGGCCTCCAAGTAGACTTTGTGTAGATTAGGACCAAAAAGAACCCACAAAGCCTTGTTAAACTCAAAAGGAAAGCCATTACCACCCAAGGCTTAGTCATCAGCCATTAAGAAGACAACATCCTTAAGATCCTACAGGTTGATCTTCTGGTCAAATAATTTTGTATGCTTGAGAGTAAGATGAGAAGTGACAACAATTGGATAAATCTTGCAAGGCTTGAATTCTAGTTGGCGAATTTCCTCGCATGGTGAACACCTGCTCATAGTAATGAATGAAGGCTTGAAGGATATTAGGAAGCTTAATTAGGACAACCTAACTTTCCTTGATACTCTGAATCCTAGCATAAGTGTGGAGAGCTCTAAGGGCCTGAAAGAACCCCTTAGAGGCCTAGTCACCAACTTTAAGACAATTAGGTGAGCTTTAATTTGGTCACTTCTAGTAACGTAATTATGAGAAATCTATTTTCGATGATGGGCTTGATGAAGTCATACTTTGAGATCCATATCTAAAGGATTCACAGCTAAACCTTCATAGTAGGAGTAAGATCCTTGATGAAATTTTTATAGGATCGTCACTAGTAAACTATAAGTTTCTTACCATAAATGTGTAGGGACCTTGTAGTATGAATAATGGCATCATTCCACCATTGAAACCACCCAGAATGAGATTGGAATTGGGACTCTAAATTCTAGGCATGTTGGATATTGGCTAGCATAGAGGGATGATGTAACAATGACATGTTGAGGTAGAATTGAGTCTTGGAAGGACATGGTTGAGTTGTTTTCCATAAAATAGAAAAAGTGATGGGATAGTGGTCTGACAATGTCACATCGATTAAAAAAGTGATAGGTAATTCCTTTTTCCTCACAAAAGGAGAAAAAATATTGAGCTGCTATCATGGAATGATTGAGCCTCTTACAAACTTTATTAGACACTGCTCAAAAATTGCACCAAGTGTGTCAAACCATGTCTGAATGATGGCAATTCCTATTGGAATAAAAAGATCCAATTTATTGTGCATACAGTACCTAGGCTCCCATTTACCAATTATCTAGGAAAAAGGAAAAAAACCATTTTTTATCCAAAGCTACCTCAACCATATTTAAGTCCCCATAGTTTATTGATGTAGCGGGAGACAAGTTATCGGCAAGCTAGTGCCAAAGATGTGACCGCTCAACAACATCATTGGGAGCATAACATTAAGAATCCCAAAGGAATGATTGTTAATGGACAACAAAAGCCAAACCACTCTTTGCATGGGGTTAGAACCATGATTAACAACTACACATTGTCATCCTAGAGAGATAAGAATAACCAAACCACACTGACTAGCTTCATGCTGGAAATAATAAACATAACTCACAGGCCAAATCACACAATAGGCTGCATTAAGTAGAAAACCTACAATTTTAACTTATTACAAGAAAAAAAATCTAAATTACCAAATCTCTAACAAGTATCATGAACAAAATACTTATTGTGGAGGCCAATAAAACCTTGAACATTCCATTAGAGGAAGTTCATCATGAAAGTTCTTGCATTTCATCCTCATCCCCCAAGGAGGAGAAACTATTATGCAAAAAAGTAATGATTGGGGTAAAGTTGATGGAAGCATCCTTATCCTAAATAAATTGTCACTTATCAGAGTCACTATCTGAAGCCCAAAAGGGCTATGAGAGTGTCTTATTGAAATAGATGAGCTAATAGAAAAAGTTGCTTGAGTTATACAGAAACAAGGTGGTTTTGAATCTGGCTATGATGTGTCATTCCCCACAACTAGGGTCTCATTGAGAGACACAATCAACTACTGGTCAGGGTTTATAATAGTCATTGGCTAGGAAACAATAAGTTGCTCAAGAGCTACAGTAGGAGTCAATGCTAGAATCATTATATTCAACTTAGGAGTAGAGGGTTATTTGCCTTTGTGGATGATAGTCGTCCATCATTCCTTCTTGTCTTCCTCTATAGGTCGAGGACCGAAGTCCTTCACATCCTTCAAGGGAGATTTCGTTTGAGGGGTAACCAATGAACAATCTATGATCTTGTGGTTAGCTTATTGGCAGTGATAATAAGTGTCAGGAAGGTTAAGGCACAAGAGGTGAAAATATTGTGGTCAACTTGAATCTCAATATTTTCATTGAGGTCATATGAAAGGTCGACCTCAATGCAAACCATTCTTTAAATTATAAATTATTTTGAGTTCAACTAAATTGAATTTATTTAAGATGTTTTACATAATGATTATTATAAATAAATAGAAAGCTAAAAAAAAACTAAAAAGGCTATTCATTTTTAAAAAAATTACACCTTTAAATATATTTTGTATTTTCACAAATGTGAAATTCAAAATTATGAAATGAAGGACAAAACTAATAATTTGAATCTAATATTATTTTTAAATATTTTAATTTTAAATTAAAAATTTACTTTACAACAAATATAATATTTTTAAAAAATTCAATATACTAGAAAAACAATTCTAGAAAGAAATCTCTTTTAATTATTTTTAATTAGAAACTTAATTTTCATATATTCATGTTTACCATTTGAACCTCACTTTTTTATTACTTGTCTATTACTAGAACATTCTCAACTATAATTTAAATTGTCTCATCCTTCTACTATGGTTGATGGATGATAATAGCTTCTTCAAAAACTCCCATTTTGGCACAGGTAGGTGAGATGTTGTAAAGGTTGTTGAATTTGGTTTTGCAATGGCTAGGTGCATTGCATTTGCTTGAAATTTTGTAAATCTTTTTCAATGGTCCATTTTCAATATTTCTTGGAATCAATATTCCACAAAGACATTTTTTCAAATAGATGACACACCCTTTCATTGTCTCCACAATCTACAAAGGCATTTGTAACAATGATAAACCCCTTCCTTCCAATTTGTCAATAGCTTGCAATCATGGCAAATTTGAAACCACAAAACTATTAGGAATTTTGTCAAACAATTCACTGGCAATCGTGGCAACTATGAAACCATAATCCTTTTAGGCATTTTGTGAAATGGTTCACTGGTCTTTTCCGTGCTTCCACATTTTTCTTATATGTCTAGCATGATAGTTGAAGTGACATGAGACAAAATTCCCCTTTTAGAACTCTTGTAGAGGGCTAAGATTCGAAGCAATAATAAATTCAAAAAAAAAGATGGAGTATGGTTCCAATTCGGAGCAATTCAAACCCCTCCACAACCACTCTTTCTCTTCTATCACCTTTACTACCAATCAAACCTTAGAATGTGATGTTTAAGATATTCCTCTCAACTCTCCAAACCTCCTCCACTCCATCTACTTTATGTAAAAAAATTAGCATAGATCTCGCTAGAAATTAAAATCATAATTGCAGAAAAAAAATAAAAAAAAAGGAGTATTGAAAAACTCCTCATGTTCCATTAAGAGAATCAATGCTTGAATGTAAAAATTTAAAGCATGAAAAGAAATCAACCTTAATCTATACAATAACTGCATAAGTCGCTATAAATGATGGGCCAAATAGAAAGCTATTGCAAGGTTAGAATGAATAACTCTAATACCCTCTCCCCCTTAGTTCTAACTAAGGAGAATAGAAGTTAATGAAATAAAGGAGATAAGAGGAAAAACTAGTGGGAACAAAGCCCCCCCCCCCCCCAAAAATCTATAGAGAGAAATTCTTTTGTAACATAAAAACTATTGTGGACATCTGTTGAATCATAATTGTTAAGGTTTTGAATGAAGAACCTTATTTGAAACCAAGATGAAGATGAAGATCAATCTTTATGAGTGCCTCCAATAACACTACTCAAACAACAAACAAATGGAAAATAAAGGAAAAAAAATTGTCAATCAAATCAAAGATACAATAGATAATTGACACTTGTATTTTCAATCAACAATTTATTTTTGTATGGTTGAGTAGTGTCGCTAGGGTCACTCATACAAAATCATGTATAAGATGCATCCTTGAATGATAGATATTTTTCCTCTATTTTTCATCTATACTTTGTTTGAGGGAGCTATGCAAATCATTGCCTATTGTATCTTTGATTTTATTGACAAATGTTTTTCCTTTGTTTTCCATTTGTTCATTGTTTGAGTAGTGTCACTGGGGACACTCATGCAAACATATGTCAAATGATAATCACCATATTGTTGAATGAAGAACCTTCTTTGAAACCAAGGTGAAGACTAGGATCAATTTGCATGGGGGCCTCCAATGATACTACTTGAACAATGAGCAAATAGTAAACAGATGCAAAAAATTTGTCAATCAAATCAAAGATATAGTAGTTAATAATCCACATAGCTCCCTTAAACAAAGAATAGATGAAAGATAGAGACAAAAAATCTATCATTCAAGGATGTAAATGACACACTATACAAGTGACCCTAATGACACTACTCAACCATGCAAGAATAAATTCTTGATTGAGAATATAGGTGTCAAATGTCCAAAACAAGAACAACTATGGAATGAAATAAAAATTCACACAAAGAGGCATGACATATACACAAAAATAGTACATCATTATAGAGAAAAAGAAGGTATGGTACATGTGAAGAGAGCATGACCTTGACATTTCTCTGATGTAGAATTGAGTCCAACCTCTAATGCATTGACTTTTCGATGCAAGCCTCTACTCGTGGGCCTAAGAAGAATCGGTGGCTTCTATTTGAAATAATCATATGATATACAAAAAGAAAAGGTCAAAAACTTCATTCTTTCAAACTTTGATTTGTTGTACATGAAAAATAAAATGTTTCTCTTCCAACTCTCTAAGCTATGATACCATATAATATTTTAGCATAGATCTATCTAGAAATTGAAATCATACTAAAAAATTAGAGTATTGAAATTGCCTGCAATGTCCATGATTTATATAGAATCAATAAATGAATGTTAAAAGATGAAAACCATTTCTTTAATAGTAAATCATGGTGAAAAAATAATCAAACTCAGGCATGAAATGCTTGATCAACCTTGATCTGTGCAATAGCTGCATAAGTCACAGTAAATGATGGGCCAAATAGAAAGTTATGGCATATTTAGGATTAATAGCTCTAATGCTTTAAACCCCCATACATGGACAATGAAAGAAATATTAACATTGGTCCAACAAGTTTTTATAAATATAAATCAAATATCCTACTTTGAGTAGTCCTCTCAACATGATCATGAAGAAAGGATCATCTATATCGAACACAATCTTTGATCTCTCTTTCAATACCTTGCCTCAAAAAATGGTTATTGTTTGCAGGCCTACTCAAATTTTCTTCTATTCTTATTGGCCCTCTCCTCAAATCTGCCTTAACCTTCACACCTTCAAATATGAGAATGAAAAACTTGCATTCCTTATCACTTAGTCTGTGAACAACCTGTGCATAAATGGATTGTTCTTTACATCCCATCACATTCACTTGTCATCATTCCTCATAAATGTGATTTCATTATTCAAAAACCATACTTATAAAAAAGAAACTCCACAAAATACTGCCAACTTGGATCATGCATCAACATTACATGTCATTCTATCAAGGTGTCATGTTAATAGCCAACTAAGATAAAGAACTAGCAAGAGAACAACCTTCTCTCTAAACGTAAGAGATTTTGAAATTCGAAAAGTTCATTCTATTTTTCCTCATAATCATGATGATCTTGTCAATTTTACATACATCTCCTTTTTAAATGGAGTTGTTCCATGTTGATTTATTTTCGCATCTTGATTGTCACTAGGACATGTTGGGCCTTCGCCTTAGTATTAGTATGAAATTACTATCCAACCAACACAAGGACTGTTTACTGTAATTTATCAATCATTCAAAAACTATTAAATAGTTATATTGCAATTTTAATTTAACATTAAATAATAACTATTAGATTTCCACAATCTATAATAATGTTGTATAACTTCTGGATTTGATTCTGTAAGACTTTTTTTACCATCGATGTTTGAGGTGAGATCACACTCTATGATCCGTCGTCAGGATGCAAGAGAGTAGCAGAAGAGAAAGATGATGGATCAATAGTGTGATCTTTCTCTTTTTCTACTCTCTTGCATCGTGATGATGGATCACACAATGTGATCTGAAACCTAGGTGGTAAAAAAATCTTAATAGAAACCAGAAATTATACAATATTAAGTAATAATTAAATGTCTAATCATAACCATTTTGTCCACTAGATAAACGCTTCTTTCTATATGCTATCTACAAGCTTCTTTCATCATACTAATAAAATGTTACATACTATATCTCTAACTACACAACTAACCCCAAATGGTCTTGGATTATCTCTCAAGACTTCATCAAAGTTTATCTAAATCTAGTTTAATCCATTTCATTTCATCCCTCTTGTCATGCCCAAAATATAAGGGCAAAACAAAGACACAATTTTTATTTATTTTTAATAAGAATTAATTAAGATAAAACGATCGACAAGGGTTTAGATGATTAATTATAATGGAACTAATTGATCAAGAAGTTTGAAATTCAAATAACCGAAGGTACTAGAAGATAGAAGCAAGTTCACATTGTTATAGAGAGGTGACAACTCAATTTGAAACACAACATAAAATAGATGTTTTGGATGAACTTAAGGTTTCTTAGTAAATCAATTTATTTAATTTAAATGACAATTCATTTAACTTTTAAGAGACTCTGAAAAACTCTAGGAGGTCAATTAAATTTAACTATTCAACGATGCTAACTACGTTTTAAAAACTTTAATCCAACATCTAGACTAACCTTAGATATACACATACAATAGAGACAACTTTTTTATCGGTTATACTATCTATATTTTAATAGATAATTTCCTCCAACATAATTCTAACAATCTTATTTATCAATTTATCATTTGCAATTAAAATCGAAGGCTAGAATAATTTCGAT
The DNA here is from genome assembly GCA_028749045.1 of Cupressus sempervirens. Classification (NCBI taxonomy): domain Eukaryota; kingdom Viridiplantae; phylum Streptophyta; class Pinopsida; order Cupressales; family Cupressaceae; genus Cupressus; species Cupressus sempervirens. Next base: position 328,907,172 of record CM053787.1, read on the forward strand.
TAAACCTATAGGTAAATCTAAACTTTATTTAAAACTATTATAAAATTTAGGTCCACATTAATATCGCCAATATAAAAATCAATCTAATAATCTCACAATTATATGAAACTAATTAATAACATAAAATGAAATTCATCTATACAAAAAAAATAACTAAAATAAAACTAACTAATTTATAACTATCTTAAAATAACACTAACCACTTTCTAAAACTATTTCTAACATCTTACTAACACAAAAACATTATGTTTCTTCCTAATATTATCAAACAACTACTAATCTAATTATAGATTCAATGCCACTCTTAATTTAAAACAATAACGAATCTAAAACTAACTAAACAACTAACACATACATTGAGTTACTAACAATTTATTGAAAATGCATATTACTTACTAAATTTACTTAAAACCAACTAAATATGAAATGACAACTCCTAACATCAAATTAACTAAACTAACTTACAAAACTAATTTAACTACAACTAAACTCTAAACAACAAATCTACTAATTTTAAAATATTAATTACATTAACTAAAATTGAGCAAGATTAAACTACTAACAATAAACACTAGAATCACTATAGTAAACTCTAACATTTACTTACTAATTCCTAAACTAACTCCTAACTAAACAATCCCCTAACTAACCTAGACTACCTACTAACCATTACTAACAAACTACACTACACAAGATATAATACTAACCATAGAAGCTAATTAATATCTAACTAAAACCAAACCTTAATATAACTTAGCTATTAAAAGGAAACCCACTAACATACTAACTAAAAACTTAAACTAACTTAATTACTAACCTACACTAACCTCCCACTATCTCCATCCTAATCCTACCTTACCCTATCCTCACATGCTCTCAAACAATCCTACACTATCCCCTAGCCAAGTGGCCTAGCCACCACTTGGCTTCCCCCATCTACTGCTCACACTACCCCATGGCCCCTACGCATTGACCAAGGTGCACAGACCTATCCCCTTTGCCCCCTTGTGTGAGTGGTGCTTAGGCATTGGATCCAGCGCATGGAGAAGGATGGAAAAATATCGGGGTAAGTTTGATTTGATTCTTTTTTTAAAACATTTAAGTTGGTTATTGAAAGGACTCTCTCTCTGCTCCCCAAAATGACATGACGTGCCATAAGTGGCATGATGATAGCAATACTCTTACCCACACCTAGCCCTTAAGGATTAAAAGAAAATGGTATGAGGATTTTTTGGGGGGGGGGGGGGGGGGGAGGGGGGGTGGTTATTGGGTAGCTTAGATTTTTTTTGAGTAGTAATGTAAATAGGTATGATGACCTAGGCTACATGGACTTTAATGCCAAAAGTTTTATTGTTGAGATGAGAGAATAAATAAAACATTAACATATGAGTTTAGGTATATATTTTTTGAATTTATTTGCTTTATAATATTTAAAGGGTCTAACAATGACTTGTTGAAATTCAAAGGGGAATAACTCAGACGATATTCTCTGTGACATGAGAGAATTAATTTTTTTTACTCCATACATTTTCCAGAGAGGTTTTTTGACCTGGAGATGCAAAAAAATTTTGAAGCCAATTTTGACCAACTATTGGCATGTTTTGTTTGCTATATATATATATATATATATATTTATACAAGGAGTGATTTTTATCCTAATGAAACATTGATTCCCCCTTTTAAGCATGCTAATACATGGATGTGAGAAAGGTTATAATTTCTTTTCTCTCCTATAATTTATGTTTTATAAATCATCACATAGCAAAGTATATGTTTCTTTATATTCAGAATTAAAGGTGGAGCCAAAATTCTTGATCAAATTTGATTTTGTCAGTTATGAAACTTAACAAGGAGAGAGATAACTTTGTGATCACAATGTAGGATTTCTATTTCCTCTTAATACTTAAACATCAAATTTGAAACTTCAACATATCAATTTGTTTTTTTTTTTTATTAACATAATTGAAAACTTGAAAATTCATAATTCAAGACATTATTCAATGAGCTATTTTCTCACATACATATGCAAAATCTAGAATCACATAAGAGAAATACAAGGAGATTTTCATAATCTTTTTTTTCCTTTCTCTATTATTCATCTTGGTTCAAGAGTCGATCAGGAAAGAACCAGTAAGTAAACCCAATGACTTTGCCAATACATCAAAATTCAAATACATTTTACATAATATTACAATTCAAAAGAAATCTCTTCAAAATCCTTCACAAGTACTCTCTTCCAATATCGTCAATTCTTCAAGGAAAACAAGGAGAAGACAAGAGCTGACCCGAGGTGAAACATCACAACATCAAGAACAAATCAAGCATGCACCCCAATCCGATTTTACACAATAGGTCCAAGCATAGAACTTGACTAGGGCGGAGGTGAATTTTCTCAATGGGAGACGTCAATCACCATATCATAACATAGCCCTTTTGAGACTAAAACTTCAAGAACTTCTGTTCTTCCACAATGCCCTTTCGAGGCTATTACCACAAAGATTTTCATTCTTTTTCATATCAAGAATTCACAATATCAAACAAGGTATGTGATGACAAGTAGGGGCCTATACACCCTACCCTCTTTCCCTCCTCTCTCCATGAGAGGAGACTCTACACTATTGAGGTCCAACTAAAGCCCTTCTCTCGTACATGGCCACTTCTTCCCTATCCAAGGGTGAGTAATGCCAAAACAATCTCCATGAAATTTCCTCAAAACAAAACATCAAGACAAGCATAAGAAAAACATCAAAAACAAGTTAAAATTCCTCCAAATCAATCCCAACACACAAGCAAACAAAACAAAGAACAACACAATGCCTTATGCATGACTCAAGCATGAACAAAAAGAAGAAACAAAATCAAAGAGTGAAGAACTCCTACCTTCACCAAAAGTTATGGTAAAATGGAAAGTTGAGAAGAGCTTTTTTTTTTTCCTTCAATATTCAAGCTTTTTCCAAAATTAGAGATTGGGCAACCCCCCCAAAACTACTCCAAAAAGCCTCTAAGTATGATCTCTAACTCAACTAGACTTCAAGTAACTCAAGATGGAGTTTGAGTCACCTACTCATGTAAGATACAATCAATTTTTGCAATCAACCAAAAATAAGGTTTTTGAGTGACCCTAAAAGTCAAACAAAGAGGCTAAGGGGGTGGAAAGTACTCCCCACCCATACTCTTATCCCTAGGGCACTTAAATTTAATATTTTTAAGTCTTAAAGACTTAATTGAACCAAACAAAAGCTAGAAATTTTTTAAGACCAATTAACAACCTTCAAAGAAGACAATGCAAAGATAATACAAATTAACAAGGGGTTTTAGTTCCGTCTTTCCATTAGGTTTCCTAGCTACATATCCTGCACACTCATTGCACACATTAGTAGATTCAAGAAATCATATGCATTAGGTAATTTACGTATAAGAAAAAATCATATAAATTAAAACATCCATTTTTTTAATAATCAATTATTTATCTAATTCTACTCATATTTTCGACTGTTAAAATTGCATAATCAAAATGTTAGTTTTGCATTCATTTACTTCATCATCGCACATGTTCATAAAACATTAAATGGTGAAATCGAATATCTGAAAGTAAATCATCACACATCATAAATAACATAATAATGTTCAGTGCATGAAATAATGTTCTGACATATTGAGTCATGAGTATCTAAATCATAATGTATCATTGATGCTAAGATGGGTCAGGGCGAGGCCTCACACCTCTTATCTCTAGAATCAACCTTAGGAGTCCCATTAACAAACATGTGAATGTTGACTTTTTAAACAAATTTTAATAAAAGATAGGTGATTTGTAGGAGAAAAATGTCAAAATATTTTTGAAATATCACATTGCTCACAAGTCAAACTATACAAACAGGAACAAGACTCCCAAATATGATATGAAAAATATCATATTGCTCACAAGTAAAACTATCCATAGTGTTATTAAGTCAAGAAAAATGTATCATGGAAGTCACCAAACAGATACAAGACTCTGAGACCAAGCTCATCTTATGGTATATCCATACTGAAAAGATTTTAAATAGAGGATAAAGTCCAGTTAGCAATGAATTAAAAATCAAAATGCCTAATATGTGTACAGCTAAATGGGATTACCTCAGGATTCTTCTACTCAGAGATAGATAAGCATTTCCAAATGCTTAAATGAAAAGGAAAATGCAATAAACCTCACTGCAAATGGACCTCATATTTCAATCAAATGTTCTTAATAAGCAGCTGCTACAAATGGGATTTCTCATGCCTTCTTTAATTTCCATGTTCTCCAGATGAAGCTTCTTGTTATCCTGCCTGAGGAGTGTTTTCGTGACGCTCGTCCTGAGCCTGAAAAATCCCAAGATTTGCAAAGCCAAGTCATGATTAGATAAATTTTAGGAGCCAAAACATATGAAACCATAAGTTGTTCAATTAATGTTTTACAGCATGACTACAAAAATTCCGCTTATTTTCTTAATCCTAATCCCTCCACATGGTTTCATATGGGTTCTCCATTTCTAGAACCAGAATTTAATCTAATCTGGTGGGGCGCAAGAGCTAGGACCAAATGAGAGAGTTTTTAATGGCTATCTTCGATGGGCTGCCTGAATTAAACTATCTTATTGTTGGGTGATGCGACGCGCTCCCCTGCCCACAGGTGGTTAATTATGTGGTGTTCCATGTTCACTAACAGTCATGGCTTTTGGTGCAACAGTAAGGGTGTTGCACACATTGCATAATATTCTTATATTTTATTATTTTATTTTATTATGTAATGTTGTACCTAGATGGGCGTGCAACATGTAAAGATTCCCATGGAATATTTTTTGATGAGTTGTATTGTAACATTGTAAAATATTTCATGTAATTATTTAATATTGGGGAAAAGAATTAAATGTCCAATATTAAATGTGGGGTCAGTGGGTTAGGTAGCACATGGTTTTAGCACATGGTTTATGTAATACCACTTAGTGGTTTTGTGGGACTTGCTACTATATAAGCAGCCACAAGGGTAGTTGTTGTTGAGAGAGAGAGAGAGGAAAGAAAGAGTGACAAGAAGACAAAAGGCAAGAGTCGAGCGGGACAAGGCTTGACAGGTTAGCCAAGGGAGCATTTGTGAAGGTTGAAAGCATGGCATGGGATGTGTGGATTCATGCTTGTTCACATAGTTTTCTCGGTTGTGGCTATGGCCATGAAGGCTTCCATGGTTGTATGGCAATGGTATTTTTGCTGAATAATACATGATGATGGATGCTTTTGGAGGCTGGGTTTTTCCCTCAATGAGGGTTTCCCAGGGTATATCTTGTGTCACAATTTTGTGGGTATGTTTTCTATTCTCTTGCATGTGGATTTTAATTCCGTGTTTATTTTCAGATCTATTATGGGTTATGTGGAAACGGTTATATTCTTTGTTGCCAAGTTTCCTTTCAAGTGGTATCAGAGCTATGGTTTTATTATTGTAACCCTAGATTGAATCCATGGGAATGCATGAGAGGATAAAAGAAAATGGCAAGATATATGAATGTTTTATTGCAGATCTGAGGGTTTTGGATTTTCTGTTATGATGGGATGGTAAAAGATTTGGGCATGGAAAATTGTTGGACAAATTTATTTTTTCGGATGTTTCATTTAAATGAGGGTTTTGGGGGGTAGCATGTAGAAATGACCTCTTGGGTAAAAACAGACCTCACCATTGGATCCGGGTCGACATTTCTATAAATTTTGATATATAATATGCCCTAGTTTGGCCATGTTCAGAGGAAATGAAAGAGTTTTTTGGTTTCAGCCCATGATGGCCGTCAAATTTAATCCCGTCGGAATTTTCGTCACTGAAAAAATAAAAAATGAAAAAAATCGTACTGAAAATGGTAAAAAGACTGTCTTAGTAAAACGGCCATAACTTTCTCTCAAAATATCGGATTTCAGAGTTCTTACAGGCGTTGGAAAGCTAATTCAGAGCACTACAAGATGGTGTAGGTTTGGTTCTGTGATTTTGAAATTTTGTCAGGTTTTAAGAGCCCTAAAGTCAGATGTTGTTTATTTTGAGCACGGATTAGGGCATAACTTGGGCATACGGAGTCGGATTTTGAACTTCGAGTAGTCAATGGAAAGCTCTTGGAGAGCTCTACACAATGGTTCAGATTTGGTGCAGGTTTGGCATGATTTATTTATTGATATTTTTATCTGAACAGTTTATGGTATATTTTGACTATGGTAACATTGTGAGTTTATGGCATTGGAGATTTAAGTTTTGATGTCATTGTATACTCAAGGTTGGTCTCATGATGATATGATTATCAGTGTTTGGTTTGGATATGCATGATGACTTGTTGGGTCTACAAGTTGTGCAGTGTTGTAAGCGGTCTATACTTACAGGTTGCATTTATAGCTTGGTTATGGGTTGTCTTTGCCCATTGATCTTTCATTATTGATGCATATTCAGATTGGTGGCTTGGATTTGGGTTGTCTATGCCCTAAGTCACATGATTTACTATTTTCTTCATGTAGAAGGGATGAGATGTTGTTACCAGGTACAGTCATGGTGGAGGATTATGGTTGACTATGCTGACAGGTTGAACATATTGAGAGCCAGATGCTCAGTTCATGGATGTGATCATGGTGTCATGGATTTTGGCATGACATGATTGGTTATACAGGTACATCCTTGATGTTCATTAGCTTGGATTTCTGATATAGTTATGGTGGTATATCTTCTTGGTTGAGGATCATAGTTATTTAGTTTTTTTTTGAGGAGCTCATGATGTGCACTTTGAGTTCTTTGATGGTTTGATGCCTTGGTTGATTCTCATGGTTAGAGGATGGATTTGTTCATCATGATGTCATGGATAGCTTGGATACACGGTTTAGTGGGAGCTTGTGACAATGATGGGGTGACAGTGCAGGATTAGTTCCTGGTTTGGTTTATATCTTCTTGGTTTGGAGAGGATGGATTTTATGATGCCATAGGTGACTTGGTACCACGGTTGAGTGGGAGTTATTGGCATTGATATATTTATTGAGTATTTGCAGATGTTGGAGGTTTGTCTTAGATCCTGTTGCTGCAGAAGCGTCTTTGACATTTGCATGGTGCACTTGTTATCTTCATGGTGTATGAAGATGGTTAGATCTTGAGGACTCATGGAGTTCTTGGTTATCTTCATGGTGTGTGGAGATGGTTCTTCCTGGTGTGTGGAGATGGTTTTCTTCATGGTGTGTGGAGATGGTTGCATCTTGAGGACTCATAGGGTTCTTGGCAAAGGTGTGGTTTATGCTTTTATTTGGCATGTTATCCTTGGTATGAGGATGGTTTCATTATTATGTCATGGTATACTCTTGATACGCGTTTAGAGTTGTGACATGTTATGGTATGTTCAGATAGAGCATGTTATCTCTTTGGTTGAGATGGTTAGATCATGTTGTCATGTTTATGTTCCTGAGGCCATGGTTGGAACTTTGACATTGATCTTGGTTTAGTTTCTTGGTATTGAGTACACTGATCATAAGCTAGATACTTCATGATATTGCTATGTTGCATTTGGAGTTGGCATGGATTGATTGGTTACAGGTGCTCATGGATACTTAGAGACGGTGGTGATGCTGATTTCTCTTGGATTAGAGAAGTATTTGTTGGGACAGTTGATGGTTTCAGCAGGAAGTCCGAGGGGCAGTCACCTGATATGGACTTGAGAGGAGATTGTTCTTAGATGAATCTTGGTTGGAGACTTGGGTATCTTGATGAGCATTCTCATTCCCCACTCTTAGTCTACTCGGCGGTTTGGTACTTGAGAGGTATAGCCCATTGTTTCTCTCATTTGCATTATATTTATGCTTGTCTTTCATGGATATGGATCTTGAGCTATGGTACATGAGTTAGTTCTGGAGGGTTCATTTGAGAGATGGTTAAGCATTGGTTATTTCCATGTGCATATGTTGTTATGCTGGTTGAATTTGGGAGATGGTTTTATATTGGGCATATTCCTTGGATTAGGAATGGTTATTCCTTGGTTTAGGAATGGTTTATGAGTTTGATCTTCTTGTGAGAGGCTTACATCCATGATTAGTTATATGGTATGGTTTGGGTGTTGTTGAGGCTTCTTGTTGGGGTTTTATGGAGGAGATCATACTTGCACAGTTTACATCTAGAGGTGTGTGTAGAAGGACATGATACATGTTATGATTTGCATGGTTTCTCTGGTCTTGGTTATCTTCTTGGATGTTCAGTTTTGACTACATTGGATTTGAGATTGGTTGGAGATTGTGATCACTAGTTTGTGCTCATGTATGTCATGTGAGAGATGACATGGTTATTCCTTTATCTCTTTCCTCTGTTGGTTATGGTGAACTTGGGAGAGCATTGGAGAGTTGTTCTTGCAGGATATTGGTTTATGTATTGTGGATGTCCTTGATACTACATGGATTCACTTCTTTGAGATGTGTTGAGTGGATTGGTTATAGATTTGACATTATCTTTTGCAGTGGGAGCTTCTTGGTATATATGTGGTAGGTATTGCTCTTGAGGCTTGTGATTGCAGGTTATAGATTGGATATGTCGGTGATATAAGATTCACTTGTTATACCTTTGAGGTATGGATAGTTGGATGGGTTTGGCACTTTGCTGTGGGTGCTATTTCAGCTATGGATATTTTGACAACTACGGATACATGTGATTACCTTTGGATCAGGTTATTGTGCTTGGAATTTTAGTTGGTACAGGATTTTATGATCTTCTAATGCGACAGGTTGGGTGGTTTTCTCTTTGGATGGCTTCTATGTATGTCCAGTGGGAGTGACATAATAGGAGGTGAGATCATTCATGTTTGAGATGCTGGATACTTTGATTTTGTTGCGGGTACCAGGATGGAGCACTTGGTGCATTTTGATCCATGATGGTGGATGTGCTTGGAGGGATTGTTCCCTTGTTCATTTATGTGGCTACGGATTGACCCTATGCAATGTATACAACAAGTGGGAGATTGTTGAGATAATGGGTGTTGCACACATTATCTCAACACTTATATCCATCCACATGTTCAAATTTTTACATCCAGGGAGTGTAAATATGTACAGTTGTCAATGCACAAAAATCAAAATTGCCCAACTATTATTTTTTATGTTGAAGATAACTATTCTCCAGGAAATTGAAATGGAGTTTTTTTTTCAGGAGGTTGGATTTTTTGAGTTCCTTTCTACGAGGTTACCTAGAACTGTGCTTCTAACAAGACGCAGTCGCCAAATGCAGCCCCAATCATAAATGAACAGAGAAAATGAAGACATAACAACCTACACCTGACATGTCTAGAGCCATTAGATGTTTTTGTTATCTGAAATGAACATAAATATATTAAGTTGTGTGTTCTCTTCTGTGGGAAATTACAATAGATAACTGCATTTTGTGGAACTGTCAGAACGACCAATAAGAGCTTGCTAAATTTCTTTTCAGTTAACATTCAAGCATGTTTGAGTAGTCCTCTTTCAAAATAAAAATATATATGAATAAAATAAATAGAACTTCTTATTGGTTGTAAAAAATAGGTTTAATCACTAGTTAATAAAAAGACCTTGGTAACAGTTCTCTTTCATAGCAGGAACTAACAAATTAAGAGGGGACATAAAATTTCTATAACAAGCATTCAAAAGAACTCTTTCGAAATGGTTTTGTATATTTCATTTAAGATCTCAAATTTGTTGATAAAATTTATTTGTTGAGATTACTCATAGAATCATTGTGAAAATTCTTCAAAGAACTCCTATAAAGTGGAATCTTGGAAATATAAAGTTTACAAAGACTTCATAATGCATGATACCTCCAATTAATCTATCATTAGTGTAATCTTCTAGCACTTAGTCAATTCAAATTTCACTAAGATTACATACTTTTGAACATATCAAAAGTTCAAAATAGATCTAAAATTAATTTTACTTACATAGTAGTCAATCTAAATTGCACTAAGATTACATACTTAAAACATATCTAAGGTTCAAGATAGATCTGAAAGTATTTGTACTTATACATTATAATCCTAAATTACATCTAATTGAAAATTTTCTCTATTAGAAATATTCATCTCCATAATTATTGGGATAGATTGCATACTTAAAACATATTCAAAGTTCAAAACAGATTTGAAATCATTTTTACATATACGTTAGTCAATCTAAATTATACTATGATTAAATACTTTTAAACATATATCCAAAGCTCAAAAAATATTTGAAATCATTTGTACAATTTATACATTACACTCATAAAATACATCTAATTGAAATTATTCTCATCACAAAATATCCATGATCATCTCATTTTCTATTGAATATATTCATATCCATATTTATGGGCAACATTTGGAATCTTGTTTTTTGAGATTATATAAATTAGCCAACATGCAAAATCTTGTGAAATTTTATATTAATAATGTTTATAAAATAATGACATGTGTGTCATCCATAACTCACTTGGAAGTTTTGATGATGAACTTATCAATATCTACAAGTATCCCCCACCAACAATTCAATACACTAGCCAAGTCCACACACTATCTTCACCATCCTTAAAAAATCATGTTATTGACCAAAACCCATCTTAATCAATGACTCCTTATAATATTACTAGTGACAGGGTCATAGTATTACCTATGTTGTTTTAGAATTAGATTATTACCAGTTCACAAACCCCTAATTTTATAAATTGAACAACTTTTTCCTCCAAAACTTATTTGGTTGTTATCTACCTCATGTCATGATAACTTCCTTTTTTATTGGAAATGGCCCAATAATCAATTTTTTCGTGCTTTCCCACTTAAAGCCATCTACACAAAACGTCATTTGAAAATCTAAGGCTGATGCATAGGCTCAACTAGTATCCTGGAAAATTTTGCATGTTAAGCTCACCATTGGTGAACATCTTTCCTTCATATCTCCCTCTTTGGCTTGTCCTTTTTGTGCCAAAAAAGAGACAATAAAACATGTGTTTATGATGTCTCTACAATCATCTTTTCTCCAGCATATTATCTTAAAACAATTGTGAAAATTTTGTTACTTAGTTGTGTTTTCCTACACATTCTATTCCATCCAACTGGAGTGCTCGATGATTTGTGTGAATCTCTCCCCACATCTAACTGTCCTTCAGTCTCATACCCAAAACAAAGTAGAGCTCCAAACCTTCCTAAGAGAGCTACCAATTCAATTCAATGCATTTGACTAAACCATTATTGGCTCTGATTGTAGGATTGCACGATTGTAGGAAAGCATAAAATGACAAATAGATGATATCATTGATGGCTATAATTTGGTTTGAAGGTATTTGTGTATGAAGAAGATGAAGCATTCTAATGTTATACCAACATCCCTGATTGCTAAGAAGATGTAATTTTCTTTTCATATAGTCATTCTATAACAATAACAATTCTTGCTCAACTAATAGTTTTTCCAAAAAAATTGAGATTCAAATGTCTAAATAAGTGAGATTCAAACTGTTGTCCAAATCATTGTATGACTCCTTTTTGTTGTTGTAACTATTTTATGTAATCTCTATTTTCTTTTATCCAATAAAAAAATTAGAGAACAATGGACATTTTTGGACATGCATCTCCTTCTATATAGTCAAGTGCAATTGTGGAATACATGGAAGGGTATCTAACATGGCATTAGGCTTCACAAATGTTGGTAACTATCCCATAGAGACAAAAATTTCTTTGGAAAAGACAAAACTTCGACATAACTAACCTTGACATCTATGTGAGATGGTGCTGCTATAGATGCAAATTTTGAGAACAATATATTGTTACCAAAAGGTTAAAAATAAAAATTACAAAGACATTGTAGCTCATAAATAGGTCAACTATGTCATATCCCTATTTAGAAATTTTAAAGAGCATCCTCAACAGACTTTTTAATAAGGATCTTTGTACAAGGTAGAAAAGCATAATATTTGTGGTTCTAATTTATGTGTTCTTTTAAAAATTCGTGGAATTGAATAAAATAGAAATATTACTATGTATTCCTCTCATAAATGAATTCTCTTGTCAAGGGGTTTAGTGATTAATATATAAACAAATCATTCCATACAAAATTTTCATCCATTTTATGAGTATATTATTAAATATCAAAGTCCCAAATCAAAAAGGAATGATGACCGAAACAATGGTATAATTGATAATAAAACTATATTGATATAAGATGACTTAAAATACGTTCATGTACAAATCCACATATTAACATAGTTTAGTGTTCCATTGTGAATTTGTTACTAAAGATCAAAGTCCCAACTCAAAAGAAAATGGTGGTCAAGAAAATGGTATAAGTGATCATAGAACTAAATTTGTATAAGATTACTTAAAATAACTTAGTGTACAATCCACATATATAACATAGTGCAAACAATGAACTATTAAGTAATGTTTTCCATCTCAAAGAAACAATCCTAGCACAAACCAATATACAACATAAAACATTATTATCCACTCCTTAAAGGATACCCTATAATCTTTTTAAGCCCAAATGCATTCTTCGCAAAAAAATAATCATAAGTGCACAATCTTTCTTCTACTTTTGTTGAGCTAGTCTCCTTTGATTTTTCATTAATGGAAAATGGAAAACAACAAGACAAATTGGGACTAGGGGAGACAACTTAGTACTTGAGCACCCTATTTTCATGCTTATCAAAATCCTAAGTAGATTTTTTTTTAAATTCCAATTTTTAATAGTAGCTTACTTGGCAAGTCATCTTCTTATAACTAAGGTTTCAAGTCCACATCATCAATTATGATGCCACACCAACATGTTTTTTGCCAAGTTATCTAAAACAGTACAAATAAAAAAGTGAGACCAATGGTTGTGCAAAAAGGGTACCCGTACTTGCACAACAAATATGGCATCACATCATTGATTGCCTTTTACACCTAAGAGTACATTTCATTCAATTATGGGTATTCATTATTGCACTAACAACTTGAAGGTCACAATTATTGGTGCAAAATTATTATTAAAAATGGACATTAAAGATACTAAGTATGCATATTATTTATCATTAAGTGTGGGTATCAAATGAACAACTCTTATCATGACCATAAATGTGTTCAAGTATTGGATTCTTTCTTGATGAAGGGTGCTCCCCTTAATATCACAAACACATAACAAAAAAGAAATAGAGACAATTTGCGAGAAAAAAATATGGGCTTCTAATTATCACTACAAATTTACAAATTTTTTAAATATAATATGTAAACCCACATGGGTGCCTTCCTTACAATAATTTGCAACACAGAGCTACAAACTATCACCCAGAGTTTTCCTAGACAATGTACATACATTCCTTATATAGGCATTTTGAAATTGCAATTTCTAGATATCAAATCCTAACCCTTGAGACTAACTAACTCTAAAATTACAGATAGAGATAGCTCAATACACCTTTGACCCTTATTTTGAAAATTTTGGTCGGCCCAACTCGAAAGGTTATAACTTTCAAACTATTGCTCTGATTGGCTATTATAACCACTTTTTGGAATTCACAACATTTGATCTAGAGGGCTCAATTTGCTCAAGCTCAAGTCCACCCCATTTCAGAGCCCATTTGGCCACCTCTAAGGTCTTGAAAATTGAGTTTGAAGTTTTTATACCAAAATTGCACACCAAAAATTTGCAATAACTTCACGAATACTCATGATATGGTACCAAGCCTCAACTGGCAAGCTGATATATCCAAGATGAACATCCACCTCTAAAATTAGGACATTCTGAGCTTGTATGACTGACTTAATAAGTAGAAAGCCTCCAGGAACAAAAAGTTCACACTAAGATAACCCTTATTCAAGGAAAAAAACAAAAGAAATATTTTTGTGTGATGCAAGATTTCTCGTACACCCAAGATGCTTCTGCATCAAACACCTGGGGTAATTTGAGAAGTGACCTCGTCACGTCTCTTGTGTTCAAAGGAAAACCAAGATGGTCAACCTCCTCCCTTACTAGCCATGATTAATCCTCCACGGGTCTCCCTTTCTATTTGACTAGATACTCTTCATATGTTTAGTTCCTTGTGCTCTTGCCAACACAACTATCAAATATCTCCTCAATCTCCTTTGTAGATAAACTATATGTTGGAATACTCCACTATGCTTCTACAACTTCATCTCCATCACCTCCTTCATGATACTCTGTCACATCTAAAATATTAAATATGGGTGAAATATTCATCTCAACAGACAAGTTCACTTCATAGGCATTTTTAGAATTATGCTTTTTCACTATCTTGCACGATCCAAACTTCCTCATTTTCAGCTTATTATATGTACCCGCTGGAAAATGCTCATTTCTCATATGAACCACAACCTCATCTCCAATTTGAAATTCTGTATACCTCCTTTTCACATCTGTCTTGGCCTTGTACTACATATTCATCTTTGTAATGTGCTTCTTCACCTCCTTATGGGTGTTCTTCAAATGTTTAGCAAAACTTTTTGCTTGAGCACTACTAATTTCTCCTTTATCTAACTGCATTAATTCAGATGCATTTATGAGATTGCTCCCATATACAATCTGTAATAGTGATTTACTAGTACTCTTGTTGACAGAATTATTGTATGCAAATTCTTCTTGTCATAAAATCATATCCCATGCCTTTGGTTTATCTCCAACCAAGCATCTCAACAAATTTCCCAAACTCTAGTTCACAACTTTGGTTCGTCCATTAGTCTGTGGATGATGCGATGAACTAAACTTTAAATATGTCTTCAATTTCTTCCACAATGGACACCAGAAATATCCAACAAACTTAGTATCTCAATTAGAAACTATACTCTTTGGCAAACCTTGTAGTCTCACCACTAAAAACTAACTCTGTCACATGAACAATATCACTAGTCTTCTTGCAGGGAATGGAATGTACCATAGCTGAAAATCTATCAACCACCACAAATATGGAATTATGCCCACGTTGAGTCCTTGGTAAACCAAGAACAAAATCCATACTGACATCCTCCCACAATTTCACTGGTATGTGTAATGGCTAATACAACCCAATGTTCTACTCTAGTCCTCTTGCCATTTGAAATACTTGACAACTCTGCACAAACTTCTTCACGTCTTGTTGTAACTATGGCCAATAATAATTCTCAGGAAGTAACAAATGGTCTTATCACTACCAAACTGTCCAAACAACACTCCACTGTGTTTCTCCTTGATGAGATTCTCTCTCATGGAACTTCTGAGAATGCACAATTGACTTCCTTTGAACAACAAACCATCTTGGATTATAAAATCTAACCACTTTGTCCTATCGAGTGTAACATGTTTCTTACAAACCTTCCAAGCTTCACCAAAATCAAGATCCTCTAGATACAAATTATTGAGTTCCTTGAACCCAACCACTCTAATCTGCATCTATGTTTGCAAAAGTTGCATTTTACTAAGAGCATCTACAACTCTGTTAGACTTGCCATTCTTGTGTTTCAAAAAAAATGTATAGCTCTACAAAAATTCAACCCATTTCAAATGCCTTTGGTTCAATTTTCCTTGACTATTCAAATATTGCAAATCTTGATGATTGATATAAAAAACAAAGTCCTTGGGAAGAAGATAGTGTCTCCAATTTTTCAACGTTTGAACTATAGCATAAATTTTTTGATCATAAATAGAATATTTTATTTTGGCATCATCCAACTTCTCACTGAATAAACATGTCTACCTTCTTGTCTTAAACAACTCCTATTGCAGTACCACTAGCATTATAGTCTACTTGAAACACCTTATTAAGATATGGGAGTGCTAAAACAGGTTGCTTTGTATCTTTCTGTTTCAACATATTTAAACTTGTATCTACTCCTACAGTCCACTTAAATATTTTCCTATCCCCTCTCATTGTTTCAATCAAAGGCCCAAAAATACTACTAAAACCTCTACTAAACTTTTTGTAAAAACTAATCAGTCCATGAAAATATCTTATTCCAGTTGCACTCCTTATAGTAAGTCATTCAAGTATAGCTTTCACTCTCTCATGGTCTATTTTTAGACCTTCTATTTATACTATGAATCCCAAGTACATCAACTCCTTCACAAAGCTACACTTTTTCAAATTTATCGTAAAATTATCCTCCCTCAACTTATAAAACACCTTATGAATGTGCATCAAATGCTTCTCCGATGTCTTACTAAAGATCAATATATCATCTAAGTAAACAATGACAAACTTACCCAAAAAATCCCTTAACACCTCATCATGAGGCTTTTGAAAGTGTGCTTGGTGCATTGGTTAGCCCAAAAGGCATGACTAACCACTTGTATAAACCTTCCCTTTTCTTGAAGGCAATCTTCCACTCATCTACTTTGATACGAATTGGATGGTACCCACTCTTCAGATAAATCTTTTTGATATACACAGCTCCACTCAAACAATCCATAATATCATCCATCCTTAGCAATGGAAATTTTTACTTGA
This sequence comes from Cupressus sempervirens, assembly GCA_028749045.1. Taxonomy (NCBI): domain Eukaryota; kingdom Viridiplantae; phylum Streptophyta; class Pinopsida; order Cupressales; family Cupressaceae; genus Cupressus; species Cupressus sempervirens. The sequence goes on from CM053787.1 coordinate 328,923,598, forward strand.
TTGTGATCTTATTGATAGCTTGAGAATCTTTACACATTCTCTATTCTCCATTCTTCTTTGGTGCTAATATTGTTAGTAAAGCACATGGGCTTAGACTCTCTCAAATCAATCCCGTTTGTAATAACTCATGCTGGTGTCGTTCTTTTCATTGTCTTGTTTAGAAAATTGGCTCCCAGAATCAAGTCTATCAAGTGATTGATCTTCCTCATTGGGGGTAATCCATCAGGTACATTATCTAACACAATATCAAGAAACTCTCCCAATAAATCCATGACTTCTCTAGATACCCACTCCACTTCTTCTCTACCATCTTTTGGGATTAAAGAAAAACACATATGCTCATGCTTCATATCTCTAAGAAAATCCTTTCCATCAAAAAAACATATTCTGGTAGCACTACATATCTTTTATTCTCTCTCCTTCAATGGCTTCAAATTAAGTTTCACTCCATCCTTTGTTAGAGTGTAGGTATTTTCTCACCCATCATGTACAATATGCATGTCAAACTACCACAGCCTACCCAGAAACATGTGACATATGTTCATAGGTATGATATCACAAAGCACCTCATCTTGGTAGCTTTCAATATTGAACTTCACTATGCATTGCTCTTTGACCATTACCTTGTGATCATCCTGCACTCAGGCAATATGGTATGGACGCAGGTGTTTCTACCTCTTGAGATTTAACTTCGTGACAATATTTTCTAACACCAAATTATCAGTGCTTTCTCCATCAATGATCACATCACATCACTTATCTTCACATTTGCACCTTGTATAAAACAAAATCCTCCTTTGATCAGGTTCATTCTCACCACTCAACAAGACTCTCCTATAAACTGGGACTTCTCCTCTTTTAGTATCTTCAAAATGGGATGATTTGGCATCTTCATCAACATGCATAACTCTATCTTGACCTTCTATTCTCCAATTTTTCCTTCCTTGGCACTAGGAACATTCACATGCTCTATGCCCTTTTTCTCTGTAATGAAAATATTTTCCACGGAAACCTCCTCTTCTAGATCCTTTCCCTCTTCCTCTTCCTCTTTGATCTCTATTGCTTTGATAATGGAAACAATTCAAACTATTTCCCCTCTAGTTCTGACTGCTACTGTAGGCCTCATCCTTGTTCTTTGGATAATCATTTTGGCCTCCATAAGACCATTTGCTAGATCTTCCACTGCAACCTCTTCCACTATTCTTGTTATCAAACTTTTTGTTTAGCTTTTCTTCAACTCTTAGGGAAAACTGGTATGCCTCTTCAATACTATTCATTTGAACCAAACTCAGCTCCTCCTAAATGCTTGGTGGTGCAGGAGCACCTAGGTAGGCTAAGGGTAGACCTAGGGATTCTTTGATTTTTTTGGCTTGTAGTGATGCTAACCCACATCACTAGTTCAATAAGGGGACCCACTTGGTCCTAAGGTGAGGTTAAATAAGTTAGAAGAGTCCCACAATGCAATATTGCTCCTAATTGCTCAAAAAGTGCTCATTTGGCTCAATAGAGCATTTTTGGGTTTTCAGGGATAAATAGGGAAAGAAAGTGTTTTAAGATCCTTATTAGAAGGGTAAAGAGCTAGTAGAGAAGGATGTAGTTCTTGAACTTCACCCTATATTGAATGAAGAGCCCTTCTTGAAGGTTATCAAATCCCTAGAAGGGAAAATATTTGAAAGGTGTACCACTTTTCAGTGGAAAGATGGACATAGATGCAATCATCGACTAGATAGATGGCATGGAGAACCATTTTGAGTGTGAGGGGGTATCAGAGGCACAAAAGGTTAAGGTGGCTAAGTCAAGGCTCAAAGGTTCAACATTGACATGATGGGAATACCTGCAAGATGAAAGAATCAACATGGGTAAGACTCCTATAGAAAATTGGAAGGCTATGGTCACTACAGTGAAGGAGAAGTTCCTATCTAAAGACTTTGAAATCCAACTCCACAAGAGAAGGCAAGGACTAAAGCAAAAAGACCTAGATGTGACTTCTTATATTGAAGAATTTCAAAGGTTATGTCTATGATCCAAACATCAAGAAGAAGAGTCAATCAAGGTGGCAAGATATCTATGTGGTTTGAAGTGGAACATCAAAGAAGAGATCAGTTTGTGGGCACCTACCACAATTCAAAGATGACATCAGCTAGCTCTAAAGGTAGAGAAAAATAACAAAGGGAAAGGAGATTCTAACTTCAAGGATAAAGGCAAGGGCATAAATCAAAGAGGACAAAGGGGAGGCTACTAGGGTAGAGGAAGTGAGTAGAAAAATCAAGGAGAGAGCAAGTTCACAAAGAAAACTAGTGACAACTCTTTAAGAGGTGGTTACAATAAAGGGAGAGGCAACCAAGGAGGATTTAATAGGGGGAGAGGATTAGGAAGATCCAATACATACTTTGCAAGTATGAAATGTTATAACTATGGACAGTTGGGTTATCCAACCTATAGATACCCTGAAAAGCCTTCTTCCTCAAACCAAGACAAAAGAATGGCATATGTGCAAGAGGATTGCAGCAAAGAACCTGATGTGGATCACATTGAATCTGAAAAAGGTAAGAATCTCATGTTTAGGAGAATGTTGATCAAACAACCAGCTCCTAATGAACCTAAACATAAAAGAGCATTGTTTAGGATAAAATGCAAAATCCTAGGAAAAGTGTACAAAGTGGTGGTGGATTTAGGTTCTATTGATAATGTAATGTCAAAGGAGGTTGTTACTAAACTAAAATTGCAGAAGATACCTCATGACAATCCTTATAAAGTTACTTGGCTTAACAAGGGATAGAGCATCTTGGTGAATGAGAAAGCTTGGATAGTAGGATACAAAGATAGGTTGTTGTGTGATGTTTTGCCTATGGATGCTTGTCATCTTTTTCTAGGTAGACCTTGGAAATTTGATAGAGAAGTTGTATATGATGGTATAGCCAATGCCATAACTTTTAAGAAGGGAGGTAAGACTTTTGAAATTCAATCTTTATTGGAAGGGGAAGAATCTCAATCCAAAGTGCCCTAGTGTGTTGTTGTGTAGTGGAAAAGAATTTTTCAAAGATCTTAAGGATGAGGAATGTCAAAGTTTTGTAGTAGTGCTAAAGTCTGAAGCAAAGGAAAATGCAGCCAAGGAACCCTTTTATTTTATTTTATTATGTAATCTTCCACCTAGATGGATGTGCAACATGTAAAGATTCCCATGGGATATGCTTGATGAGTTGTATTGTAACATCGTGATAATATTTCATGTAATTATTAAATATTGGAGAAAAGAATTAAAATTAAAATATTAAATGTGGGGTCAATGAGTTAGGTAGAACATGGTTTTAGCACATGCTTTATGTAATATCACTTGGTGGTTTTGTGGGACTTGCTATTATATAAGCAACCACAAGGGTAGTTGTTGGTGTGACAAGGTAGAAGGAAAAAAAGTAAAGAGTCGAGTGGGACAAGGCTTGACAGGTTAGCCCAGGGGACTTTTATGAAGGTTGGAAGCATGGCATAGGATGTGTGGATTCATGCTTATTCACATAGTTTTCTCAGTTGTGGCTATGGCTTTGAAGGCTTCCATCATTGTATTACAATGATATTTTTGTTGAATAATACAAAGTGATGGATGCTTTTAGGGGTTGGGTTTCTCCCTCAATGAGGCTTTCCCAGGGTGTATCTTGTGTCACATTTGTGGGGGTATGTTGTCTATTCTCTTGCATGTGGATTTCAATTGCATGTTTATTTCAGATCTATTATGGGTTATGTGGAAACAATTATATTATTTCTTGCAAGTTTCCTTACAAGTGGTATCAGAGCTATGGTTGTGTTGTTGTAACACTAGATTGAACCAATGAGAATGCATGAGAGGATAAAAGAAAGGGCAAGATATATGAGTTATTTATTGCAGACCTGAGGATTTTGGGTTTGCTGTTATGATGGGATATTGGTAGATTTTGGGCATGTGAAATTGTTGGTCAAAATAATTTTTTGGATGTTTCATTTAAATGAGGGTTTTAGGGGGTAGCTTGAAGAAATAACCTCCTGGGTAAAAATGAACCTCACCATTGGATCCAGGTCGATGTTTCCATAAATTCTGATATATAATATGCCTTAGCTTGGCCATGTTTAAAGGAAATTAAGAGTTTTTTAGTTTCAGCCCATGGTGGTCGTCAAATTTAATCTTATTGATTTTTTTTGTCACAAATCGTAGTAAAAATGGTAAAAAGACTATCTTAGTAAAACAACCATAACTTTCTCTCAGGATATCAAATTTCAAACTTCTTACAAACATTGGAAAGCTAATTCAGAGCACTACAACTTGATGGAGGTTTGGTTCTGGATTTTGATATTTTATTAGGTTTTAAGAGCCTAAAAATCAGATGTTATTTATTTTGAGCATATATTAGGACATAACTTGGGCATAAAGAGTCAGATTTTGGACTTCGAGTAGTCAACAAAAAGCTCTTGGAGAGCTCTACACATTGGTTCAGACTGGGTGCAGGTTTGACATGGTTTATTTGGTGATATATTACTCTAAACAGTTTATAGTATATATTGACTATGATAATATTGTGAGTTCATGGCATTGTATATTTTGGAGATTTAGATTGATGTCATTGTATACCCAGTTCATATTTTAGATTGGTCTCATGATGATATGGTTAATTTGGTTTGGATATGTATGATGATTTGTTGGGTCTATAAGTTGTGTAGTGTTGTAAGCGGTCTATACTTACGTGTTGTATTTATAACTTGGTTATGGGTTGTCTTTGCCCATTGGTCTTTCATTATTGATGCATATTTAGATTGGTGGCTTGAATTTGATTTGTCTATGCCCTAAGTCACATGATTTTCTGATTTTTCTTCATGTAAAAGCAATGAGATGTTGTTACTAGGTATAGTCATGGTGGAGGATTGTGGTTGACTATTTTGTGCTAACAAGTTGGACACATTGAGAGTTAATTGCTTGGTTCATGGATGTGATCATGGTGCTATGGATTTTGGCATGACATGATTAGATATATAGGTACATTCTTGATGTTTATTGGTTGGATTCTTGATTTGGTTATGGTGGTATATCTTCTTGGTTTAGGATAATGGTTATTTGGTTTCCTTTGAGGAGCTCATGATGTGCACTTTGAGTTCTTTAATAGTTTGATGACTCTGTTGATTCTCATGGTTAGAGGATGGTTTTTTCATCATGATGTCATGGATAGCCTGGATACATGGTTTAGTGGGAGGTTGTGATAGTCATGAGGTTATAGTGCAAGGTTATTTCCTAGTTTGATTTGTATCTTCTTGGTTTTGGAAATCTTGTTTTCACTTGGTACTAACATTTTGGTTGTGTGAGTATAGACCTAGAGGATCTGCATGTAGGAGATGGATTTTGTGATGTCATAGGTGACTTGGTACCATAGTTGAGTGAGGGTTGTTGGCATTGATATATTTATTGAGTGTTTTCAGATGTTGGAGGTTTGTCTTAGATCCTATTGTTGCAAAATCATCTTTGACATTTGCATGGTGCACTTGTTATATTCATGGTGTGTGAAGATGGTTAGATCTTAAGGACTCATAGGGTTCTTGGTTATCTTCATAGTGTGTGGAGATGGTTCTTCATAGTATGTGGAGATGGTTTTTCTTCATGGTCTACAGAGGTGGTTGCATCTTGAGGACTCATAGGGTTCTTGGTAAAGGTGTGGTTGATGCTTTCACTTGACATGTTATCTTGGTGTGAGGATGATTTCATTATTATGTCATGGTATACTCTTGATACGTGTTTAGATTTTTTGACATGTTATAGTATGTTCATATGTAGCATGTTATCTCCTTCATTGAGATGGTTAGATCATGTCGTCATGTTTATGTTCTTGAGGCCATTGTTGGAACTTTGACCTTGATCTTGGTTTAGTTTCTTGGTATTGAGTACATTGATCATAAGTTGGATAATTCATGATATTGCTATCTTGCATTTGAAGTTGACATAGATTGATTGGTTACAAGTGCTCATGGATACTTAAAGACAGTGGTGAAGCTGATTTCTCTTGGATTAGAGATGTGTTTGTTGGGATGGTTGATGGTTTCAGTAGGAAGTCCGAGGAGCATTCACGTGATATGGACTTTAGAGGAGATTGTTCTTATATGAGTCTTGGTTGGAGACTTGGATATCCTGATGAGCATTCTCATTCCCCACTCTTGGTCTACTTGAGAGGTATAGCCCATAATTTTTTCTCAAGTGCTTTATATTTATTCTTATCTTTCATGGATATGTATCTTGAGCTATGGTACATGAGTTAGTTCTAGAGGGTTCATTTGAGAGATGGCTTAGTATTGGTTATCTCCATTTACATATGTTGTTATATTGGTTGAGATTGGGAGATGGTTTTATATTGGGGATATTCTTTAATTTAGGAATGGTTTATGAGTTTGATCTTCTTGTGAGAGGCTTACGTCCATTGTTAGTTATATGGTATAGTTTGGATGTTGTTGAGGCTTCTTAGTTGGGGTTTTATGGAGGAGATCATACTTGCATAGTTTACATCTAGAGGTATGTGTAGAAGGACATGATATAGGTTATGATTTGCATGATTTCTCTTTGGTCTTGGTTATCTTCCTGGATGCTTGATTTTTCTTACATTGGATTTGAAATTGGTTAGAGATTGTGATCACTGGTTTGTGCTCATGTATGTCATGTGAGAGATGACATGGTTATTCCTTTATCTCTTTCCTATGTTGGTTGTGGAGAGCTTGGGAAACTGTTAGAGATTTGTTATGAGAGTTATTCTTGCAAGTTATTGGTATGTGTGTTGTGGATGTCCTTGATACCACATGGATTCACTTCTTTGAGATGTTGTGAGTGGACTAGTTATAGATTTGACATTATCTTTTGCAGTGGGAGCTTTATGGTATATATGTGGCAGGTATTGCTCTTGAGGCTTGTGATTGTAGGTTATAGATTGGATATGTTGATGATGTGAGATTTACTTGGTATACCTTTGGAGGTATGGATAGTTGGATGGGTTTGGCACTTGTAGTGGATACTTTAATAACTACGGATACATGTGATTACCTTTGGATTAGGTTTTTGTTCTTGGCATTTAAGTCGGTACAGTTTTTTATGATCTTCTAATGTGACAGGTTGGGTAGCTTTCTCTTTGGATGACTTCTATGTATGTTCAATGGCAATGACATAATAGGAGGTGAGATCATTCATGTTTGAGATGTTAGATACTTTGATTTTGTTGCAGGTACCAAGATGGACTACACAGTGTACTTTGATTCATGATGGTGGATGTGCAGGAAGGGATCGTTCCCTTGTTCATTTATGTGACTACAGATTGACCCTATGCAATGTATACAAGTGGGAGATTTTTGAGATAATGGGTGCTGCACGCATTGCATAATATTATTATATTGTTTAATTTTATTTTATTGTGTAATGTTCCACCTAGATGGACATGCAACATGTAAAAATTCCCATGGGATATACTTGATGAGTTGTATTGTAACATCATGATAATATTTCATGTAATTATTTAATATTAGAGAAAAGAATTAAAATTCCAATATTAAATGTGGGGTTAATGTGTTAGGTAGCACATGGCTTATGTAATACTACTTGGTGGTTTTGTGAGACTTGCTACTATATAAGCAGTCACAAGGGTAGTTGTTGGTGTGACAAGATAGAAGGCAAAAAGGAAAGAGTCAAGTGGGACAAGGCTTGACAGGTTAGCTAAAGGAGCATTTGTGAAGGTTAGAAGCATGGCATGGGATGTGTAGATTCATACTTGTTCACATGGTTTGCTCACTTGTGGCTATGGCTTTGAAGGCTTCCATGGTTGTATTACAATGATAATTTTTCTGAATAATATATAGTGATGGATGCTTTTGGAGGCTGGGTTTTTCCCTCAATGAGGGTTTCCTAGGGTATATCTTATGTCACATTTTTGTGGGTATGTTGTCAATTCTCTTGCATGTTTATTTTAGATCTATTATGGACTATGTGGAAATAGTTATATTCTTTCTTGCAAGTTTCCTTACTCTTCCTTGCCTAATAAAGAAACATACAAGCTTACTCTAGATCAGAACTTAGAAGTGGGAAGATAAGTCCAAGAATTGATGGATCAAGGTTTGATACAAAAAATCATAAGACCATGTGCACTTCCTATTGTTTTGGCAATTACGAAATGGAGGAAATAGAGATTATGTACAGACTCAAGAGCCATAAATAGGATCACAATCAAGTATAGGTTTCCCATATCTAGAATTGAGGATCTCATGGATTTTCTTGGAGGATCTAAATATTTCACTAAGTTGGACTTGAAGAGTGGTTATCACCAAATACGGATAAAGGAGGGAGATGAATGGACAACAACATTTAAGACTACCGATAGTCTTTATGAGTGGTTTGTGATGTCATGTGGTCTTTCCAACGCTCCTAGCACATTCATGAGGCTCGTGAATGAAGTGCTTAAGGACTTCATAGGAATATTTTTAGTTTTATATCTAGATGATATACTTATTTTTAGCAAGACTATAGAGGAGCATGTCAAGCATGTTGAGGTAGTTTTGAAAAGACCTCATGAAGAGAAGCTAGCCATTAACCTTGAGAAGTGTGATTTCTTCAAGCAATAACTTGTGTACCTAGGATTTGTGGTGTCTCAAGGCACATTACAAATGGACAAGGAGAAGGTTGTTGCTATACTAGATTGGCCAACACCTACCACACCTACTAAGGTAAGAAGTTTCCATGGTTTGTCTTAATTCTATAGGAAATTCATTAGGAGTTTTAGTGGTATTTGTGCACCTTTTCTAGATACTATAAAGCATGGAGTCAATTCTAAGTTTAAGTGGACCTTAGAAGTTGAAAAGTTATTTGAAATGTTGAAGAAACAAGTAGCTACTCAACCTATCCTACAATTGCCTAGTTTTGAGAAATTGTTCACCTTAGAATGTGATGCAATTGGCTTAGCAATAGGTGGTGTTTTGAGTCAAGAAGGTAGACTAGTGGCTTTTTATAGTGAGAAGCTTAATGAGGCCAAGAAGAAGTATTCATCCTATAACTTAGAGCTCTATGTCTTAGTCTTGTGTCTTAAGAAGTGGAGACACTATTTGTTGCCCAAAGAATTTGTTGTGCTTACATATAATCAAGATCTTACCTACATCAACACTCAAGAGAAGTTGAGTAACATACACTTGAAGTGGATGGAGTATGTGTAGGCCTTTACCTTTACAATCAAGCACAAGAAGGGGCAATTGAACAAGGTGGCATATGCACTAAGCAGGAGGATTATGACAGTCCAAGAGATTCAACTCCAAAGCATTGAAATAGAGAGTTTTTAGAACCTTTACAAAGAAGATGAGGACTTTGCTGAAGCCTACAAGGTATGCTATGATTTTGAGAATCATTTTCAAATAAAATTTTCAACATATACCTTGCAAAATGGGTTGATATTCAAGGGTAATCAGTTGTGTGTTCCAAGGGATTCCATGAGAGAGAATCTAATATAAGAGAAGCATAATGGCAGCCTAAGTGGTCATTTTGGCATCAACAAAACCATAGAGTTGGTGCAAAGGTTCTATTATTGGCCAAAGTTTGCAAGGGATGTAACCAAGTATGTGGAGCAATGCATGGTATGCATGAAAGCCAAAGGAGGATTGAGCAATGCAAATCTACATCAGCCTTTATCAATTCCAAATAGGCCATGCAATTGTGTAACTATGGGCTTTATTGTTGGTTTGCCAAAAAATATGCAAGGATATGATAGCATCTATGTTGTTGTTGATAGATTCAACAAAATAGGGCATTTCATTCGAAGTAGGACAACTAATATTGTCCATCTATTTTTCAAGGAGGTTGTATGGATTCATGGACTTCCATTGAACATTGTGTCAGATAGGGATGTTAAATTTATGAGCCATTTTTTGAAAACCTTGTGGAAAAAGCCTGGTACAAACATGTCATTTGGTTCAGCTTACCATCCCCAAACTGATGGTCAAATTGAAGTGGTTAATAGGACATTAGGGAACCTTGTAAGGTTCCTAACTAAGGAATATGGTCAAAGTTGGGATGTTATTATTTCACAAGGAGAATATGCCTACAATGATTGCAGGAATAGGACCATTAGAAAAAGTCCTTTTGACAGAGTTTATGGAATGCATCCAAGGGGTGTATGTGAATTGAGATATCTTGGTGCTATGGATCATAGAAGTGGTCAAGCTGAAGACTTTCTTCAAACCATGAAGGAGATTCAAGAACAAGTCAAGAAGACCATCCAATATAGCACTCAAAAGCTCAAGGCCAAAGTGGATGAAAAGAGGAAGGATATTCAGTTTATTGTTGGGGACTATGTAATGGTCCACTTGAATAAAGCAAGGCTTCAAAAATGTGTTCCTATGAAGCTACAAATGAAAAGGGTAGGGCCTTGCAAAATTTTGGCTAAGTATGGAAAAAATGCCTATAAGGTAGATTTACCATCAAATCTAGGCATATCCCCTACTTTTAATGTACAAGACTTGGTGGCTTTCAAGGTCACATTACCTTAGGTCAGTCCAGGTGTTCAAGAGGACCTTAAACCTGCTACAATATCTCATATCAGCATGTTGGAAGTAGAGAAAGTGTTAGACTCAAGGGGGAAGACATCTACAAGGCACAAGGTGTATATGGAGCATCTCATCCAATGGAAATGCAAGCCAATTTTAGAGGCTACTTCAATTGCTGAGATAGAGTTCAAGAAGGTTAGAATACCCTTGGACATGTTGCCCTTAGGTGGGACTTAGTTTTTTTGATGGGGGGGAGTATGGTGCAGGAGCACCTAGGTAGGCTAAGGGTAGACCTAGGGCTTCTTTGATGTTTTTGGCTTGTAGTGATGCTAGCCACATCAGTAGTTCAATAAGGGGACCCACTTGGTCCTAAGGTGAGGTTAAATAGGTTAGAAGAGTTCCATAATGCAATATTGCTCTTAATTGCTCAAAAAGTACTCATTTGGCTCAATAGAGAATTTTTGGGTTTTGAGGGTTAAATAGAGAAAGAAATTGTTTTAAGGTCCTTATTAGGTGTCTTGGATCTATCTTATTCCTTTTGGGAAGTTTGGTAGCAAGGGGAGCAAGTTTGGGTAAAAAATTTACAAAATTGCAAAATTTCTCATTTCTTGCAAAGTTGTCATTGACAACTTTTGCAACTTTTATGCAAAAAGAGCAACTTCTTTGTGGGAGTTTTTTCAACCACTTATAGTTGGAATGATATTTACAAGCCTATTTTAAGTTCAGTCTCAACCTTTCCAAGGGGTTGAAGAAGTAAGTTAATGCATTGTACTGAATGTGAAAATAACAAGTAAATGGCAATTTTGTTTTTTCAGTATTCTTAGCATGAAAGTGGGTTGACTCTACAAATATTTGGGTTGGAATAGCTAGGATGGTTGTTTTAAGATTCTATACTTAGTTGTTTTTCCTTTTTAGCAAGCTCTGTGTTGTTAAGTAAATTTTTTTGTGAATCAACAGTTTGCTATTCTAAATAGAGTAGTATGTGGAAAATGGAGTCTTAGGGCCACTTCCCACTTTATACATGGTACAATCTCTTGGGATTTGGAACTAGATTCCTTTTACATTATTTATAGAGAAGGAGAGCCCATGGGAAGCATAGCAAGAATTTTTAGTGTGATGCCCTAGGTAAGCAAACCATGTTTGGTTAGGGACCATAGATCTGAAAAAGAGCATTTGGAGTGGATTGAGAGTACAGAGACATTAATCCAGGTAAGTGGTGAGTGAGAAGATGGTGAGGGATAACCTTAATCCAAAGGAGGAGTCTTGATAAGGACTTTAAGGAAGTTTTTAACCAAAACAACACCAAAACCCTTGAAAACCTCAAAATAAGCCTAAATTTGTGCTTGTGTTGTACGGACAAGTTGAGGGCTTAAGAATTCCAAAATCTTTAAATACTCTTAAAAAGGTATCCAAAAAGGTGAATTTTTTTAAGTCATTGTTAAGGGATTTTTCAAATATCTCGATTTTAGTGCATTTGGAGGGCTAATTCTTATAGCCTTTTTTTAAGCATCTAAGTACAAATTGACCTGTGGATTGCAACTCGAATAGGGATTTGTACCTTTTTTGGCTTTAGTATGTTGATGAGTAACCGAGGGCATGCCTAGGTATCCATTTCCTCATGTGGGAGATTGAATCAACATTGGGTTTATATTTCTTATTTGTGAAGTTATGAGCAAGTTTGTACTAACTAGTTGAAGAAGTAGGGTTTCTTTGATAGTATCCTCAGGGGCATAGGGTGTGATAGAAACCCTATTTGGTTAGATGCAAGACCTAAGAAGACCCTAGAGAGCTTAGGGTTTGATAGCAAGATTTGTTGTCACATTACTTGGCCTCAACCCATTAAGATACCATGCAACTTTCTCTTTATCACCTTTAGCATGGCTAGTTCTAATGAGAACTCAATAGAACTCCTTAGTATACTCCTTAATAGATCTTCCCGCTTGCTTCAACCCTTACATTTTCTTTAGTTGGTCAAGCTCATAATCCATGAGAATGAATTATTGCTTCAATTTAGCTATCATCTAATCCCATCTGGTGCTTTTGTCCTTCCTCTTTTATTTTGCTCCAATTGAATCTCCTACCACCAAATCTTCGCATGTCCCTTTAGTTTCTCCTTCGCAAACTTGACCCTATCAAGATCCTCAATATCTTATTCCTCTAATGTATTGATCCAATTGATCGACTCCTTCGGGTTAAGATTTCCCAAAAATAAGAGAATCTCAAACTTAGGTCTTTTTCCAATCTAGGAGATGACTTTGAAAAGTGTTTCTTCTTTTGGGTTCAAAACCCCCTCTACTTTAGCATTTTCCTTTTCTTCCTCCTCATCCTCACTTTCATCTCTTACAAAAAAATTTATTCCTCTGGGAATTTGTTCCTCCAATGCTTGCATCTATCTCTATAGGGATCTAAAACCCTTAGTTTTAACACTTATGACCCTTCCACCATGCTCTCTCCATGGAGGCATTTTTTTGCTTCCATTAAAACCCTAGTGCAAAGACTACCTCAAAATCGGTAATCTATTTGCATGCTCAGCCCAAACTATAGTCATGGTGCAACTACCTCATAGTCGATGATCTATTTACACACTCAGGAACTCCTTCTCTGATACCACTTGATGAAGGGTGCTCCTCTTAATACTACAAACACACTACAATAATAAAGAAATGACAACAATTTATGAGAAAAAATTATGGGCTTATTATTGCTGCAAATGCAAAATTTTATAATTTTGAAATACAATATGCAAATCAACATGGGCACCTTCATTACAATAATTTGCAACAAATAGTTGCAAACTATCACCTCAAGTTGTCCTAGAAAATGTATGGGCATTCCTTCTATGGACATTTTTACACCACTCGGGAAGTTTCTAGACATCAAACCCTAACCCTTGAGATTGACTAACTCTAAAATTACATATAGAGTCATTATAATTTTCCTTTGACTCGTATTTTGAAAATTTTGGTTGGCCCAACTTCAGAAGGCCATAACTTTCAAATTGTTGCTCCAATTGGCTATGATAACCACTTTTCAGAATCTACAGCTTCTGATCTATGGGGCTTGATTTGCGCATGCTCCGTTCAACCAATTTTGGAGCCCATTTAGGGCCTCTAAGGTCTTCAAATCTAGGCTAAAATATTTTATACCAAAATTGCACACCAAAAATTGACAATAACTCCACGAATATTCATGATATGGCATTGATTCTTAACTAAGGCAGATATATCCAAGATGAACATATTGTTGTCTAGTGTGGAGTTTGATTAGTCCCCAAGTGGGAGATTGTTAGCTTGTGGTGACTGATCAGGGAAGTACTGTACATACTTCATAAATGTTTTGGGGTTAAATTTTTGGGTCGTGGTTGATGTTGTGGCCGATGTATGGCTGACATATGGCCAACATGTTGCAGCCCTAAAGCAGCATAAAAATACTTGTATAAAAGGGCTTAGGGGTAGGGATTATTTCATTGTGGTGATGCAAAATTAGTTCTTGTGGTAATATTGAGTTGTAAGGGATTACAGATTGTAATCAAGTTGTAATCATTGGATCGTAATAATATCAGACTTACTGTTTGGTGGATGTAGCCCAGGAATTAGGTGAACCACACTAAATCTTGGTGTCTTGTATTCTTTTCTATGTGATCTATTATATTTTGTTATTTGTTATATTTGCATGTAATTGTTATTTTTGTTCATGGTTTAATCTTAACAAGTGGTATTAGAGCGAGATTATTTTTTTAGTTATCCTCTGGAGGAAAGACTCATGGTTGAGTGGGAGTCTCACAGTCGAGTGGGAGTGATGTTAGACAAGGGTAAGTTGAGAGTTGATAGGTTTAATGGGCAAAACTTTCAGTTATGGAAGATGCAAAAGGAAGATTATCTTTATCAAAAGGATTTATGGAAGCTGTTGGAAGGCAAAACCAAGAATCAAGGATCTATGTCAAATGATGACTGGAATCTTTTGGACAGAAAGGCACTTGGAAGCATTTGATTATGCCTGGCACCATCAATGGCATTTAATATTACAAAAGTGAAGATGATGGAAGAGTTGATGCAAACCCTAGCGAAACTGTATGAAAAGCCCTCTGCTTCAAACAAGGTGTTTCTCATGAAGCATTTATTTAATATGAAAATGGCAGAAGTTGGATCTATTGTGGATCATTTAAATGAGTTTAATACTATTACTAGTCAGTTATCTTTTATGGTTGTCAATTTTGATGAAGAAATTAGGGCTCTCTTGATTTTGTGTTCTTTGCCTGAAAGTTGAAATGGCTTGGTAATGGTTGTGAGCAATTTAGTTCCTGGATTTGGTACCCTAAAATATGATGATGTGATCAGTGTTATTTTGAGTGAGGAAACTCATAGGAAAACCTTAGGTGGATCTACATCAAGAAGTGCTTTGAACAAACAAGAATGACTGAGAGAGGAAGTAAGTCTAGAAATCATGGGAAATCAAGAGGAAAGTCAAAGGGGAGGAGTTCTCAATCCCAAGGATCGGACGACTACTGGTACTATGGGAAGCCAGGGCATAAAAAGAAATATTGTTTTACTTGAAATAAAAATGAAGGAGATAAACCAGATGGAGACAAGGAGGCAAATGTGGTAAGTAACAAATCCGAAGAGGATGATTTGTTTCTATCTTTAGAAAGTGTTGATGATTCATGGGTTTTAGATTCTGGTGCTTCATTTTATGCTACACCTCAAAGAGGTTATTTCATTGATTATGTCCAAGGGGGTTTTGGTCTTGTTTATTTGGGGGATAATGAACCTTATTAGATTGTTGGAAAGGGAAAAGTTAAGATTAAGTTGTAGAATGGGAATCGTTGGCTCCTACATGAGGTAAGACATGTTCCACGGTAGAGTAGGAATTTAATTTCAACAGGGCAACTCGGTGATGAGGGTTGTGTAGTTACTTTTAATGATAAAAATTGGAAGGTTTCAAAAGGTTCCCTTGTATTAAAAAAAGGCATGAAAGTAGGTACCTTATATCTTTGTACAAGCCATATTGTTCCTTCTAGTTTAATTGTTTTAGAGAAAAATGAATGTTTAGGAATAGTTATTACAGTTGAGTAGGGAGAACAAATAGCTACTATAAATTTTGATACAGTGTTGTGGCATAATAGACTTTAGCACATGAGTAAGAAAGATATGAAATTACTTCATTCAAAGAATGTTTTACCAGGTCTAAAATGTGTTAATATGAATTTTTGAAAGTTGTGTGTATGAAAAACAAAAGAGAGTGAGTTTTGTGAAGACTAGGAAGGAAAACAAAAAGGAGAAATTAGAGTTTGTGCATACTGATGTATGGGGACCGACTCAGGTATCTTCCCTTGGTGGCTCTCATTATTATGTTACATTTATTTATGATGCAAGTATAAGAGTATGGGTTTATTTCCTTAGATAGAAATCTAATGTATTTCAAACTTTTAAGAAATGGAAATGCTTGGTTGAAAATGAGACTATTAAGAAATTAAAATGTCTCAGATCTGATAATGGTGGTGACCATTGCAGCCATGAATTTGAAGATTATTGCTCCACAAATGGAATTCATAGACATCAAACAATTCGAAGGACTCTGCAGGAAAATGGAGTGGCTGAAAGCATTAACAACACTATAATGGAGCGTGCAAGGAGCATGAGGTTGCATGCTAGGTTGCCCTTACACATGTGGGTGGAGGTTGTCAATACTGGTGTATATTTGATTAATAGAGGTCCCTTTACTCCTTTGGGTTGTGGTATTCTAGAGGAAGCATGGACTGGTAAGAAGGTGAGTTATTCTTTTCTCAAAACCTTCGGTTGTGAAGCATTTGCTCACATAGATTCTGAAAATAGAACCAAGTTGGAAGCTAAGTCAAAGAAATGTGTATTTGTTGGATATGACGTCAATGAATTTGGTTATAGGCTTTTGGATTTTGAAAATCATAAAATTGTAAGAAGCAGGGATGTCATATTCAATGAGAAAGTGTTGTACAAAGATCTGTTGCAGCACCACGAGAAGAAAGAAGATGATTATGTAGTGTTGGATGATACTCCAAAAGATGATGTTCTAGCCATTCTTCATGATGTGCAACAACTGCAACAACAAATACCACACACACCAGTGAATGTTAGATGGTCAAAAAGGAAAATTAGACCTCCAAAAAGATTTTCTCCCTCTTTGTATTCAATTTTATTTACTGATGTTGGTGAAGCTGAATGTTATGATAAAGTAGTGCAGGTGGAAACTAAGATTCAGTGGGAGTCTACAATGAAAGATGAAATGAACTCTTTGCTGAAGAATAAAACATGAGATTTATGCAAGTTACCTGCATGTAAAAGAGCTTTACAAAATAAGTGGGTTTACAAGTTAAAATAAGATGATGGAGGTAAGAAAAGATTTAAAGCTAGGTTAGTTGTAAATTTGCACAGAAAAAGGGCATTGATTTTGATGAGATATTTTCTCTTGTTGTTAAAAATGACTTCTATTCATATTGTTTTAAGTATTGTGGGTACTAAAGATTTGCATTTAGAACAGCTTGATGTTAAAATTGCCTTCCTTCATGATGATTTGGATGAAGAGATATATATGGCTCATCCATGGGAATTTGAGGTCAAAGGTATGGAGAACTTAGTGTACAAATTGAAGAAAATTTTATATGGCTTAAAGCAAGCACCTCTGTAATGGTATTTGAAATTTGATAGTTTATGCATGAGCATGGATACAATAGGTGTCATTCATATCATTATGCTTATTTTAAGAGGTTGGATGATGATACCTACATTATTTTATATTTATATGTTGATGATATGCTTGTAGCTAGGTCTAACATGGATTATATTAGGGAGCTAAAACTCCAGTTAGCACATGCATTTTTTATGAAGAATTTGGGGGCAGAAAAAGAAATCCTTGGTGTGAAGATTTGCAGAGATAGGAAGAACAAAAAATTGATGCTATCTCAGGCTAATTATGTTGAGAAGGTGTTGCAACATTTCTCTATGGAGAGTACTAAAGCTGTCAACACACCTTTACCTGGTCATTTGAAGTTGACTAAGGAGATGTATCCCAAGACACAAGAAGAAGAGGATAAGATGTCCAAGGTACCCTATGCTTTAGTTGTAGGAAGTGTAATGTATGCTATGGTATGTACAAGGCCAGATATTGCACATGCAGTGGGAGTCATTAGCAGGTATATAGTCATCCACAAATTGAGCATTGGAATGCAGTCAAGTGGATTCTCATATATTTGAGAGGAACATCCAATAAGTGTTTACACTTTGGGGGCTCTACTACTGATTTATAGGGCTATGTTGACTCAGATTGGGCACGGGATATTGATACTAGGTGGAGTACTACAGGTTATGTCTTTACTATTGGTGGGGCAACTGTGAGTTGGATTTCTAGGTTACATAAGGTTAATGTTTTATCCACTATAGAGGTAGAGTATGTTGCTGCTATAGAGGCAACCAAGGAGATGATATGGCTTCAATTCTTCTTGGAAGAATTGGGACACCCTTAGAAGGATAATTATTTGTTTACAGATAATTAAAGTGTCATTCATCTTGCGAAGAATTTAGCTCTACATTCAAATACCAAACACATACAGTTGTGGTACCATTTCATTCGGTCAATTTTGGAGGATAGATAGTTAAAGCTGGACAAGATACATACATATGACAATCCAATAGATATGTTTACAAAGGTAGTAACAAGGGAGAAGTTGAACTCCTCTTCAGCTTTGATTGGTCTTCTAGACTGAACATGAATACATGAACAACAAAGTCCAGGGTGGTTTGATCCAGTGGGAGCCCCATGTGGTAGTGGTATTGCTACAGGATCAGTCTCCAAGTGGGATATTGTTGTCCAGTGTGGAGTCTGATCAGTCCCCAAGTGGGAGATTGTTAGTTTGTGGTGATTGATCAGGGAAGTATCTATACATCATAAATTCTTTGGGGTTCTGGGTAGCGCCCCAAAAAAATTTGTTGGGTCATGGCTAACATTGTGGCTGACGTATGGTTGACATATGGCCGACATGTTGTAACCTTAAAGCGGCATAAAAATACTTGTATAAGAAGGCTTAGGGTTAGGGATTGTTTCATTATGGTGATGTGAAATTGGTTCTTGTGGCGGCATTGAGCTATAAGGGATTACGGATTGTAATAAGTTGTAATCACTAGATCATAATAATATCAAACTTGTTATTTGGTGGATGTAGCCCAGGGATTGGGTGAACCATGTTAAATCTCGGTGTCTTGTGTTCTTTTCTATGTGATCTATTATATTCTGTTATTGGTTATATTTGCATGTAATTGTTATTTATATTTCTGGTTTAATCCTAACACATATGCCTCTAAAATTAGGACATTTTGAGCTCATATGCCCGACTTACTTAGTAGAAAGCCTCCATAAACAATAACTCTGCACTGAGACAACTCTTATTCAAGAAAAAAAAAGGAAATATCTTACACCTAGGATGCTCCTGCATCATTTCCCCTAGGAGGGAACCCTCTGGGCTTTGAATAGAAATATTGAGATTGTCCATGATGGTGTGATAGATGTCCACATGAAGGTGTTTTCCATTTATTCTACATGATACCAATTTGACGACATAGAGTTGAAACCACAAGTTAGTGAGGGGTTTGACCATTAACTACCATCTTGAAAAGTTCCAAGTGAGACATGATGGTTGTTTAGTGCAATTCCAACTTATACTATCTTGTCAACTAATAAATGTTTAGTGTATAGATTTATTCATCTTTAGGAAAGGTTATATGTAAAATAGTAATTATTTTTCAATCATGTAAAAATAGATTAGGTGTATAAATATATCTAATGTCTTGTGTATGTGTTGTTTAAATATATGTGTGTTTTAAAAAATATATGCTGGTAATAAATACAATTTGACTGATCATAATAAGTATAAATACTATATATTTCCAATAGAAATATTAGGAAAAATAAATTTGTAATGGACTCTAATAGTCCAAACAATTTGTGAAACAAATTCTCTTACTATTGTATGAATCATTCAAATTTTATAAATGTGATATTTTTTCCCCCAATTTTCAATTTTATATATTAAATGTGTATTAGGTAGTGCAATTTATATTACTAGCATTAGTACTAAAAGGTACAAGGGTTTACACTCATAGGAAATTATATAAAAATTTATCTATTAAATAGAATAGTTTGATACGTGCATAGACGTTACATAATTAATTAAATTTAAAATATTTATGTTGAAGCTAGTGTTTTTTATACAATTTTAAAATAGATAAACATTTATCTTAAAGAATCTATTGACCATGAAATAAAAGGGGTTTTACATATTTGAAAAAAAAAAACATTTGAGGGCCAAATATTTTTTATTCTAATTATTCATGGCAAGACTTGAGATTTCACTAATTGTATACATTTGTCCAATGATTGGAGTCGTTATTAACTTCATGGGAACTTAACATTTCCAACATATATTGTTTGATGTTCACGCATAATTTCTTTTGGTTATAGACCTCTAATGTTAGAATGAGGGGGAACAAATGAAGATTAAAAATTAATGACCTACAAAAGTAGTTCAAACATCAAGGAATATAAGAAAATATAAAATTTATTTGGATCCAATTTTACAAAGGTGTGATAGATTGATTCCCCTTCTTCCTTGGAATTTGGTTAAAATAAAATCTACATGACATATATGTTAAAATCCATTACCACTATAAAATTGTATCTATACAAAAATAATCTTTTTTGGGTTCAAACTGCAAGCAATATAAAAATTTATATAAGTTAAGAGAATTATTGTTTGCTAGAGTGGCTAAAACCATATGGATATAGTTTTGTCGCTCAAGTCAAGAGTAAGAAAGAGCATGTAAGAGCTCAACTAGGACTTTTATTTGTAGATAAGAAGTTTTCTCTTTTACTTACATTACAAACTAGAACAAAAAATAAAAAATTAATCTCTCCATTGGATAAATCAATCTATAAGAGCTAAACTATTGTGCTTAGTAATTTGGATTATAGTCATTGTTTTGTTGTCAAAATGAGTTGGAGTTTTCCATTAGTTTTCCTATATCTGGATTCTTGTTATATGATCATAGACATGACAATTGTTGTTCTATCTGAAAAAAATTGAATTATTCTTTGTTAGAGTTGGTAAAACCATGTTGGGTTTAGATGTTTGTTTAGTTGCAAAGGTTGAGTTAGGGTTAAAGGACAATGGTGAAATATGGTGACCAAATTCTTGTTTTGTCTAATTTTGTGATTTAAATGTGATGTTAGTTTTTCTTTTAAAGTGCTCATTAGAATTGATTAGTTGTTAAAATTGTTTGTGCTTTATAGTGTGGATTTTCATCCTATTGTCAAAATAGGTTAGCATTCATTGTTAGTTTTGCTATGTGATTTTTTGTTATATGATCAAAAGCACTAAAAAATGTTTTTTTTTGGAAGAAAAATTGAATTATATTCTTTGTTAGAGTAGCTCAAACCATATGGGTTTTAGACATTTGTTCAGTTGCAAGGGTTGAGTAAGAGCCAAAGGATAGTATTGAGACATGATGATTACTTTGTTTGTTTTGTCTAATTTTCTAAAAATAGTGATGGAGGAATGCAAGAGCTTGACAAATGCTTTTGTTCATCTGATATAATTTTTACATTACAAGCTATAGCATAAATGCAAAAATTTATCTCTCAATTAGACAAATTAATGGGCAAGAGCTCAACCATAAACATTAGTTTCATGCCTATAGAACCAGCCAATAAAATTTTGAAAAATAAAATAAAAATTCAGTTGAATGAATATATAAAACCTATGTAATTTTAGTCATCCTAACGAAGGCTAATTGACAATGTTCTTCTCATTCTTGCTTGACAACAATGTTAAGTAACAAATAACACAAATTATTAAAAATTATCATTACAATGAAAAATTCCAAACTATTTTAAAGATAAAGCATTGATGAGAAAATCTACAACCAAACAAATGAATTAAATAAAAGGCAATCAAAATGACTTAAATTCTAAACTCTGTATTTCAATTACGAATTTTCTTAATTTTAATATGAAAAATTGAAAGAAAAATAAATTTTAACATAAGTTGAATTCATAATGTGTTTATATAGTAGGGAATGGAAAAGAAAATTCAAAATCTAGATCACTCACCAAAGTCCTAGTGATGGAGCACTCCGCTACACATTGAAATCAAGAAGCCTCTGCCTATAAATCTGAGAAGTATAGCCTAGTGAGTTAGGGTGCAAACTCAAGATCTATGCCTTCAAGGGTTAGTTTTTGTTTAATTCCAAAATAATATATAAATAGGAGATGTCTAAATCTAGAAACAAAATGTGATCTATGAAAGTATATGCGGAAAAAAGGGATAGGAATGTGTGCACCTAGAAATGAGTGAAGGATATGGCACTTTGAGATTGATTTTCCTAACTGTTGGAGTCCCAAATTCCTTTGATTTTAAAATTTGACAATCTAAAACTTGCAACTTTATAGTCTAGACCATTCTATTTTGTAAATGGATGGTCAAAGTGATTTGAACTATTCCTAAGATTGCTAGAAATAGAAACAAAAGGTTGATCTAGAAGGATCTATTATTCAACTTATCAGATCTATACATGTATTGACCTTTCCAAAACCTCCAAATCTAGAAAATGTTTGTGTTTGTGGCCATATAGGGGTTTTCCTTAGGGAAACCCTTATTTTGGTGGTTCTCACCTCCACATATATTTGTTCAGATATGCAAGCTATGATGTGCTTGTGAATCTAATGTCTGGAATGCAAATGAGCTAGAATGTCAAAATAAATGCCTAGATCTAATCCTACATGTGAATAGAGTGAAACGATAACATGTAAGTGCAAATAATATGTACTTGAATTCATGTAAATATGAAGAATTAAAGCATAGATCTAAAAATAACAAAGAAATTATACCAAGTCCCTAAGGGAAAAAGTACAACTAGCCATCCTCACAATCCATTTGAAGCTCCATAAAGCAAAAAATAACATCTTGAGTGCTTGATTTGAAGGTGTAGATGATTGAGTAAAATCTTCAATAGTTAACCCTTGCTCCAATGGATATCATTGAACTAGGGCTTCCACCTTGCATTTTCTTGTTGTACTCAAATTGGGGTGTTCACCTTGCACTTGACTTCATAATCCCAAAATGAAGCAATTAGGTTTCTTTTTCAATAATTTTAGGGGTCAAAATTAAGAAGCCAACCACAAATCTAGAAATCTTTTTAATTTATTGGAATGGTCCTAGGCCCTGAAAGAGGGAACAAACTCCCATGAAATGGGTCAAACTTGACTTATAACTAAAAGGACTTTGCATGATCCTCAAATATGGGCCATGAGAGATCCAACGATCTGAGATTAAAATTCATAGTTGAATTTAATGATTGATTTAAATTTTGGGATAAATTAAGATCTAGGATGAAATGAGTTTTGTGATTGGAGAAAAATAAATAGAGGATGCATAGAGATTAGATCCTACCTCAATTTTTGCACAAGTTAGAGAGAGTAAAGGATACAATATGAATTGGGTCTACATCAAGTGTAATTATAGAGAGTTATAATGTAAATACATAATGAAAATAAAATAAAGAATATCCTAAACAATCATTAAATTGTAGAGCACACAAATTCTTACAATTTAGGACAATGTTTTCAGCCTCCACTTTAGGTGTATATGACACTATGTGCATATGTAAGATAAAATACATAGAAATTTAGTAATTGAAAAGGATATCATAGCCTCTAGTACATAGATCCTGTAAGAAATCATTAGTAACTACAACTTGAAAAACCATGTATCAGTGATAAAATAAATCACTTGGGGTTTACTAAGGAATGTAGTGAATCTTAAGAGTAGATATATGCCCCCCTTGTTTTAGCTTTCTATTTTGGAAGGTGAAACAGGAAATCATGTTTACCATGATATACTATGAATGTAATTTGTTGGACAATGTCTATAAAAACCTTTCAAGGTGAAATAGAAAATCATGTTTACCATGATAAACTATGAATGCAATTTGGTGGAAAATTTCTATAACAACCTTTCAATATTAACTCGAAATGCTCAAAAGAACTTGGATAGAGAGTAATTTGGATCACAATTCTAGTGACTGAAATGGCATGGTAATCATAGCTTCCTAGCTTAAGTTAGTGTATATAGGTATAAAGAGGAAGTATATAAATTAGAGTTAGATGAAAAATAAAAAAAGATAACTAACCCTAAAAGAACATATGAGCTAGCTATTACATTTTTTGAATCTCATTTTTTATTCTTACCTTTCTTGTGCTCTTGTAAAGAAGAAAGCAAAAGGAAGAAGGAGAAGATGTTGAGAAAGATAGCATTGCAGTAGACAAGGCTAGAGGTCTTGAGGAGAGCACTAGAGGATGACATGACCCTAGAGAAGGTATGTCTCAATTTCCATGCTTGTCCTTATTTTCTAACATTTTTTATTTTAATTGTAGATGGAGAAATAGGAGTGCATGCATGTTTTGATGTTATCTTTAGCTGGAAAATAAAAAATTTGACCTAGTCTAGGATTTCAACTTAGTCCTAGGAAGAAAGCCAACTTTTTCTTAGGAAGTCAACCTAGTCCTAGAAAGTTGACCTAGTCCTATGTGCTCTTGTTTTCTACTTTGTTGATGAATTTTTGATTGATTGATATGATGTACTAATGAAATAGTATTGATCTGTGACTATAGGATTTGTTGACTATGCAAGGAAACACCTTCATGAAGACCATGATCTTCTGATGTCATCAATATGCTAGATGTCACCATAGGATGTGCAGTTGTTGAGAGACGTGGGTTTGTGATGAGTGTACCACTTACCACAGACTTGATTATACAGAACCATTCGTATCGTACTAATGGAGAGGTGGAGTGGGGTTACATGTACATTTCACATGCATAAATGTGAGATTATGGTGATCTTGGAGGAGGTGCATCTAATTTTGTAACTGCCCATCTGAAGATGAATAGTGAGATTACTAATAGATAGAGAAGAATTAGATGTTGAGAGTGATTTGGTGTATTTCTTAGGACAAACCCTTGCTTGTGAACATAAAGATCTTATTCCTCTTAAAGAATTAGTGCATGTTTCAAATGAGATTCCCTTAGTTAGGAAGATAATGTTGTGCACTAGTTGCACTATGTTCTCTACACCCTTAACACATGTGATCCAGCATATGGAGAGGAATCATGTAGTATATTTGTGGAGTAGGAATATCTTATCCCACCCATACTAAGAGCTTAGTAGATTTGAGAGACATATGGGACAAAGCTTGGTTGTTTGTATGATCTTACGGGTGTGGAAGTTTGAG
Organism: Cupressus sempervirens; assembly: GCA_028749045.1. Classification (NCBI taxonomy): domain Eukaryota; kingdom Viridiplantae; phylum Streptophyta; class Pinopsida; order Cupressales; family Cupressaceae; genus Cupressus; species Cupressus sempervirens. The sequence goes on from CM053787.1 coordinate 328,948,422, forward strand.
CATATCACATGTACTAGACCATTGGGATATCCAATGGAGATAGATGACAATGATCCATGAGTATATGTTTATCCATTAAGTGCACTATGGTAGTTTGGCAATTTATTATATTGAAGGGTCACTATAGATTGATTATGGGTGATCGATATCATATGGATGCTTTATAGACAAAAAACCATTGACAAGTAGTACCTACCAAATGAAGTGCATGTAGAGACACATATTTCTAGAAGGAAGAAACTACTACATAGTGGTATTTTAATAGAGTGTTGTAATAGTTGAGTCTAACACAAATTCCTCTCTTATTGGTGCCCGGGTATTCTCATTTGCTTAGATATATTGAGAGACTTGAGACCATACTGCATATTACTATGAATGATGTAGTGATGATAGATTTAGAGGGAGATTAGGATAATGAGGTAGAAGCCAAAATTAGTGATGCATGTGTAAATAGAGACAACCTTAGATACCTTGGTATGAAGGGGATTAGACCCACCTTTTTAGTAGGCTACCCCATAGAAAACTTGAGGCCATACATTAGAGGAGAGAAGAAAACCTCTAGTGATGAGGAGGAGGGGGTGATAATAGAGAGAATGAGCATCTAGGAGACATGCTAAAGGTATCACCCATGGAAGAGGACTACGGTGTAGTTGAGGAGGATCCCACAAAGGGAGTAGATGCCACCCCTATACTAAGAATACCACCAAGATTGTCATCAAAGATTCATCCCCTAAAGGGTGTTGGTCTCTAAGAGTGTAGATATACTAGTTGGTTTATGCCCCTAGTAGCATCCTAGGGTAAAGCCTTAGTGTTTCTATCTACTAATGAGCCAAACTACCAAAAGGAAGATTTGGGTATGGATGGTTGAAATTATTTAAGTGGAGATGATAATTTAATATGTATGTTTCTAAATGTTATTAATATATGTGTTGTAGTCAGTGTCAAGGGATAGAGAAACTTTGTGAGTGATGTCTTAATGGACATCACCATATCTTTAAGGATACAACCATCCATCCATCCACATATATATATATATATATATATATATATATATATATATATATATATATATATATATATATATATATATATATATGTATGTATGTATGTATGTATGTATGTATGTATGTATGTATGTATGTATATACATACATATATATATATATGTATGTATATATATATACATACATATATATATGTATACATACATATATGTATGTACATATATATATATATGTATACATACATATATGTATGTATATACATACATATATGTATGTATATATATATGTATGTATGTATACATATATATATATATATATGTATGTATACATATATACATATATGTATGTATATGTATATGTATATGTATGTATATGTACATATGTATATGTACATATACATATGTATGTATACATACATATATATATATATATATATATATATATATATATATATATATATATATGTATGTATGTATATGTATGTATACATACATATGTATATGTACATATACATATGTACATATATATATATATATATATATGTATGTATACATCTATATATATATATAGATGTATATATACATATATATATATATATATATACATATGTACATATACATACATATATATATATGTACACATACATACATACATACATACATATATATATGAGGTACTATTAGGAAACTTGAAACCAAAAATATTATTGTTTCCACATAACTCATAATAGATGTAAAATAAATAAGCACTTAAAATTCACATGCAGGAGAATAGATAACATATTCACAAAATATGACACAAGATATACCCTGGAAAACCCTCATTGAGGGAAAAAATCTAGCCTCCAAAAGCAAACATCACCATGTATTATTCAACAAAACATCATTGTAATACAACCATGGGAGCCTTCAAAGCCATAGCTACAACCAAGCAATCCATGTGAACAAGCATGAATCCGTACATCTCATGACATGCTTCCAACCTTCATAATTTCTCCCTTGGCTAACATGTCTTGCTTGTTTTGCTCAACTTTTTTTTTTTTTAGTCTTGCCTCTAGAACTGCCCTTGTAGTTTTTTTTATAGTGGCAAGCTCCTACAAAACCACCAAGTGGTATTACATAAACCATGTGCTACCAAACCGACACTAACCCACATTTAATATTTTTCTCCAATATTAAATAATTACATCAAAATATTATCACAATGTTACAATACAACTCGTCAAGGATATTCCATGGGAATCTTTCCATGTTGCATGTCCATGTAGGTGCTCCTAAGTGCAACACTACATAATAAAATAAAATAATACAATATAAATAATATTATGCATTGTCTGTAACACACACAATCTCAACAATCTCCCACTCATTATATACATTGCACATGGTTAATCTATAGCCACCTAAATGAACAAGCCAATAATCCCTCCTTCCACATCAACCATCATGGATCAAAGTACAATATGTGCTCTATCTAGACACCCACAACAAAATCAAAGTATCCAACATCTAATATATGAATGATTCCACCTCCTTTTATGCTACTTCCATCAAACATAGATACAAGCCATCCAAAGAGAAAGCCACCCAACTTGTCACATAAGAATCATAAAAGCTTGTACCAACTAAAATGTCAAGCACAAACACCTGATCCAAAGGTAATCATATGTATCTATGGCTCTCAAATATCCATAGCTAAAATAACACCCATAGTAAATGCAAACCCATCCAACCATTCATATCTCCAAAGGTATACCAAGTGAAACTCACATCATCAACATATCCAATCTATAACCTACAATCACAAGCCTTAAGAGCAATACCTACCACCTATACACCAAGAAGCTCTCACTACAAAAGATAATGTCAAATATGTAGCCAATCCACTCACAACATCTCAGATAATTGAATCCATGTAGTCTCAAGGACATCCACAACACATAAACCAATAAACTTCAAGAATGACTCTAATAACATGTCTCCAAGACTCTCCCAAGTTCTTCATAACCAAAAAAGGAAAGAGATAAATGAATAACCATGCCATCTCTCACATGGCATACATGAACACAAACTAGTGATCACAATCTCCAACCAATACTAAATCTAATGTAAGTGAAATCAAGCATCTAGGAAGATAACCAAGACTAAAGAGAAACCATGCAATTTATAACCTATATTATATCCTTCTACACACACCTCTTGATGAAGGGTGCCCCCCCTTTAAAACCATAAACTCATAACAAAAACAAAGAAACAACAACAAATGTGAGAACAAAATATGGACTTCTTATTTGCACCACAAATGTGAAATTAAAAAATTCACAATTACAATATGTTAACCCACATGGGTGCCTTCATTATAGTAATCTGCAAGACTAAGCTGTGAACTACCACCCAGAGTTGTCCTAGACAATATTCAAGCCTTTCTTAAATAGGTAATTTGATGCCGCCCAGGAATGTTCTAGACAATGAAACTTAATACTTAGGGCCGATACACCCTAACAATACATATAGAGTCGGCCAAATACATCTTTGACAATTATTTTAAATATTTTAGGTAGCACAACTTCAAAAGGCCATAACTCTTGAATTGTTGCTCTAATTGGCTATTATAACAACTTTTCAAAAGCACCATCTTAGATCTATAGGCTTGAAACTACGCTAGTGCCCTTTTGTCAAGTTTTTCAGACCTCATCCGAGTACTCTAAGGCCTCCAACAATGAGTCTAGAGATTTTTCTATAAATATTTCCACCAAAAATTCACAATAACTTCTTTGATACTTATGCTTGAGCAATGAGATTTTTACGGTAGGCTTACAACTCCAAAATGAATTTTCCTATAGAAAATTAGAACATTTCAAACTCATATGACAAACTTACTAAAAATAGCAAGATCCCATAAATAGTAACCACCCTGTCTACTAGTCCTTGTTAAAATAGAAAAGACTAAAAATGAAATACTTTTGGGTGATGCAAGATTGCTCTTACACCTAGGATGCTCTTGCATCAGGCACCCAAGGTAATTTGAGAAGTGACTCCATCACGTCTCAGGTGTTTAGAGGAAAACCAATACAGTTAACCTCCTCTCGTAATAGCCATGATGAATCCTCTAGTGGTCTCCCTTGCCATTTGACTAGGTATTCCTCATAAGTTTTGTTCTTGGTACTTTTACTAACATGACTGTCCAATATCTCCTCAATCTCTTTTGTAGCCAAACTAGTTGTTGGAATACTCTATTGCACTTCTGCAACTTCATCTTCATCACCTTCTTCCTAATAATCTATCAAATCTGAAATGTTAAATACATGTGAAATATTCAATTCAATAGGAAACTCCACTTCATATGCATTTCCACAATCATGCATTTTCACTATCTTGCATAGTCCAAACTTTTTCATCTTCATTTTATTATATGTACCCATTGGAAAATGCTCCTTTCTCAAATGAACCATGACTTCATCTCCAATTTGAAATTCTTTATACCTCATTTTCACATCAGCCTTAACCTTATACTATGTATTCATCTTTATAATGTGCTTCTTCACCTCCTCATGGGTGTTCTTCAAATGTTTAGCAAAATCTTATGCTTTAGCACTACTTATCTCTCCTTTATCCAACTACCTTAATTCAGAAGCATTTCTAGGACTACTCCCATATACAATTTGGAATTGTGATTTACCAGTACTCCTATTGAAAAAATTATTATATGAAAATTTTGTCTTTGGTAAGATCATATCCCATCCTTTTGGCTTGTCTCCAACCAAACATCTTAGCAAGTTTCTCAAAATGTGATTCACAACTTCTATTTGTCCATCAGTCTATGGATGATGTGATGAACTGAACTTCAAATCTATCTTCAACTTCTTCCATAATTTATGCCAGAAATACCCAACAAATTTGGTAGCTCGATCTAAAACTATACTTTTTCGCAAACTATGTAGTCTCACTAGTTTTTTGAAAAACAATTCTTCCACATGAACAACATAACTAGTCTTCGTGCAAGGACTAAAATGTGCCATCTTTGAAAACCTGTCAACCACCACAAAAATAGAATCACACACACATTGTGCCCTCGATAATCCAAGAACACAATCCATGCTGACATTCTCCCATGACTTCTTTGGTATAGGTAATGGCTAATAAAACCCTGCATCCTACTTCACTCCTTTCACCATCTAACATACTCTACAACTATGTACAAACTTTTTCACATCTTGCTGCAACTGTGGCCAGTAATAATTCTCAGCAACCAAAGCTATGGTTTTAGCTCGGCCAAAATGTCTAGCCAATTCTCCCCTATGCTTCTCCTTGATGAGATTCTCTCTCATTGAACTTCTAGGAATGCACAACTGGCTTCCTTTGAACAACATACTATTATGGATCATGAAATCCAACCACTTTGTCCTCTCAAGTGTAACAGGTTATGTTCAAACCTTCCACACTTCACCAAAATCAGAATCATCTAGATACAAAGTATTGAGTTCCTTGAACCCAACCTCCTCTATCTATATTTATGTCAGCAAAAATTGTCTTCTACTAAGAGCATCTACAACTTTGTTAGACTTCCCACTCTTGTGTTTCAAAACAAATGTATAACTCTGCAAAAACTCAACCCACTTTAAATGCCTTTGGTTTAATTTTCCTTGACTATTGAGATATTGCAAAGCTTGATGATTAGTGTACAAAAAAAACTCCATAGGAAGAAGATAGTGTCCCCACTTCTTCAATGCTTGAACTATAGCATAAAATTTCTGATCATAAACATAATATTTTCTTTTTGCATCATTCAACTTCTCACTGAAATAAGCAACAAGCCAACCTTCTTGGCTCATAACAACTCCTATTGTAGTACCACTAGCATCATAGTATACTTGAAACACCTTGTTAAAATTAGGGAGTGTTAAAATAGGTTGCTTAGTAACTTTATGTTTCAATAGATTAAAACTCTTATTTCCTCCTACAATCCACTTAAATTCCTTCCTATCCCCTCTCATTGTTTCAGTCAAGGGTCCACAAATATTGCTAAAACCTCTTATGAACTTTCTGTTGAAACTAGTTAGTCCATGAAAAGATCTTACCTCTGTCGCACCCCTTGGAGTAGGCCATTCAAGGATAGCTTTCACATTCTCTGGGTCCATTTTCAGACCTTTTGTTGAGACTACAAATCCAAGGTACACCAACTCCTTTACAAAATTGCACTTCTTCAAGTTTATCAACAACTTTTGTTCCCTCAACTTATCAAACAGCTTGCAAATATGAATAATGCTCCTCCAATGTCTTACTAAAGATAAAAATATCATCTAGGTAAATAATGACAAACTTACCCAAAAATTCCTTTAGTACCTTATTCATGAGCTTCATGAAAATGCTCGATGTATTGGTTAGCCCAAAAGGCATGACTAACCACTCGTACAGTCCTTCTTTGGTCTTGAAAGCAGTCTTCTACTCATCACCATCACTGATATGAATTTGATGATACCAACTTTTCAGATATGTCTTTGGAAAATACTCAGCCCCACTCAAACATTCCATAATATCATCCATTTTTGGCAATGGAAATTTGTACTTGATTGTAATCTTGTTGATAGCATGAGAATCTATGCACATCCTCTATTCTCCATTCTTCTTTGGTGATAATACTATGAGTACAACACATGGAATCAGACTCTCTTGAATCAACCCCTTCTTCAATAACTCATGAACTTGTCTGCTCAACTCTTCACTTTCTATTGGTGTCATTCTGTGCGTTGCTTTGTTTGTCAAACTAACTCCTGGAACCAAATTCATCTGGTGATTGATTTTCCTCATTGGGGGCAATCCATCAAGTACATTATTTGATACAATATCAAAAAATTCTCCCAACATATCTGCAACTTCTGTAGGTATCTCATCTACTTCTTCTTTACTATCTTTTTGAATTATAGCAAAACACATATGCTCACACTTCATACCTTTGAGAAACTCTTTTCCATCAACAAAACATATTCTGGCAGCACTATATACCTTTTATTCTTTCTCCTTCAATGGCTTCAACTTATGTTTCACTCTATCCTTGGTCAAAGTGTAGGTATTTGCTCGCCCATCGTGTATAGCATGCCTATCAAACTACCATGGCCTACCCAACAACATATGACATATGTCCATAGGTATGATATCACTGTAATACCTCATCCTAGTAGCTTCCAATCTTGAACTTCACTGAGCACTGCTCATTGACCATGACCTTGTGGTCATCTTGCACCCAAGCAATATAGTATGGATGTGGGTGTTTCTATCTCTTCAACTTCAACTTTGTGACCATCGCTTTTGACACCAAATTGTCAGTCCTTCCACCATCAATGATCACATCACAACAATTCTCTTTACATTTGCACCTTATGTGAAACAAGCTCCTTCTATGATCAAGCTCATTCTCACAACTCAGTAGGAATCTTTTGTTAACTAAGACTTCTCCTCTTTCAACATCTTTAGAATGTAAGGATTTGGCATCTTCATCAACATGTGCAACTTTAGCTTTTCCTTCTATTCTTCGATCTATCCTTCCTTGGTGTTGGGAACATTCAAATGCTCTATGCCCTTCTTCTTTGTAGTGAAAACATTTCCTGCAGAAGCCTCCTCTTCCAAATCTTTGTCCTCTGCCTCTTCCTCTTTGATCTCTATTGTTTTGTTCATGGAAACGATTGGAATTATTTCTTGTTTGATTTTGATTGCTACTTCTAGCCCCATCCTTGTTCTTCTAATCATCATTACAGTTGCCAGATCTTCTACTGTGACCTCTTCCATTGTTCTTGTTGTCAAACTTCTTTCTTAGTTTCTCCTCAACTTTTAGGGCAAACTGGTATGCTATCTCAATATTGTTCATTCGAATGAGACTCAGCTTGTCCTGAATGCTTGGCCTTAACCCATAAAGATAACAAGCCACTTTCTCCTTATTAGCTTCTAGCATGGTTGGTTCTAATGAGAACTCCGTAGAACTCTTTGGTATACTCTTGAATAGATTTTCCCACTTGCTTCAACCCTTGCATTTTCTTCAACAGATCAAGCTCATAATCCATGGGAATGAATTTTCACTTCAGTTTAGCTACCATTCATTCCCATCTGGTGCTTTTGTCCTTTTCATTTCTATTTCTCTCTAATTGAACCTCTTGCCACCAGATCTTCGCATATCCCTCCAAATTTTCCTTCGCAAACTTGACCCTATCAGGTTCCTCAATATCTTCATACTCAAAGTACTCTTCTAGTTCATTGATCTACAATTAGCTCCTCTGGGTTAAGATTTCCTGAAAATGTGGGAACTTCAAACTTAAGTCTTTTTCCAATCTTGGAGATGGCCCTAAAAAGTGTCTCTTCTTCTGGATTTAGAATTGTCTCTACTTCAACATTTTCTTCTACTTCATCCTCATCCTAGCTTTCATCTCTTATAGGAAGATTTATTCCTCTATGCATTTGTTCTCTCAATGCTTGCATTTGTCTTTGGAGGGCTCTAAAACCCTTAGGTGTAACACCTACAACTCTTCTACTACGCTCTCTTTGTGGAGGCATTTTCACACTTCTGTTTAAAGCCTAATGCAAACTATATCTCAATTGGCAATCTAGCTACACACTCAACCCAAACCATGGTCCTGGTGTGAACTGCCTCATAGTCGACAATCTGTCCACACACTCAAGAACTCTAGCTTTGATACCACTTGATGAAGGGTGCCCCCATTTAAAACCATAAACTCATAACAAAAACAAAGAAACAATAGCAAATGTGAGAACAAAATATGGACTTCGTATTTACACCACAAATGCAGAATTATAGAATTCACAAGTACAATATGCTAACCCACATGGGCACCTTCATTACAATAATCTGCAAGACTAACCTGGGAACTACCACCCAAAGCTATTCTAGACAATTTTTGGGCCTTTCTTAAATAGGCAATTTTATGTTGTCTGGGAAGGTTCTAGACATTGAAACTTAATAGAGTTAGCCAAATACATCTTTGACAATTATTTTTGATATTTCAAGTAGCCCAACTTCAGAAGGCCATAAGTCTCGAACTGTTGCTCTGATTGGCTATTATAACCACTTTTCAGAAATACCAGCTCTTGATCTATAGACTTGGAATAGCTCTTAGTGCCCTTCCGTCAAGTTTTTAGACCTCATCTGGGAACTCTAAGGCCTCCAATAGTGAGTCTGAAAATTTTTCTGCAAATATTTCTACCGAAAATCCACAATAACTTCTCTAATACTTATGCTTGAGCAATAAGATTTGTATGGTAGGCTTGCAACTCTAAAATGAACATTCTTGTAGAAAATCAGAACACTTTGAGCTCATATGAAAAACTTACTAAAAATAGCAAGTTCCCATAAATAGTAACCACCATGTCCACTAGTCCTTATTAAAATAGAAAAGACTAAAAATGAAATATTTTTGGGTGATGCAAGATTGCTCTTACACTCAAGATGCCTACATCACCTCTAGATGGAAATTGTGTCAAGTAAGATCTCCTCCATAAAAAACCATAACTAAGAAGCCACAACAACACACAAACCATACCATATAACTAATCATGGATGAAAGCCTCTCACAAGAAGATAAAACTCATAAACCATTCGTAAATCAATGAATAACCATTCATAATTTGAGGAATGTGCCCAATATAAACCATGTCCCAAATGATGAGGGTTAAAATTGCTTTAGTTTGTGATTACATCTTCATTTTTCATGACCACTCGATTCCTAAGTCGCCAATTAGTCAATAGAAATAAATACAGTATGCCTATTTGATTATTAGTTGGAAAGAATGAGCTTTTTGTTGTCTTGGTGCTTATGTAACACATGTTTGAATGTTGAAGGTGAACAACCCTAAGGATGCTATAGGAAAAGACTAGTAAGAAAATAGAAGATATGGATTTTGATGAATCCACATTTTGAGCGTTGCCCTTATGTAGTTAGTTTATATTCTCTGGATAGTATTTAGTTTGTTTATGGCTTTTGGCATATGGTTGAAGCCATAATCTTAGTTTGTTAAGACTATTAATCGATTAGAACCGATTCTCCATTTTGATCTAAATTTTATGGGCATGGAACATTCGATGTACTTTTATATATATATGTACAAACCTTTAGATAGAAGGATATAATATGAAAAAAGTGTGATAAAGTCCTACAAATATATATATATATATATATATATATATATATATATATATATATATATATATATTTGACATATTCATTCTATGGTTATACAATGAGATAGTTTCTACTGATTTAAGCTAAATTCTCACTACAAGAACCAGAGGAAGGGCCCCCTCTTAGAACCCAAGTGAAATTATTTCAAATGCTTTCTATTTCTATTTTACGAGTTCTAATATGTGATTGATTGATGCTTCATGAAAGGATTTGATTTAGTTTGTTTAATATGCGGTGTGATTCTGGTGTTTATTTCGAATTCGCTATATACAAATATATATATATATTTGACATATTCATTCTATGGTTATACAATGAGATAGTTTCTACTGATTTAAGCTAAATTCTCACTACAAGAACTAGAGGAAGGGCCCCCTCTTAGAACCCAAGTGAAATTATTTCAAATGCTTTCTATTTCTATTTTACGAGTTCTAATATGTGATTGATTGATGCTTCATGAAAGGATTTGATTTAGTTTGTTTAATATGTGGTGTGATTCTGGTGTTTATTTTGAATTCGCTCATTCCATAGCTCTATGGTAATTTACTTTAAGGATTGGAATTTATTCTATGATTGTAAACATTGTGCTCACCAATCTAGTAGTAAACCATAGTAGTCTCAAAGTTCTCATTATTCTATATTGATTTGTCTACATTCGTTCCAACCATATTGAGTTGCCTATTTTTATCATCGTTATGTTCATCTCTCAACACAACATCCCATTGCAACTTACAGGCCTTGTGTTGCTCCTTGTTATCTACTTTAGTAACTATCATTCATAGGTCTCCTATCGCATTTAAGCCTCCTTTCACAAATTGAATCCAACCCAAAATATCATTTTTATTTTAGAGAAGTTTGATTTGATTGTGAATATTTTGATGATGTACTAGTTAGTGTATTTGGATTTCATAATTATAATGATGTTGTACTAGTTAATGTATTTGGCTTTCATAATTATAATGATGTTGTGTGTGTTAATATATTTGGCTCTCATAATTATAATGATGTTGTATTAATTAATGTTAGTTAATTGGATCTGAATAGATTTATATCTGCAAGTGGATGATTTCTTTGAACTTAAAACACAATTCAACTTGAACTCACACTTATGCATGAAATAAACTGCATTCATAATCACTTAGCTTGTTATCTTCATCCCTTCAGCAAATAGTTGCTATATCTCTCACTAGTTTGCGAACCTTAGATTGACACTCTTAGGGTATTTTGATTCAATTATGTCCAGAAATAATCCACCAAGTTAGACTCCAACATTACCCAACACCAAACTCAACCAACATATATAACAACATATGCACAAGGAGATAACCAATGCTATACCATCTCTCAAATGAACCCTCCTAAAATAACTCACATACCATAGCTTAAGATTCATATCAATGAAAGACAAGTATGAACATAATGCAACTGAAAGAAATAGTGGGCTATACATCTCAAGCAATAAGTCACCAAGTCGACCAAGAGTGGGGAATGAGAATGCTCATCAAGATATCCAAGTCTCCAACTAAGAATAATATTCTCTCAAGTTCATATTAGGTGAATGCCCCTTAGACTTCCTATTGAAACTATCAACAATTCCAATAAATACTTCTTTAATTCAAGAGAAATCAACATCACCACCATCTCTAAGTATCCATAAGCACATGTTACCAATCAATGCATGCCAACTCCAAATGCAATGTAGGAATATCATGAAGTGTCCAACAAATGATCTATGTACTCAATATCAAGAAACTAAACCAAGATCAATATCAAAATTCCAACCATGGCCTCAGGAATATAAACATTACAACACGATCTAACCATCTGAACCAAAGAGAAAGCATGCTCCATATGAACATATCATAATATGTCAAAGCTCTAAATGTGTATCAAGAGTATACCATGACATAATAATGAATCATCCTAATACTAAGGATAACATGTCAAATGAAAGAAATTACCACACCTCTACCAAGATCCCCATGAGTCCTCAAGATGCAACCATCTCCACACACCATGAAGATAACCACCACTAGCAACTACACTATGCAAATATCAAAGAAGCTTCTACAACAATAGGATCTAAGACATCCTCCAACATCTACAAACACTCAATAACTATATCAATACCAACAACTCCCACTCAATTCTGGTACCAAGTCACCCATGGTGTCATAACATCCATCTCCTTTATAAAGATCATCTAGGTCTACACACACAACCAAAGTGTCAATACCAAGTGAAACCAAGATCTCCAAGTCAAGAAGGTACAAATCAAATCAGGAACCAATCTTGCACTATCACCTCATCACTGTCACAAGCTCCCACTAAACCATGTATCTAAGCTATCTATGTCATCATGATAAAAATCATCATCTAACCATAAGAATCAACCAAAGCATCAAACCATAAAAGAACCCAAAGTGCATATCATGAGCTCCTCAAAAGAAACTAGATAACCATGATCCTCAACCAAGAATAAATACCACCATAACCAAATTAGGAATCCAAACCAATGAGCACCAATTAATTACCTATATATCTAATACGGTCATGCCAAAATCCATGACACCATAATCATATCTATGAATCGAGCATCTAACTCTCAAAGTGTCCAATCTGTCAATATAAAATAGTCAACCACAATCCTCCACCATGATTGTATTTGGTAACTCTGCATCCTTTCTATATGAAGACAAATCAGCAAATCATATGAAAAAGGGCATAGATAACCCGAATCCAAGTCAAAAACATGGATATGCATCAATAATGAAAAATCAATGGGCAAAGACAACCCATATCATTGTCATAAATGCAACATGTAATTATAAACCACTTACAATACCACACAACTTGTAGACCCAACAAGTCATCATACATATCCAAATCAATCATTAATAATTGTGTCATCACGAGACCAATCTAAAATATAAGTTGAGTATATAATGACATCAAAACTCAAATCTCCAAAACATACAATATCATAAACTCATAATGTTACCATAATCAATATATATCATAAACCATTCAGATCAATATATCAACTAATAAACCATGTCAAACCTGTATCAACTCTGAACCAATGTGTAGAGCTCTCCAAGATCGTTCGTTGACTATTGGAAATCCAAAATCTGACTTTGTATGCCCAAGTTATCTCCAAATTTTTACTAAAAATAAATAAGATCTAACTTCTGAGCTGATAAAATATGACAAAGTGTCAAAATCACATAATCAAAACTACACCAAGTTTTAGTGCTCTGAATTAGCTTTCCAATAATTGTAAGAAGTCCTAAATCTAATATTCTAATTCTTACATCCAATATCCTAAGTGAAAGTTATGGTTGTTTTACCAACACAACCATTTTACCACTTTTAAAGCAATTTTTTGTAACAAAAAATCTAGTATTAAAATTGACAGTCGTCATGACCTATAACTAAAAAACTCTTGATTTTTTCTCGACATGGGCAAACTAGGACATATTATGTATCAGAATCTATGGAAAAGTTAACCCCGATCTAATGATGACATCTCTTTTTGCCGATGAAGTCATTTATGCAAGCTCTCCAATAAAACGACCTTCATTTAAATGAAACATCCAAAAAAAACTTTTGACCAACAATTACACATGCTCAAAATCTACCAACAACCCATCACAACAGTAAATCCAAAACCCCTAGATGTGCAATAAATAAGCTATGAAACCCATATATTTCCCTTTCTTTCATTCTTTCATGCATTCTCACGAGTTCAATCTAGGGTTACAACAACAAAACCATAGCTTTGATACCACTTGTAAGAAAACTTGCAACCAACAATATTATCATTTCCACATAACCCATAAGAGATCTAAAATAAATAAGCACTTAAAATCCACATGCAAGAGAATGGACAACATATCCACAAAGTATGACACAAGATATATCTTGGAAAGCACTCATTAAGGGAAAAACCTTAGCCTCCAAAAGCATCCATCACCATGTATTATTAAACAAAACACCATTGCAATACAACCATGGAAGCCTTCAAAGTCATAGTCATAGCCAAGCAATCCATGTAAACAAACATAAATCCAATCATCACATGTCATGCTTCCAACCTTCATAAATGCTTCATTGGCTAACCCGTCTAACTTGTCTTGGTCAACTTTCCTTTTTTGCCTTGTCTCTATAACTACCCTTGTGGTCATTTTTATAGTAGCAAGCTCCCACAAAACCACCAAGTGGTATTTATCTAAACCATGTGCTACCAAACACCCATTGACTCACATTTAATATTAGACATTTAATATTTTTCCTTAATATTAAATAATTACATCGAAATATTATCATAATGTTACAATACAATTGATCAAGGATATTCTAAGGGAATCTCTCCATGTTGCATGTCCATCTAGTTGCTCCTAGGTACAATACTACACAATAAAATAAAATAATACAATATAAATAATATTAAGCAATGTGTGCAACACACATCATCTCATCAAGCACAACAAGATCCTAGATAGAACTACATCTATTGAAAGATGATAGAGAGGGACTCTAGAAACAATTGAATGAGAATGAGTGTAATTCTCTAGAGATGTAAGGAAGACTATAGGGGAGTTCATAAAGGAGCTCACCTAGGATCCATTATTGGTTTGTGACTTGTCATAGGCCATTTAGTACACCATGGTCATCTACTTATCATATACCTAAGAGATTAGAGAGTCAACATCATATGGAGGAGAATCTATTTGATTTTATGCATGATGTATGCTTAGAGATTTATAGGGCACATTTTGAATAGTGTCAAAAATATACCAAACATTTTGGTATATATTGATTGGTGTTTCTATGGTTGCATGTCTATATCTACTTGTAATGTCTCTACGATTGATTGTGTAACCAATGGAATAAAGATTAAAGTGATATGCATGCGATGCAATTGTGATGATGTTAAATTCTTATGTACATAGATGAACATGTAGTATATCCTTAAGGAATAACTAGACACTAATATATTCATACATAATATTGATAAGAAATGTACAAGTATTTTCAAAGGAATATCCTAACCATAAATGATTAACATATTATACATAGTATTCAAGGCCAAAAAATTTACATTTTTTTCAAGAATGAAACAAGACATGAAATAACACATAGTTCTCTAAATATAAAAATTCAAGCACATAAAGATTAAGATAAATGATATGAAGAGGAAAAGAAAGGAAGAGAGAGTAAAGAGAAAAGTTAAGTGTAAAACCAACACAAATGCATAGTGTTTATAGGGTTCGTAAGCGATATATCATCCATATTAACTAACTTATAAGTGTCAAAATTATAGGCTTCATTGATGATGTATGGACCAAGACAATTAGGACTAACTTACCTCTTTCTCTAGATAGAGTGTTGACATTACATTGATTCTCATAAAGAACCAAACCTCCAACTGTAAAAGAATGCTTAATCACTTTTTGGTTGTGTTTCTTTTTAAGATTTTTGTGATATACTTGGATATGTTTAATGGCATCAATTCACGTTCATCTAACACTTCAAGTTGTTGAAGACATTGCTCTCTCAAAGTGGCATTGTCAATTATGACACTAAAGAGAACTTCCAATGAGGGAACTTCTAACTCAAGGTAAAATTGCTTCAACACCATAAGCCAAATTATAAGGAGCCGTTCCTCTCGTAGTGTGGACACTTATTTTATAAGACAATAAAACATAAATGTGTATGGAAA
The DNA here is from genome assembly GCA_028749045.1 of Cupressus sempervirens. Lineage (NCBI taxonomy): Eukaryota > Viridiplantae > Streptophyta > Pinopsida > Cupressales > Cupressaceae > Cupressus > Cupressus sempervirens. The sequence goes on from CM053787.1 coordinate 328,964,335, forward strand.
TCCAATGCATGTTTTTAATTGTATTCCTACAAAAAATCTCAATGACCTTGTTAGATGTTTCATCTTGAATAGTAGATTGAGGATAATATGGAGTGGAAAAGTGTTGTTGGATACAATTTATTTTGAGGAACCTTATTACTTCTTTGGTTTTAAAAGGAGCATAATTATCAAATGTTATCATGATGAAATATCAAATTGAGAAATGATATGTTGAAGAGTAAAATTATAAATGATATAAATTGTAATGGAGTGACCACCTCTACTCATTTAGTGATGTAATTGGCAGCAATGAGAATACAAGTATGTCCTTGAGAAGGATGCGATATTTTTCCAATGAGATCCAAGCCCCATGGGTTAAAAGGTCATGAATCTATTTGAAATTGAAGTCTTTGTTGGCACTTGGACAAGTATTTGAAATGTTGTATTAATGACTAGTTTTGTCATTGATGACAACATAGATTTGTATGTTCATGACAAACACATATTTTGTATATTGCGGGTTGTTTATCAGGTCAGGAAGATTAGTTGGTGACAATATTATGTATATGAGCCTACATGTGTACAAAAGAATGAGTATAGATATCACATCTATGTCTAATATGCTTTATGTTGTGTTATGGATGGGTTACAACTTATTTTGTGAAAACCAATAACAAACCAATAAATAGGGACTAATGATAGAAATGGTAGCATTTTTGCTATATCATATTGGCAAGCAGGAATTAATGTCAATGAGCTTGGGATATAATAGAAGGCTTGTTCATGTGTGTATGTTTGAGAGTGAGAAGCATTTGGATAGGTTGCTACTATGTAACATGAGCTATGTTTAACCAGCAGTTGATTGTGTTGACAAAGCATGTATTTTATCATTGGAAAAAATGTGATAGTGATGTTGTAACATGTGCGAACCTTATTGCAATAATTGTAATAAAGTTTATAAAAGTGTGTATGCCTTGGCATGGACCTATGTAATTAAAAATACATTGGGGAAGCTCTAACATGCCAAATTAATTAATTATTTGTAAGGGGTATAAAGGAAATGTGTTTTCCTTGGTTGCATATGTATCAATAAAATTGTGTTAAGCTAATCTAAGCTATGGACACTTCTGTAACACATTACTTTCAAAGATTAAACTAAACCAATCTCTAAAATTTGACCTACAACTCCTTGTCCACAACATGCAATAATCTATGCTTATAATGGCACTCTCAGATCAAGCAATGATGCTTTTGCAAGGTGGATTGCAAAATGGAAGTTTCAAAGATGAAGCATGCAATAGATTTGCAAGGTCCCCAAGAACTCCATAAATGTATGCATGAAAAAATGTTAATTGTTAAGCTAAAATGAAAGCTAAGGTAGAGGAAAAAGATTGATTAAAGTCATCATAGTTTATACTAGATTAATTAATCTAACGTGCAATAAAAAATAAACAAGATTGATAAATGAAAACTAGAATGCTAAAAGTTCAAAACTCAAAGCAACAACATAACAATAGAAAAAATTAGGATCCTTTGAACTGAGGTAGAGGCCTCATTTTATAGATTTGGGAATCACATGGACAGACAAGATGCAAAGATGAGCAATATTGGAAGCTTAGAAAGTGGTTTTAGTTGCATGTAAACTATTATCAAAGTTGCTTAACTCAAATGCAGTTAATTTTTCAACCAATGAATCCAAAGTAACATTATTAGGGGTAATAGACCTCAACTCTTGAATAGAAAATACTCTAATATCTAGATAAAATAGTTCTTAAAACTCTGCTTACAACTTCATCTTCTAAGATTTTTCCTCCAGCTCCTTCAATTGTAGCAATGACTTCCTTCAACCTTGAACTGTATTGAGCAATGATTTCACCTTCCTACATTTTCATCTCATCATACTTGCCTCTAAGACTATCAACTTTAGCCTTATGCACATGAATGTCACCTCCATAGAATTTCATCAGTGTGTCCCACATGTCCTTTGCATTACCCATGTCTTTGATATCAACATACTTTGCATCAGACAAAGCACTTACAATCTCTATCAACATTGAGTTATGAATCAAAATTTCTCTTATATCATTTGCATCTAGTGTTCTAGTAGGTAGTGTCTACTTTGTAGTAAGGAAGCTCATTGTTGTGTCTCCAAGACCTGACAAATGTAATCTCATTTTTCTTACATATGTGTTGAAATTAACCTTTGTGAACTTCGGTGCCTCCTTATACATCTTTGGATCTTTTCCCTTAGTTGTTAAGCTATCTCAATCATGGAAACTAAGCTCTAATACCAATTGTTAAGACATGCCTAATTACTGAGAGGGGGGTGAATCAACAATCACCAATTCAAACTTAAATCGCACTCAATCCAACTAATCAAACCTATTAACACTTTAACCTCTTAAACATTCAATCAACACAATAGATAAAATGAACTCTAAGTAACATGAAAACACATGAAAATCATCCACACAAATTTGACACCGGATATATCTCATGGAAACCCCATATGGGTGAAAACCACAGTGTGAGAATGATGCTCACAAATTGTGTACTCTTCTGGAATACACCTGGTTAGGAGCTTGCTTTGTTAAGGGTTACAAAAGACTATTAAATACTACCATGTTAAAAGATTTAACTATAGACCTGTCAAATTCTTTACCTTGCTAATAAGAGTAACTTGGTTAAAGGATTTTCAACATTCTTTAGACTACCACCTAGTTAGAGGATTTTACAAAAGGCACCTATTAGGACCCACTCAATTAAGGGATTTTGTTGTTACAATTATTAGAGTGTAATAAACAGAAAATGATCTATAATTTGCAATGCATCTACATGATCATATCCAAGTATGCACTATAACTCAACAACATACCCAACACTATACTCTAGTTTAATCCCACTTGATTCCAACACTTGCTCTATGATCACAACCTCTCCAACTTTGCATTCCACTTGCAATAAGTAATTAAGCTATTCTATGTTTTACCCTTAAGTAGAAATTCATTCCATCGCCTTTACAAAATCTAAATTCGACAATCCAAATTAATTCAAGCATCATGAAATACATCTAACCATTCATTCTTTATTTCCTCTTGACCAAGTTGGATCATACGTAATATGTACCTTGGAAATTGTTCCAACTACGTAAGTTGTTTTGACTAAATATAAACTTCTTGAACAATCCTCCTCAAATGTATTATCTTGATCAATGTGTAATCAATTATTTCCACAAATCACACACATATCTTCTAATTCTAGAAAATCATCATTGATCTCAATAACAATTTGAATCTTGTCATTGCTCCTCAAATCTATACAAATCATTCCTCATCAATTGTTCAACATTTACTTGTTCACATGTTTATCTAGTTCACCTATTTACCTATTTGTGTTGTTTGCCTTGTTGTCTCATTCACCTATTTGTCCATGTTTACCTATTTGTCTCTATTTACCTATTCATGTCAACATCACTTCTTGATCATCAAACTACCTTTACATGTGCACATTATAAGGTGTTATCTTAACCACATCATAACCAATCTTATCTTAAGATCGATCCAACTAATTCATTACTGATTTAAAGTAACATTCAAATTACTTAATTGTTTGCCACTAGTTGTTGTAGAAGTTATCGGGTTTGATTCCATCACACATAACTTGCTCAATTCTTCACATAAATAGGTGTTATCATAGACATAGCCTCATTACTGATATCTTAAGCTTCATGTAGGACGAAGACACTTAATTCACTCTGCAACTTATCCTTTGCTCCAATGAATATGTGGTCGCATGCTAATACACTTAGCCAAAGAATTGACATCAATGGCAACCAAATAATTGATTTACCTCTCATAAAATCTTGTTAAAATCTGCATCAACTCATCATACATCACTTAACCAACAGACTCATCAACAAACTCACCCAACAATCTCCTCGTTGTATTTCTTCTTCAACTATGCCAATAATGTCCTCTTAAGGGTGCATACAACTCCCTCTTTTTCATCCTTCTAGTGACTGGGACATCACACTACTAGTTTTATCCCTCTTATCTGTTATGTTTTATTCTTCTTTGATATAACATTGCTTCATGGTGCTACATCAAAAAGGGGCAAAATGTAGAGACCAAACTTTTTCCTAACTTAAATATAATTACCCTTATCTCATCCTAGCCAATTAAATAAATATTTATTATTTACATAAAGTCTTTTTCCTTTACCTCACCCCTCTAATTAAATAAATTCACATTTATTTAATTTTATCCTATCCCATTTCCCAAGAGTTTAATTGATCCTAAATTAATTCAACTAACCTAGTTATTTACCCTTGCCCACCTGCATAATCCTGCAAAACTCACTTGCATCTTAACTCTTCATTTAATTAAGTAAATGAATTTGTTTACTTAATTAATTCATTTCCTCCCACTTGGAATTAATGCATTTAATTCCATTGGAGCACATGGAATCTAACTTTAACCTTCACCTAGCTTCACTTCCATAACCTAACCCATCCTTCAAGCTCAAACCAATCCATTAGCTAACTAATTAATCATAATCTCCCACCTAATCACTCCCTAATCATCTGCACAATCATTATCAAATGGATTAGCAAACTCAAGTCAACTCTTGTTGCTCACAGGTCACTCCCCAAACTCAAGCCACTTATCAATCTTATACTTATTACACACTTGTCCTTGTATCTCTTTGGGAAATACCCTTCACATGTGAACCTCGCCTTGGGCCTTTGTCTTCTTACACCTTTGTACCCTCTTTCTTCTTTAAAAATTGCTTGCACATGAATGAGAAACCCTTACACCTTGGTCTCTCCTTTGTTAGTGACCTATCACTTTCATGATTTTCTCACATGTGAGAAACTCACCTTTTGAATGGTCAAATGTTTATCCACTTGACCTCCACTTAGCATCTACATCATTGATCCCATGTCATATTGACTCTTCATCCAATTTTGAATCTCAATCATCAATTTCTCTCAAAATCCTTTAAATTGAGAGCCCTTTCCTCTTCCCACATACTATCTCTTTATGCATTGTCATGTTGCTAGTTTGTGAGGTAGAGATGATTCATGTCACTCTTAGTAACTTGCTTATCTTGGAACTCCTTTGGCAATGAATCAATTTGTATTTCTTGACCATTATACTTAGCCATGTTACCATGATGTGAGTGATTTCCATCTTCATCCTTTGGTTCCTAACTCAAGTGGAGATTGCCTTCTTCCTTTGATATCCAACAAGGAGGCTAAAGGAATATGTTCCACCCCCAGCTAACATTTCCTCATACCAACCCGTTCGAAATTTATTAAGTCAATGGTGTCTTAACAAGATGGGCAAGTATATTTTGAATGTGAAAGGCTATGCACATTGCACCTCATATTACTTGTATATCCACTTCTGGGTTCCCTATTAATTTCTTTATTGAACTCAAGGAACTTTGTATTTGAATTGACAAGTACCATAGGATCATACAATTTTAGAAAATAAATTATTCAATATAATGCCAACTCCACTCTCAAGAGAAAGATCAAACAATGCATTTCCTCATGCTCTATGGTACTGTGTATTCTACATTGCCCTAATGTTGTAGGCCAGCACAATCTACATGGATACAGTTGTTTGTTCAAATCAAACCAAACTGGGAAAAGATCAACTCGCATATCCATTAAGAAAATAATTTCCATCTTTTTTTTTTTTTTTACTTTTCAATTTTTTATTCTTCTAACCTTTTCACTTTTAAAGAGATCTCCTATCTCAAATGTAACTTTAAAGCTCGCTTGATATTACCAAAAATGAACTTTGTTTAGCCCTCTTAGAGTCGAATTATGTTGATGTGAGTTTTGTTCCACTACAACATGCAAAATCAAACGCTTGATGTTTTGAGGTGAAACACCAAATATCCAATCCTCTCTTAATATAAGATCATCTCTCACACTAAGCTAGGATAGTAAGATCATTAAATGACTTCAAGGTTCCTTCTATTGTGGATGCTTGCCTAGTGAAATAATGTGATTTCCTAGTAATCACTTAGGGGACTTACGTTATTTATTTCAACTCAAAATTTACTTTTTGTTGCTACTTCTACTTCTAACAACAAATGTAAGGAATCATGGACGACTTGGACTCTACTAGATGTAGCTTAATCAACAACTCCACCCACGTAATGCAAGCATCTAACACTCAAATGGTGTTCAAATCAATATTCCTCTTCAATCTCATAAAATAGAAGCAAACTAAAGATTGAATATCAATTGAAGTTAAGTTTCTCCAATCATCGACTAACCACACAAGGCACTCTTACCATTAGCAAGAGGTTAGCAATCTAACTTTGTTCAAGCCAAGTAAGTAAGCATCCACAATTACTTTCATCCAACTAAACTACATCTAAACAACATGAAATGAAACCTACTTCCAAGTGAGAGATTGAGGAAACCATGCAACATTTCAAAGCAATATTAAGTAATCCACCATGAAGAACCATTAATGAATTATCTATTACTTCAAATGCATCATAGCAACAATTTGATCAAGTATTTCCCTTAAATGCCTATTTTAATTCTATTGGTAGCTTTCTAGTTGCTAACCCCGCTATTTTTTTTCTTTTTTTTGCATTCCACCATAAAAAGGAAGACCAAGGCAAGGCAGGGATTTGCAAGTTTGGAGAATTTGAGGGTGAAATTCCTCTAATAAGAGAACTTTTGCCACATTGAGAATCATTTCCTTTTCATTACAACTCTAAAACATTCTTTTGACATAAAGTTTTTCTTAAATCATGTCTTGCAACCCTCAGTCATTGTTTGGGATCAAATTTGGATCAGTATAAAGGGACAAGAGTTTTGAAATAAGAGGATTTTATGGGTAAGATTCCTCTAATCAAAGGAATTCCATCAGTTGTCTAGCAATTAGTTTTCTCAAAAAGACAAATTCCTACCTGCCTTATCTAATCACTTGACCAAAGTTTTACTCAACTCACTACCTTCCTTGAAACCATGAAATCTAGTTTACACCAAATCATTTCTTAGAGGTGAAATTCCAAATTTTAGAGAACTAAAGGTTACTGGCAAAATTTTGACCAATACTGATATTTCTCAAATTTGCCTAACAAAAAGGTTCTAGCTTTACCATTTCTTCATTTTGATGCTCAAAGATTACTCCTCTTCCAAGCACTTCACTTTTCATAAAGGGGTGAAGATCCAAACCAAGGTAGAGATTCCCCTGAAAAAAGGAATTATGCCAAAAACTTCCATCACTCAAAACCCAAACCTCCAAGTCATCCAAACCCTTACTTTAAACTTGATTTCCTTGACATCCAAGAACTTATGCTAAGGCCACAAGACTTGAAAAAGATTGTTATCCAAGACCTAAAGACCACTAGGACCTACATGCAAAACAAAAAGAGGTTCCCATTTGTAAAGAGGGGATGGTGCGAAAACGTTACAACAAAACACTAAATTCATATTTGTAAATACTAAAACTTTTGATGAGGTAGCTACACTCAAGGTAAGATACAATGTTTCAAAAAGATTGAGATGGCATTTTCAAGCACCAATATATCTTTAAAAAAAAGCATGTTAGCCCTAAAGAGGTGTCGTTATCCCTACATACTTCAAAAGTACCCATACAAAATATGTTGTCAATTGGGCTCATCACAAAATTTTTAAAGGGTCTAATGCACAAAAGTGCACTACCATTTGCTAGGGCAAGTAAGCCAATAAAAAAAGATATATTTATTGATGCAACACAAGGTAGGGGTATCCCCAAAAAGATATCCTTGCCCCTAGCTATATAACCACACAACAAAAACACAACAGCAAGAAGCAATAGCACAAGATCTGATACCAAATCACAACTCTTTATTCATAAAATAATTGTTACATGCAATGTGTCGGGCTGTAAGGCCTTCCTAGTTACGGCCAAATCCAAAGCAATTACAATAACAGTTCTGCAATATCCCTCAAGATCCAACCCATACACTAGCTAGTCCAGATGCACACTCTGGTAGAAACCTCCAAGATCTCAACTTGTGCTCGCAGGCCACCAAGCAACTACCTTGTTTCTAACTGCAGCCACTAGCTCTTCTCCAACTTTACCCAAGATCCAAGTGTAAACTGCCTCACATTCGGCACTCTGTCCACACACTCACAACTCCACCACAATCTTGCTATAAATTGCCTCACATTTGGTGCTCTATCCACAAACTCAGGAAAACTCACCCTTTAGCTTCCTCCTTCTCTCCAAGCTTCTCCTAAGAAGAGATCACACCTTCCAACTTTCACACCTCGAAGCTTTTCCTTCCAAAGATTGATTAGAAATGCTCATATGCCTTGCTTAAATAGGCACTTACCACCCAATGCATGATTTATCCACAACCTTATAGAATTCTACCTACACAATATCCACAACCTTCTAGGATTCCACCTACACAATATCCACAACCTTCTAGGATTACAATATCCACAACCTTCTAGAATTCAACCTATACACCTCGATAAATGGAATGACAACCATTTTTATTTTATTTTTCTATTACACCACCTATGCACCTCAAAAATAGAAATTCCTTTCTTCTTCTTTTCTCCTTTTTCCATTATTTTATTATTATTATTTTTCTTTCTATTTTCGTCACTTTCTCTCTCCTCCACAATTTTCTTTTTTGGTTTAAATTTAAATTTTAAATTTTACCATGCAAGATGTTCCTACATCAGACTCCCTCGATAGATAGAAAAATGTGTCCCACACTTTGACGCCAAAAAGAAAGATCTACAACCATCTTCATCTTCACCAAAGGTTTCCACCTAAACAAGGACAAGAAAACCAACATGCAAATCTTCCACATCTGCATCCATATGTCAAACACCAGAATCTCAACTATTCAATCAGCATGCTCACTCCTAGGAACAAACTGAACATAATGCTTCAATAGAAAACTCTCATCCACATCAGCAACTAGTGAATCCACACTAGCAACAACAAACTCCACATCATCAGCAACATGTAAATCTCCATCAACACATTCCAAACTCACAACACTAGCAGTCTCATTGCTCACAACAAGATGCTCTACAACATACAAGCCACCACCAACAACAACTGGATCATCCACGACCGAGTGCTCTACAATCTCCATGTCAAACTCAACTAACTGATCAAGAAAACCAATCTCCATCCCAACATCAACAAGGTTAGGAATATCTTCAGCAACAACTTGCAACAACTCTGCAAGTTCTATATCAGACTCCACAATCTAATCAACAAAACCAACTTCTTCCACCTCAACCTTGCGATGCCATCTTCTCTCTCGAACAAGTCTCTTAATCAGCCAAACAACTCTTTTATGGATCGGTAGACTCTAGCTCCACAAACATTCATGGAATTCCTTCCTCACGCCATCCCTAACTCAATCAACCAAGCTAGCTTCGAGCTGAGTAGTCATCTCAAAAAACCTCCTCTCCACCACATCGCAGAGATTCACAATCATCTCAAGGTCCAATCCTCTCAAGGCCATCTCCCAAGATCTTCGCAAACCCTCTGCAACAAATCCTTCCCACGCTCCTTGTGACAACCTCAAATTGTTTGTAAGTCAGATCGCAACTTGCCACCTCGCATGAACAATCAAGAACCACATCACAAGTCTAGGACCACGGATCTGCAATCCACAACTCTCTACGATCATGCCTCAACAAGATCAGTCTTCCATCTTTGCATCCATCGATCCATCTGCAATTGCAAGTCAGAACCACGATCTGCCACTTCGCAACCAAAAGATCTAGGACTCTAGAAAGAAAATCCACCACTAGATCAAGATCAGATCTACTTCTCCACCCAAGTCCTGGTGCAAACTACCTCAACTTCGGCAAGCTGTCTACACGCTCAAGAACAACTATGCTCTAATACCATCTAACACAATGCAAGGTAGAAGTATCCCCAAAGGAGATGTCCTAGCCCCCAACTATATAACCACGCAGCAAAAACACAACAACAAGAAGCAATAACACAAGATCTGATACCAAATCACAACTCTTTATTTATAAAATAACTATTACATGCAATGTGTCAGGCTGTAAGGCCTTCTTGGTTATGGCCAAATCCAAAGCAATTACAATAACAGTTTTGCAAGATCCCTCAAAATCCAACCCATACACTAGCTAGTCCAGATCCACACTCTGGTAGAGACCTCCAAGATCTCAACTTGTGCTCGCAAGCCACAAAAAAACCTCCTTGTTTCTAACTACAGCCACTAGCTCTTCTCCAACTTTACCCAAAATCCAAGTGTAAACTGCCTCACATTCGACGCTTTGTCCACACACTCACAACTCCACCACAATCCTATTGTAAACTGCCTCACATTCGGCACTCTATCCATAGACTCAAGAAAACTCACCCTTTAGCCTCCTCCTCCCCAAGCTTCTCCTAAGAAAAGATCACACCTTGAAGCTTTTCCTTCCAAAGCTTGATTAGAAATGCTCATATGCCTTGCTTAAATAGGCACTTACCACCCAATGCATGATTTATCCACAACCTTCTAGAATTCCACCTACACAATATCCACAACCTTCGAGGATTCCACTTGCACAATATCCACAACCTTCTAAAATTCCACCTACACACCTTGATAAATGGAATGACAACCATTTTTATTTTATTTTTCTATTATGCCACCTATGCACCTCGAAAATAGAAATTTTTTTTCTTTTCTTTTCTCCTTTTTCCCTTATTTTATTTTTTTATTATTTTTCCTTCTATTTTCGTCACTTTCTCTCTCCTCCACAATTTTTTTTTTTTTCCTTTCTTTCTTTCTTTCTTTCTTTTTAAAATTTTTTTTTTACCATGCAAGATGCTCCTGCATCATTTATGGAGTATACTCATCTTGAACTTCGACAAGTCATTATATTGATACAAAATGTCAACTTACATGTGTATATCACAACATTAGAGTGCCCTTCCATTCACTAGAGCTTGTAAACCAAATAAACATATTTATGGAAAATGCCCTTCAAACAAAAAGAATACATTTATGGAACATACCCTTCATTAACTTTGCCAAGACACTATACTTATGTAAAAGGTCAACCTACATAAATCAGTCTCCTTGATCCCATGCATGCTTGTGTCAAGTTACAACAATAACTCCTCATGCCAAAAAAGTTGATTTACTCCCACAACCCATTCCTAGACACCTAATCAATCTATTGTTGTTCTTTGAGATGTTAGGCTCCAATTCACATTGCAAATTCAAAATATTAATGTCCTTTGGACTCAATGTACCCAACCCTTGCAGCAACACACTTCAAAGATAACACTACCTGCCTGCACATGTAAATAGCATCTTCCCCTTTGCATACCTAAGGGCAATTCCTCTAGGTAACACACTTCAAAGACATCACTACTTGCCTCTACATGTAAGTAGCATGTTCCCCTTTGCATGCCTAAGGGAAAATCCTTCACAAGTCGATCAACAACATAATGTCCATAAGATCATGTCAATAAACCCCCTGACTAAAACCAATAGCCAACCAACTACATGCTATGTTGAATGCAAACATTATCAAATCCCAACCCTTACCAACAAATCTGAATGTTGAATGGAATGCTAATACATGCACTTTGCCACCCACATCTAGAGCCACAAGCATTATTAACCTTAATGATGACTTTTGTCTCATAATAGCATCATACATCTTTATTTCTAGTTTTTTGTAATATATGTTACAGCCTTTGGTGAGAGAAATAATATACATAAAGTGAGATCTTTGTTATGTGTTGTTCACGTTACACAAACTCTATCATGCTCCTCACTCAACACTTAATACATTTTGTCTGTGTTGAAGGAATCTACAAACCTGTCGTTCTCCATATCAACATGATTTGATGCCTCACAGTTTGACTGGACGTAATGATCATTGTGAATTTCAGGTTTGCATGACAATGCTCTCTATTTCAACTAGGCATGCATACCATTATGCAATTAACTAGGATATTGCATGACTGCTCAATTGAATTTATTAGGTCATCCCAAAAATATGCATGTATGCCTGTAATCAATACAGAAGAGTTAGAGTGCATCACTATTTATACACAAATACACACACCCACACATATAGCATGCGAACTTGAAGTTCACAATAGACACTGTCAAGTGAAACTGTGAGGCATTAGTTCATGTTGATATGGAGGATCACAGCTTGGTAGCCTCCTTTAACACAGACAACATTTCAATGTCAAAGGCTTCAGTTGGCAAGCTGAGCATGAAAGTGTTGAGCTAGGAGCATGATAGAGTTACTGAGCTGATCCCCACTAGCAACATCAAATGATGAATCACAATTTCACTAATTTCAATTAATCTGCATTGTGAACTTCAGATTTGCATGCCAATGCTATTTGGCTTGACAAGGCATATAACTCATTAATGCATGCAACCTTCTCTCTTTTTCTGCATTAATAAATATATTAACACAGAAAAAGAGAATGTTACATGCATTAATGAGTACTTGGAGTAAATCTCTCTCTCTCTCACACACACGCCATCACACAATATGCACATATACATGCAACTGATACAGAAAGGAGTCAGAAAACATCACTGTTTTTACAATACGTGTGGGTTCCTTCAAGTTAATCACATATGTTGGCCTTCCTTGCAGACAAGGCCAATGGAGGGGAATAACTGATAGAAAGCTTGGGAATATCTTCCCAACCTTGTTTCTGTAGAAAATGCTAAATAAACATTAAAAATAAGTGCTAAGAATAGAGCCATCAATTATTAAAACAAATGAAGTTGCCAAAACAAAATCAGTTTATAAATATATCGATACAGAAATAGATCACATTAAAGTAAGATGGTATCTTATTCTTCAATAGAAAACATAGATTTCATGATACAGAGGCTACAAGGAAACTTTATGCATAAACATACATTGTAGCTCCCTCAGCAGCACTCGTTTGTCCTGAAAAACCAGATGTTTGTGTCATACTGATCAATACTATGGAATAATTCTTGTGGCTTTCATTTTGTCAATTCATGACAAGAAAGAAGATTCTGAATTGCGAAACCCAAAGAAACCATGTTCCTTGCTTTTGTTCATGCTATTCACATTCTCGGAGGGAGCATTCAGTATACGATCTGCCAATGACCAATTTCCAACTTCTTCAAATTTAGTCGGAAATAAATCATTTTCTTTCACAATGGCATCCCAAACAAGAGATTTGTCTTCCATTGCTTCAGTCAGGCTAAAACCTTCCCCTTCATATGATAATACTTCCAGTTCATATTTTTCTGCCATTAATTTCCACATCTTTTTCCATCTGAATACATCTCCGTTGGCACAATTGAAAGCCTGGTTCTTTGCATAAGGATTCATAGAAGCCCAAATCTCTTGTTCCACAATCAATTCAGCATCAGATGCATCCACAAGCTGTTCCCATGCATTTTTACTGCCTGGGAATTTTAAAGGACGTCCTTCATATTTGCAAATGGCAGCATAGACACACAAGGTACTGATAATGTTCCTTAGGCTCCAATAAGAGGAGCCACATATGACTGTAGGATGGTGAATTGACCAAGTTAATTGTTTTTTCTTCTTAGTGGCATCAAATAGTATATCTTCAAGAGTGTAGTAGAAATTAGGCCCAGGGAGCCTAGGTAGCTCTTCATGATATGGTGATTCATGAGGTTGTATATTTGGATTCCTAGCCCTACTATCGGTTGGGCCTAAGTAGTGTTTGCCACCAGTCTGAAGACAAATGTGCTTGAATCTCTTAGCATTGGGAAGTAGTGCATCTAAAACATTGACAAACATTCTTCCATTATCTTCACAATTCTGCTCCTCTGTCTGTCTACTAACCCAACAAACCCAAAAAAGAGTAGTTCCATCCTTCAAGGCAGAAATCTTTTCTAATGTTTCTTCTCTGTTAAACACATCACATTGGATGTAATGTACTGAAGTGTCTTCAGCCCACTCTGGCTTCAGCCTTCTGGTAACACCGTAAACTTTCCAAGGTCCACCAGGAGTATCAGGCAATGGTAAGATTTCTGCCAAGCTCTTACCTACAATTCCTGTGACTCCTATAACCAGTGCTACTCTTTGATTCTCATACTCGACTTCTGCTCTTTCAACAATTTGCTAGACTTTCCTCTGTAAGTAAAGAAAAGGTCAGAAACAACATTGCTAGACAACAAGGCAAGGCAATAGGAGGATCACTTATATGGTTCATCACTTTTTTTGGGGGGAAATCAAATCTACCAACTGAATGAGATAATTTCAAGAAGAAACAGAATTGATTCCCTTCATCAACATGAAGAACTACCCATAAGATCATCTCTGCACTGGCATTTATGACCCCATAGGTATTGAAAACAAGTTGAAACATATGCTGTTAGTTTTTAAACTAGGATACTCTATTTTGTTGCTAAGAGGTTATGGTGCAGCGTGCAGCTATACATCGCATAGGCTTTCTTCAATAATCAAAAGTAGCTGTCCAGTATTTATAAAAGTAAGCTCGTAACAACTTGATAATTACAATTCCAGTAGACATCAAATCAGTTGGGGTTAACCATCTTCCTGGGCAAGCAGATGTATGGTTGTTGGGCATATGACATGTGCACGACCAGTGTGGTGCATCATGCAATTAGGTGTAAACCCCAGATCATATGAAACATTTTCTGCTAGTACCCATTGCTAGCATGTACATCAACAGTGATGTTTTGGACTCGTGCATCCTAATAAGCATAGGCTAACATTATACTTCAATCACATAGGTCATAATCTCTTTTTGGGCAGACAGGGGTAAGAAATTTGCACATTTAAACATTTGCAGGGCTGGGATAATTCCTCATATAAAAAGATCGACCCCCCAATCATCAGGATTTCATCCCTCCCATGATTATTGATGGTGCTAATCTCACCTGCTTTATTTACTAACTATAAATCTTTGGAACTAATGCAATCCTCATAGCCATGGGCGATTGACCTATGAGCCCCACTAGTTAAAAATCAATACTTTTGTTATGGAAAAAAAATCAGAGATAAACTAATCGCATTCAGTCACCTTCCAAAAAAACCCTTTAAATTTTTTTTGACAGGATCTTATGTTATTTTGAGTGCAAGGATCAAAACAGATCTTAAAAAATACTACATCACTTGTTTTTTTCTCAATGTTCTAAAAATCCCCAAATTCATATTCTGAATATTCTAAGAATGCCAAATTCGTACTTCTAAATTGCTAAATACTAAAAACATTAGATGAGGTAGCTAACCCTCTAATTCAGGTCATACAAAAAATTTCAAAAAGCTTGAGGTGGCACTTTCAAGCACTAACATATCTTAATTGATAACATATTTGTTGTATATTGGGGTCAATGCACAAGTTTTAAAGTGCCTTGCCCAAAAGTGCACTCCCATTCACTAGAGCAAGTAAACCAAATAAACACAAAGAGTTCATTAAGGAGCGTATCTTTCATTAACTTTGACAAGTCATGCATCCTTGTGTCAAGTTACATTAATAATTACTCATGCCACAAAAAATTATCCACTCAAAAAGCCCATTCCTAGATGCCAAATCAATCTGTTGTTACTTGAGATGTCTAGACTCAAATTGACGATGCAAAATTCAAAGAATTAAGGTCCTTTTGTCTCAATATACCTGACCCTTGCAGCAACACACACTACCTGCCTCTACATGTACATAGCAATTTCCCCTTTGCATGTCTAAGGGCAATTCCTTCACAAGATAATCAGCATAATGCCCCTAAGATTGTGTCAATAAACCCCCTGGTTGAAACCAATAGCCTAGAAGTAATAACCACACTTATAGACATATTGAAAGTAAACATTATCACATACCAACCCTTCCCAACAAATCTGAATGTTGAATGGTATGCTAATATATGCACTTGTGCCTCAATATATGCTCACATCTATATCCACGGGCATTATCAACCTTGATGATGATGCTAACTGTGTCTCATTACAGGATCATTCACCTTTATTTCTAGGTTTTTTGCAAGACGGGTTATAGCCTTTAGTGAGCAATATAATCTGCATACACTGAGATTTGTGTTGAGGGTTTTACTAGTCACACAATATCTCCATCATATTCCTAGCTCAACACTTTCACACCGAGCTTGTCAACCAAAGCCTTTCTGACATTAATAATGTGTCTGTGTTAAAGGAGGATACCAAGCTGTGATCCTCCATATCAAAATGAATTGATGCCTCACAGTTTCATTAGGTTGACTAAATGTTCATTGTGAACTAAAGGTTTGCATGCAAATGTTCCTTATTCCGACTAGACATACATACCACTATGCAATAAACTAGGATATTGGATGACTGGTCATTTCAATTAATTAGGCCATCCCCCAATATGTGTGTAAGCCTGTAATCAATACATACAGCGCTTGGAATGCATCACTACTTTTACGCAAACACACACACATCACCATCCAAAGCTTTCCTGGTATTGATAGTCTGTCTATGTTAAAGGACTTTACCAAGCTGATCCCCCACAGCAACATTAAATGATGACTCACAGTTTCAATAATTTGAATTAATGTGCATTGTGAGCTTAAGATTTGCATGTCATGCTATTTAGTTTGAATAGGCATACAATCCATTGTGCAGTTATAGTTTATATATATATATATATATATATTCCCTACCAAAACAAAAAGAAAGTAAAATCTTGTCAGTCATCTACTAATCAATCATATGGCAATCAGTTTCTCCAAGCACCAATGAATGCTTGCAACCCTCTCTCTCTCTCTCACACAC